>LPNX010598137.1:484209-529757 GCA_001517045.1 Pseudotsuga menziesii
GATGGTATTGTGGGTTGTCCTTGTTCTTCAATCTCCAGTTTCTCCACTATGGTGTCCCACAAGGACCTGTCGCATGTATCCTATCACTTCATAGCTCGAAATTTGGTTTCCAATACTTTGTTTAAGGGCTTTGAAGTGGTATGCAATAACACCTTTAGTTTTACTACTTACAACCTTTCATGGAAACGCACTTTGGAAACCTTAATTCCAAGTTTCAATACTAGATTTATAGTGCCATTGTGGTATTCTCAAAAACGCTCTCCATATTTTGCTCTTCCATTACAAATTTTGGCATTGCCACGTAGATTCTACTTTTAACTTCAATATAACCCCACATCGGCTCCTCCATATCGACATATGGGGACCACTCAATAACCCCATAGTTATTTCGTGGCCTTAATCACCATGTGACCAATTCCTATCATTGTTTATTTTCAAAATTAAGCCCCCATATTATCCAATTTTGATGCTTGAACTTTTGTTGTGTCATTAACATTTTTCATAACCATAACTTTCAAGCATGGCTTCCCAACTTGTTTTCCTATCAATTATTTTACCCTCAAAATTGAATTTCAACTTCATTGTTCTCAATTTGAACCTTTGTCTTCATGGAAATTGTTTTTGTTTTTTACTTGTTCCCAAAATTTGCCTGATTTGCAAGGAGCAAAGCATTGTATCTCATGAATTACTTCAATTTTTCCTCTATAACTTGCCCTTCTGCTTTAACAATACTCTAAACTAGACAATGGATACTTTGATCTAACAATTATAAACTTCAAACACTTTTCTTGAGCATTCTCATTGGCATTTTTTCAAACATGTGGCCTACAAATTCTATTTTCCCCAAATATTTCATTAATACATTTTGTCAAACACTTCGTGTGCAAACTATAAGTTTATTCTAAATAGTTAATTTTGACACATTCAACCCTAGTGTTATAACTAGAGCTTTGACACCATATTGTAAAGTATTATTGTTAAGGTGATGGGGCACAACAAAAATGATCCAATGGCCTTGTGAATGCATTCAAATAATAAGTAATGCAAAAAGAGGCAATAATTTAATTTAAGAAAAGTATAATTGAATGCAAAGCCTTCTAAAACAACCCAAAATGCATTTCAATGTAAATTACAACATCCTTATGGTTTTAATGAACCACAATGAACCTGCATTCATAAAAATAAATAAAAAATAAAAATAATACTTAAAAGAATAAACAACAATGACAAGTAAATGCAAGAAATTTGCATATTCATAAACAACAATGAGATACTTATATTTTTCATAAATTATCCACCAAGTGGTTGCAAACAAAGAATGTTCCACCCAATCGTAGTAACTCTCTCACAAATTCATCCCCTAGTTAGGGCTATGAATCTAGGGTGAATCCTCCTAGTTAGTGATAATTCATCTCGCTCAACCCAATTCCATAGATTTTATACAAGAAATAACACTGCAACCCTTTAAGAAAACAATCCTATTTCAACTAGCCACACTCCCCCAGCTTACACACCATAAGTAATGAGATCCCCTTCTTTGTTAGATAGAGCCTTAGGCTATCAATCTCCTCTCTATTGCTTTGATTCATATTGTCCAAGAAATATCCATTGCTCAAAACCAATGAATTTAGTTGTGAAAAATGGTTTCCTTTCTCTTCAACATTCACCCATGAATTTGGTCATGGATCTCACATGGCTATGGGATTAGATTTGAAATGATTAGTGATAAATTATGGTAGCATGGAAGCAATTGAGAATAATCAAGAGGAGAATGAATGAGAGAGATAATGAACTTGCATGCCTAAAACCATAAGTATTATATTGCATGCTCATAAGTGACCATGTTCCTTCATAAGAAGCCCATCTATCTCTCTTTTGGGACAACTAAGCTCAAAGTTGGTTAAGATTTAACAAGCATAAATAAAGGTTGGGAAACTTAGAATAAAGGGTGGGCAACAAAAAAATATTATTATTTCTTCTTATCCCTCTAAGCCCTCATTTTTCTCCCTCTCATGGACTCATAACACCGTTTCGTTTCCTTCTTAGCTTGCATCCCTTATTGTATTTATCTTATATTTTCAAAGTACACATTAACAAACTAATGGTCATACTTTGCTTAGACCACATATGTCCAAGCTTACACCCATTTGATCATTACAAATACATTTGTAATCTAGGGGTCAAAACAAGGGTATCACAAATTTGTTGATTATCGGTTGGGTGCCTGCCTTGGTAAACCTTGGGTCATATACATGCAATAGGCATCTCAACCAAGTGGGTGATGGTTTTCAAGTTGGAAAACCGCTATACTCACTTTATATTAAAGGGTTCTCTCTTCAAGCTAACCCATGCCTCCTCCTACTAGTAACAACCACTATAGCTTCCATATATTCTTTGGTCACTTGAGCTCATGGGTATTTAGTTTTTTCTATGGGAAATATGGAAAAAATGAAAGGGTATGATATAGATCCCTCTTGTAGCATGGGGGAAAATGAAACAATAATCCAAAAGCAAGTATCTTCAATATACACATGATATATTTCCCATGTTTAAGGTGTAAGAGACTTCTAAGTAACAATATGGGTTTCTTCCAGGACATATGCTCAAAGGTAGGTGAGAGAGCTTTTAATAAAGCATGGGAAAATATGACACTTCTCCTAAGGAGATGTGGCAAGCACAATCCACATGTGGACCCTTGTTCCTCTTCACCTAGGGAGGGCTCTAGGCCCCTTATTGCTCCTTGCAACCATTTTGTGGGTTAATTTATTGTATATCATGTTTTTTTGTTTGTACATAATATTTAAGTACAATACTCTTGCCTAACATGCTACTCAAACTCATAACTATCCACTAGTCGGGGTGTTTTCGTGGACATCAAGTTAGAAATATCTACAAAGCATATCATATATTTATACTATCGGGTCTTTGCAACTCAATCCTCTTGGCTTATGCCCATCCCAATAACCACACCATTAAAACATGCAATCTAATTTAATATTCTCCAAGGGCTAAAACTGGGGTATGCCACTTAATACAAGGAAATTTACACACTAACTTGCATCGTATTGAGATGAAGCAATGTGATTTTGTGAAGTCATTAATTGATCCTTGAGCTAGTTTAAACTTTCAATCATTCCTAATTGGACAATCAATGTTCTTGATCTCCACTTCTAATACCATTGTCTCTATAATACTACTTGCAAATTAGTTCAACATAAAGTATTGTCTATTGCAACAAAACACACCTAAAAAAAACGAGCTTGAACATTTAATATCGATAATAACTCAATTGACAATATAATACTAAGTGGAGTTTGTTAGAAGCTATGAAACATGATATGATATGATATTTTCTGCATGTACAATAAATAAATAAACTAAAATTGTTTCATTTGAACACTGAGTGAGCTTATAGCCTTGATTTTCAAACAATAGAATCATTAAAGCTCACAAAGATCTTACGACCCACACAAAAATTGTTTTACAATCCTACACATATTAAGTACATGTATTCTCTTTATAATTGTCTATCTAATCTATATAACCTTATAAATACTCTAAAATCATCAATCAGTAGACAAATTACATAAACCAATCTTATTATTGCATCTTTGCACGACCTTTGTAGGGACTACATGGCTCCTACCCCCTTCTTTAGCTCACCATATTCTTTAGAATTGGCATTGGCATCGGGATTTTCATTAGATGCATCTATCTTTTTGTCATTCTTATTCTCAAGTAATTTTTCTTCAGGTTCATTTTGATCTTCTATACTCTGGGTTTTATCACTGTCATCTACATATTTTGTTTCATCATGTGTGTTATTGTCTTTATTATCATGTCCTTGGATTTGGTTGGGGTTATGATCCAAGCGTACAATCCGACTTTATTTTGGAACTTGATGAGCCATTTTCATTGATTTTATAGTTGTGTAGGCTGGGCGATTTATACGACTCATTTCCATTCCTTGTATGAAGATGCAACAAATTTCTTGAACTTGTGCATATTTATGATCTTGCATCTTATTTTGAGTCTTGCACTTTGAATGATGGTTATGGTTAGGCATTGTTTTTTTCTATCTTGTATTTCAAATGATGGTTCTCATCCTTCTTTACGTATGATTCCCTCAGACAGTCTGTGAGGGGGAATGTAAGGCGTCAATGTATGTGTTCTTTGTTCTGACATAGGTGCAGGAGTAATCTTGAGTTGTCCTTTACCCATATCATTTAATGTTTATTCTTGCTCTTTTGTGCTTGAAAATAGATATGGTGTAATTGCTTCTTCTTCTTTCAACTAACTTGAGGAGTAGTGAGCCATGTTAAATATGATTGATAGGGTAATAGTCACGTATATTAATAAATATAAATGCCTTATAATAACTAATAACCGATTCCTTTGTTGGTAACGTGGGGTGTATGGTTGGCCAGGAATAACATCATCTTCAATGAAAAGGTAAGCACACCTTCTATTACTGTTAGCATAGCCTGTGGGATTGTTCATGCTTTCCCACCACACATCAGGGTGTCTAAGCAGCGAGAGGTTTTGGAGCTAGAAATTGATAGAAATGTTCCTTGGGGTTTTTTCGATGGAGCATCCCAAAACAACCTTTGTGAGGGGGGGGGGGATACTCTTCTTAGCAGAAAATCATTCTTTTGAGTTGATGACTGGGCTAGGAGAGGGTAGCAATAATATTGCTGAAATTTTAAGTCTAAAAATACTCCTCATCTTTGCATCAGAGAAAGGTTGCATAAAAATAAAGTTTTATGGAGACTCGCTAAATGTGATTAACTAGATCAAGAGGATTCAATAGTGCAGAGATTTGAGACTTGAGAACATCCTTTTATCCATCCTGATAGTTATTGACTCTTTTGATTCTTTTTCATGCAAACATGTCTTCATGGAAAACAACTGCCAAGCAGACACTGTATCGAAGGCAGGGATTCGGTTGGCTATGTGCTAGCGGAAGATTAAGGAATGATTAGACAATATAGTTCATGAATATTTTCACCGGCCATTTATTGAGGATGCAGTCCCTCAATAATACTCTACTATTCCTTTATGTTTTACATTATGTTTTTAGAGGTGTTTTTCCAGAACTGTTGGGTCAACATCGCTGGAAAAGAATGTTGTTACAGGGTGTTTCGTGACAACTCTTTCTTTATGCACCAGATTTTTATTCAAGATACCAGGATGCTAGTGCAATACTTTATGTTTTTAGACTGAATATCTGGGTTTTAAGATATTTTATACATGCTCTATATGGGGTACTTATTCTCTGGTCAGTCAGTCATATGCTACTGAGATGGCTTTTTTTGCTGCACATGCTTTGTATGACAGCTTTTATAGCTTTTCGGCTATTGGTTATGGGTCTGAACTCTCTTCTTTCAGCTCATACTTTGGTATCTTTTTCTCTTCAGATGATATAAAATTATGTTTTTTTTCCAAGGAAAAAAAAACTAATAATTAATTAACCTATTAGTGACTAATTAGTCAACTAATATTAATTAACAATTGTAATAACCATTTAGGTTTATTACACAACCTCTCTACTCACTTTATATTCATGGATTCTCTCTTCAAGCTAATCCATGCCTCTTCCTACTAGTAACAACCATTATAACTTCCATAGATTATTTGGTCACTTGAGCTCATGATTATTTAGTTTTGGCTATGGGAAATATGACAACAATGGAAGTGTATGATGTAGGTCCCTCTTATAGCATGGGGAAAATGAAACAATCATCCAAAAGGAAATATCTTCAATATACACACGATATATTTCCCATGTTTGAGGTGTAGGAGCATTCTAAGTAACAATATGGGTTTCCTCTAGTACATATGATCAAAGGTAGGTGACAGAGCTTTTAATGAAGCATGAGAAAATATGGCACTTCTCCTAAGGAGAAGTGGCAAGGACAATCCACCTGTGGACCTTTGTTCCTCTTCCCCTACAGTGGACTCCTAGCCCCCTTATTGCTCCTTGCAACCATTTTGATGGCTATTTTATTGTATATCATGTTTTTTTGTTTGTACATAATATTTAAGTACAATACTTTTGCCTAGCATGCTACTCAAACTCATAACTATCCACTAGTCGAGGTATTTCCTTGGACACCAAGTTAGGAATATCTACAAAGCATATCATATACTTATACTACTGGGTCTTTGCAACTCAATACTCTTGGCTTATGCCCATCCCAATAACCACACCATTAAAACATGTAATCTAATTTAATATTCTCCAAGGGATAAATCTGGGGTATGACACTTAATACAAGAAGGAACTTTCCACACTAACTTGCATTGTATTTAGATGAAGCAATGCAATTTAGTGAAGTTATTAATTGGGCCTTGAGCTAGTTTGAACTTTCAATCATTCCTAATTGGGAAATCAAGGTTCTTGATCTACACTTCTAGTACCATTGTCTCTATAGTACTACTTACAAATTAGTTCAACATAAAGTCTTGTCTAATACAACAAAACACACCTAAAAAACATGAGATTGAACATTTAATATCGATAATAACTCAATTGACAACATAATACTAAGTGGAGTTTGTCAAAAGCTATGAAACATGATATGGTATGATCTTTTCCGCATGTACCATAAATGAAGAAACTAAAATCGTTTCATTTGAACATTGGTTGAGCTTATAGTCTTGATTATGAAACAAGAGAATCATCAAAGTTCACAAAGATATTTTTTTTTTGTAAGTAGCAATAGAGATTCATATTCATAATAACAAAAAGGAAGAATACAGAGCATCAAAAACTTGCTACGGGGCCTTAACCTAAGAGGCCACCTGCCCATTCTGTCAAAAAAATAGAGCTAGAGTGTTCTGAAAAAAAAAAAGAGCTAGAGCTATACACTTTGACTGACATATTACAAATTATAAAATGACTGTGGATAGACATGAAAATTACCCATTTTAAAAACAAGGAGAACCAAAAAAAATGTGAGTCGCAAAGGAAACCAGGGTGCTAATGGAGCATCTAGGGTGTCACTTCTCCCACAAAGAAGTTCGGCTTCTCCTCCAGGATCGAGGAGGGTCCATAATCATCCACTTGATTTTTTCGGACTTTAGGTTGCATCTCCTGTATCGACTGAGCAACAATGACATTAGTTGGAGCCTCGTGGCCATGCTTTACAGGCGTAGCGATTCTCGTATTCTCCCTATCATCCTACAACAAACCAGTAGAATTTCCCGCAGCCATAGAGGTCTCACCTCCCTTTCCGCGCTGGTCCTTGTCTCCATCACCTTCCTCATTGCATGCGCTGGGAAACACCGAATAGTGTCACTAGTTGAAATTTGATTCCAAGGTGCTAAGTTGCGCACCAGTCTGGTTGAGGCTGGTGCGCATGCTTTGCGCCATGTCCCTGTCACCATTCCATCTGGTAGTTGTGTCCTCCATCAACAACCCCAACATGTTTTTTAAAGTTCACAAAGATCTTACAACCCACACAAAAATTGGTTTACAATACTCCACATATTAAGTGCTTGTATTTTATTTATAATTGTCTATCTAACCATATAACCTTATATATAAATCATCAATAATTAGACAAATTACAAAAACCAACCTTATTATTGCATCTTTGCACCACCTTTGTAGGCACTACATGGCTCCTGCCCCCTCATTTATTTCATACCTGGATCATTATTTGTTTTTAAAACTTTTTTATAATTCCCAAATTGATATTTATATTTGGTTAAAGTAACACGAGAATGATTCAAATGGTTGAGTCTGAGTAAAATTGGTTGCAGCGTGAACGTAAAATACAAGCAAAACGACCTCGGAGTTGGGACCATCCTCTTTTCGTCATCCTGGTGTCCTCCCGCACATAAAGCCAAGATGTTGATCCAATTTTCATATAAATAAATGATGCGTTTAACTTTCCCAGTGGGGGCTTGGAAGTAAATGATTCATCGTTGCAGGAAGAGCAAAATCAGTTAAGCACCAGCAACAACAGTAACAATGGTCGACTTGAACCTGCACCCCACAGAATCGAATCCGAAACTATCCAACTAATTATTCTATAGGAAAAATATATTTTTTAAGTTTCCAGTTCATTTTGTGAGATTGATTGATTTATGCAGGTTTTTGCACAGTGGTACCGGGCACTTGAGTTACTGTTTGGATCCAGACATTATGGTCTAGTTGTAGATGTTTGGGCTACAGGTTGAATTTTTGCAGAACTTCTGCTTCGAATACCATTTCTTTCAGTGAGGACCATTTCTTCCAGTGCACCTCATTTCCTTTCTTGTCTTCCCATCCAAATGCATGGATTATTTAGAAGACACTCTTAAGTGTATCTAATCAAAAGATAGGTAGAATCAGTCTCAGAACATTAATGATGACATTTTATTTATTTATCATAACAATGCATTACTTAGTCTATTGATAGAATTCATGAGTAGAGAAACATGGATGATCAATTCAATGCATACATGTTCAAAACTGGCTCCACTTTCATGGAAATTGCAATGGAACCATGGGCATTATTGAATTAAGGATGTCTTTCCAATTCTTTTTCTGTCAAATAGTTTTGTAACGGGTTCACTTGCATCTATCCTTGCAGGTCTTACTGACCTAAAGGCTTTTGGTGCATGCTTTTGTACTTTCCTTCTTTATCTCCAACTTAGCTTGCAAAACATGTATAAAGCTATAAGCTATAATGAAAGTGTCTTTCAATTATGAAAATAGGAAGGTTATTTTTTACCACTGCTCTTGTTTCATACAGGTCGTGCCCTCACATACATATATACATAAAAAATACAGAAGTAAAACATTAAATCTTCATCAACATGTTGTGTTGTATATGCTATCCCTGGTTGGACCAGGCTCACATTTCATTCCTAGTATTATTTTCCTACCATAAAGTCCTATGATGTTACTGTATATTATTAGGCTACTTGATTGCTGGAGTATTTGCTCTCCAACTTGACTGCATTTTCTTCTTTAGGAAGCTGCTTCCAATTGAGGCTTATATATGAGTTAATTCCTATTATGATAATAACGATCAAATAAGAGGTAAAAAGATCCATGTCTAGATGATCAGTCAACAACCAAGAACCTTTGCTACATAGTAAACCCTCATTGGCCCTAACTTGGTTAAAGAAGAAATAAATTTCATATTGGCTATGTGTAATTTGAGAAATCATACTGAGGAATGGTGAGAACTAGACCATGGCCTCTTGTTGGGCACAAGCGAAGTCACATACTTTTCCAAGAAGGACTTGGTAAATCCAAAATGGAGAGTCAACTTGACCTTATGGAAAGTCTTGGCAAAAGTAAGAAAAGTAAAAAATACATCACTGGTTCAAAAGCTTGAAATGAAAGAAATAGGGATTTCCATTCCATAAAATGTTAATCATTTAGAGATAAAATTGGACTAGACAAAGAGTCAAGGAATTAAATGTGCAATCTGCACTTCATCTACAACCAATATTGGATTAAGATGGCTACGGTTGTAAAGGCCCAACCAAAGACACTCTCTGTAGCCAATGGGTTGACTCTTATCAATCTCATGACTTCAGCCATTGGGAAGGATATTGTGTGTTAATCGTAATTCTCCTCTCGAGAGCTTGCTCTTTTCCCCTTTGTTGAACCTCCATGTGCCCTTGAATACGGAAGAATTTCAGAAAAAACTTTGTGTTTGTACCTTAGATGATTAGATTCAAGCTTTTGGCCTAAAGAACACATTCGCATTAACCCTATATGGGACACTAGTTGAACTTGAGGTATGGTGATGAAGATAATATGGACCACATTGCTATGGATTCCTCATGAAGGTAGCATTGTGGAATGTTTAGTTCTAATCCTCCAAAAATGCATAGTTGGGAGGATTAGAACTTTGATCCATGACCTTGATATTTTGTGTCTACTAAAGATTAATAATTTTGTCATTTTACTCAAAGCAACCTTAAATGTTAGTTGGTCAAATGTTGTATTTGGTTTCAGTCATAGTGACAATAGGGGGAGTTGCTACCTTAGTTATCTCACACGTTTCCTTAGCCATCATGGGATGGGGGATACACCTAACAAAAAGGCTAGTTTGGATAATGTTGAGTTTAGACATCAATGGAACATGGGTACACATAATTGGCCCTTGGGATGTGTTTTGTACTGGATGTTGTAATTGGGATGTTTGAGTACATAATAGGCATGTATGGGACATGCCCAAAATGTCTCATATGTTTGGGTACACCCCAAGGTATGAGAAATATGTTGTATTTTGCATAGTAGCATGATTTGGCTGTATTGGCCTTTTGTGTACGGAAATTTTGAACAATTCATAATACGAATACGAGCTCCTACTAGATGAAGACTAAATTTTGAAAACCAATTGTGCAAACCCAATTTTAATTATTTAGATGCTATAAAATATAAATTTCATTCAATTGCATAATTATTGGTAAATACTTTTTTACTTTTTGTTAAAATAATTATTAGTATCGGTAGTCTCTCTCACACTATTATCATCTTAGCTTGTTGAGATTTTAGATATATATATATTAAATATTATGTTTAAAAAAGAAATGAATTTTTTTTTTATGTCTATTATTTAATGGTTGATATTCAATATTTTATTAAAAATACTATATATGTACTAAGTCTACTTCCGTATTTTATTTGTATTGGATTGTTTTGTTACGTATTTTTTCCGTATCGAACCGTATTCGTATTTATACTCAAATTATGCTACTATGGTATTTTGTGTCCCCTGTATATTGAGTATGCCATGTTGTAACATGTATGGTTTGGGTAAAACTAGTCATACTTGGCATGATGCACCTTTTTCATGATAAAAAACAAAGAAAAAACAAAAACCTAACTTTCCGTCCCATTTCCTATGGTACCCACCTACCCTTAAAATCTAACTAAACCCTATTAAACTCTCTTTGTAAGCACAACAAGGAGAATAAGCATTTTAAAAGTTTTTATTTTTCTTGTTTGGAAGTATTTGCTAGTCAATGGTTTGAATCCATGAATTGTGATCCCCTAAGACAAAAAGAGTATCATTGTTTGAGGTGTTTTGAATCCATGAATTGTGATCACCTAAGACAAAAAAGAGAGTTTATCATTGTTTGAGGTGTTTTCCAATGGGAATTATTGAGTGGGAATTGGTTCACAATGTATTGATTCATTAGAGTGATTATTTTCAAAATTTAAAAATTAATGTATTTTTATCACATTGAGAGAAGCAAGGTGTATTCTAGAACCCATTGTTGTGCATTCTACAACACACTGTTCCAACAAATGTTACTTAATGTATTGCATTTGAAAAAGAAAACATTAGATGAAATTTGGGGTCTAAAATGGGCCTTATAAGAAAACGCGCCAACAATAAATTTTGTGATTTGGAAATCAGGAACCAATAGAATTTCAATAAAATGAGTCAACCATAATGGTTGAATTGACATATTTGTTATAAAAGGAAACTACTTTTTTGGTTCGTATTTTTGACATATCTCCTTGTGTTTTTACTCAAATTCCGAGCAGGGGAGCTCGTTGGATGCGGAATTTAATTTTGCATCCAACGAGTACCCACACTGCATACTTCTGATGGACTCCTCTACCCCAAAAATAAGAAATACCTTAAACAAACCTGATGATGACATCATCATCACGTTTTTTCAGGTATTTCTTATTTTTGGGGTAGCGGGGTTCGTCAAAAGTATGCAGTGTGGGTACTTGTTGGATGTGGAATTAAATTCCACATCCAACGAGCTCTCCTGCTCAAAATTTGAGTAAAATACGAAAAAAAAAGTAGTTTTTTCATTCTTCCTTCAAAATTAATAACTATTATTTTATTATTTTCCTTAGGAGGCCCATTTTAGACCTCATATTTCCTCTAATGAATGCCTAAATTCTAGTTGGAGATTATGGAAGCTTTTTACCTAGGCCAAGCGAGGAAGATGGTTGGTTAAATTGTGGGGGGATGACAAATTGTGATTATTAAGTGACCTAGGTTGTCAAAAGTTGACACTTATTGAAAGTTGTTGAAGTGTGAGGGGATTAGTTGAAAGCCAAGCTCCATTGGATTAAATTTGATGACAAGCGCATGAAGGTTTTCTTCAAGGCCTTGGTCACCAAGGAAGTCACCTAAAAGATTGGTGCACTTAAAATGACCAATGGCTGTCTAACCAAGCATGAGGATATTGAATAAGAGTTTGTGAGTCACTATAAGTTTGTATCAAATCTTAAGGGAGTGGGCTAAACTATAGGCAATTTGCACCTTCTTCAACGGGTTTTATCGGAATTCGGCTATGGAGAATTGCTGAAATTGTAATTTTGGTTGCTAGATTTGCAATTTTGATTGCAAGAATAGATTCAACAACCTTGATGACAATGAATTTGTACAACCCTATGGGAGTGAAAAAAATGTTGGGCAGAGGAGAAATCACCCAACAACTCTTTCTCTAAGCCTTAACCACAACCTAATAGAGAATTCATGCTTGTACAAATGTGTAGGAAAGAGAATGTGCCCAAGGAGAGAGAGAAATGCTCACGACTCTCTCAGAGAGAATGTCTGATGAAATTTCCCAAAAACTTGTAAATTGCATTTGTACGATGCTAAGGAACATAGAAAATATGCCAAACATTAGAGAAATCGCCTGGTAAAAAATGAGGGAAATAGCATTTGTACAGTTGAAATTGGTAAAAAAGGTGTTTGTACAATGCATGGAAGCCTAGAATGCGTTTGTACAACCCAACAATGTTGAAAAAACAAGTTTTTTTTTTTAAATTAGATGCCAAAAGCCCTAGTCTCGATAAAAAATTGCCTTGGAAATCACCAACCCTAAAAATGCTAGGTTTTGTAAAAAAATTTGCTTAATACATTAGATTAAAAAATCATAATTTTCTTAAGCTAGGATTGGCAAATTAATTTGATTTTGGGCAAATGGGGGTTGAATTTAACAAGTGAACAAATAATTATGACTAATTTCCCTATTTCGAAAACAATGGCACTGCCAAATTTGTTGAGAATTGTATAGATTTGGTGAAAACTGCTAAGATCCGATGAAAACCTAAGTCGTTACCCATATTTGTTTGTAGATTTACAAGAGAAAAGAAATGTTCCACAGGGACATGCCTCCCAGGGTTGGGGGATCCCCCCTATGTTTCCCATGAAAAGTTCCCTTGCGCCCCCTTTTTTGGGAAACTTGGGGAACCATAGCTTTTGAAGCTTCCTTGATTAGGGGGCGTCTACATGCCCCCTCCCAAAAATGGGGGCTCCATTTCGAACCTGCAACTGTAGTTTTGTTTGGACAATCATTTGAGTGTGGCCCATGAGCATTGTGAGCAATGTTGAGTCATTTGCAGTGTGGATTCATGGAGTCGTTTCAATTTTCATGTTTGGAGTTTGGAACCCAGGAACTTTGCCATTTAAAATTTAGACTGTGCAGTGTACAGTGTGGGCTTAAGGGTCATGGGTTTGGACTGTGCAATCTTAGTCTTTCCTTTTAAAAATATTTAGATTGTTATTACTTATTAATAATTTTTTTCAATTTTTCTTGTTATTGTGTTTTAGTTTTTAAATTTTTTGAGCATGTTTGAGCTGTGTTTTTTGATATTATATTAATAAAAATAATAATTGTAAATGTTTTAGCATATTTTTTAGTTCAGCATAGTGAATACGATTCACAAATTGAATATCATGTCTACATTGCACAATGATGAATTTCAATTTAGTATGTAAATGTTGGTGGGATGAGGAATTGATATGTGCATATATTGGAACCCACTAAGTTAGGGACCCCGACGCCCCCCATCCCCCTACTACTCAAAATAACCAAATATTTGGGGGTGTCTCTACACGTCCCCAATGTGTGTTTCCTTGCTCTAACATCCAGGAAATTTGGTGGAACATTGGAGAAAATGGCTCAAGGAACATATCTAAACAAGCGGGAAACAAATTTGAAGATCTACTAATGTTTGATGCAAGAAAACAATTCAATACATAATTTTTCCGAAGGAGTTAGAAATTGGTAACTAACTTTGATATAATGTAAAGATCAATGAGATATGTAATAACATATAGCCAAAGACCTAACCTATCTGAACCATAGTTACATATATCAACGATATCGCAAGTCATTCCCCTTGGCGATATATCACCACTAAAAAATCGCGATATTTTTGACATTTTGAATATATCTCGATATATTCAATATGTCGCGATATATTGGGAATATATTAGGAGATTTTGGAAAATATCGCCATACTAAAAAAATTTGCATGAATTTTGAAAAATTAATTCATGGGTTAGGTTTTCGGCATTGTTATTAAAACTAAATATATTAAATTCTTAAAGTAATAAATGGTAGTATTAAATTCTTAAAGTAAAAGTGTCATTCTTCTTTACTTTCATTTTCTATCCTTTTACTTAAATTTTTAACATTGCCATTAATTGTTTCAGGATGTTTGAGAGTGGTTCCAACCTCATTGGACTTCATATGCAAAAAGTAGAATTTTTAGATCCCATTTAGAATTCAAGAGACTTAATAGTTTTCAGGATTTCAAGATTTCAACAATTCCACTGGATTTTATCAAGTACGAGGGTATGGGATTGGCATTTAATCAAGCACATCAACCCATCCCTGTACCTTGATGCTGGTGGCATTGACTATTGAAATCTTTTATCATGACCTTAATAAAAATGTACCCTTCACTCATTAAACATGGTAAGTTTCATTAAAATTGTAGAGTAGTTGGACCTTCCACCATAACTTATGTAGTTGGAGCTTCCAATTTGATTCCTAACTCATCCAAAGCAACTATAGGACCCCCTACTGCTTCCAGAGGAAGAGTGGTGCCCCTTGCCTATAAAAGGGGCAGAGGGGATCGATGATTCCTACTATTTATCATTGTATTATGTAGTATCTAGATGCCTCATCAGTCATGATGATTAATTTCTTGAGAGACATTTATTTTGATCATTTGATGTGATTTTCTATCATTCCATCAAGAACATATTTCAATATTTTCAGTTTATAACTTTATAGTCGATATGTGATCATGATCCACCATTTGACATCTTATGCATCTTATATATTAGTTTTATTTTCATATTTATGTAGCAATGTGTTTATTTGATGTTGTTGTTGCTTTAGATGTTAAAAAAATTGAAAAAAATGGTTATTTTTGTATTTTTTTTATGCTTTACGACATTTGCTGATATTTTCCGATATTTTTGCCATTGCTGCCAATAAGTTACATTCCGGACCCTCGTCAATATATTCGCCGACACGATATATGTAACTATGATCTGAACTTCGATGGATAGCATCAAACAAAACAGTAAATCGAGAAGTAAGAAACAAGAGAGACAATAAGAAACAATGTTTACGTGGTAAAACCCCAAGGCGGAGAAATGTCCACAGAAGTTGGTATTCTATTCTTTAGAAACTCTCCAATCTTACAATTCTTGAGATCTCCACATATGCACATATCATTCTCATTATACATTTGAGCCTCCTTCACCTTGTTATATAGGGTAGAGGGATATGCGAATATCACTCAATGAATATGGGATAATCTCACTTTATAATTTAGTGAGTTGTAGAAAAATAAAATGACCATGAGACCACTACGCAATCGTTAATCGCATCTTACACAAGGAACACATATGGAAGAAAAATCATCAACCCCTAACTCTTGAAATCCAAGGGGTAGACCTAGCACTCGATCACATTTCTACGGTGGTTGATTCATTAACACCTTCCCTAAAATCATATTCATTTCATCACCCCCACCTTACTTAGAAACTTAGAAAATGCACATATGGATCAATTATAGTTGCACCATGATAACTCTAATGTTATTGGGAAAATTCATAAAAAGTGAGCAAGTTAATTAGAAAAATGCACTTCAAAGCCTTTTATGTTAATGTTCTGCATATTAGATAGTATTTTTCCTAAGTCATATCTTATATTGTCGAACACTTGGTTGATTCTCTATACTAGACTTGATGTCCCCTCCTAGATGATTCGCTTCCTTTCTTCATGCACACGTGGGAGACTTGAGGCACCTTGGCACATGTGAGAGAGGGCCAACATTTTTTCACAGTATTTGGATGAGTTAGCATGCACTTTGACCACTTGAGGAGTTCATTGCACACTTGGAACATCTTCACTCTTGGGCACAATTTTTGAGGATGCCATTGCCCCTTTCTAGAGGAGTGTTCTAGGTTTTATGGCATCTATTGGACCCTTATGATACTTGGCATCATCATTTGCTAGTGTGGTCCCTTGTTTGTAGCATTCTTTTTCATGGGTTGACTTGTCTATGTAGCATGTTGCACCTTGGAGGACCATTCTTGCCACATGTGCCACCTTATCTTGGAGCATTCATCACTTTGCCTTTGTTTTGATGAGGGCGCTCCTTATTTTGAGGAGGTTTGCACATCTACTTATGGATATTTGTGAGGGTGCTAGCTTCTTTAGTATTTGATTGGTCAAATCCTAAGGTTTTGGACTTGCACTTACTCATTTGACCATATCTATTAGAATTCTCCTCTCTGTTGTCAACTTTTCTTGGAGAGTGAGTTGCTAATTTTGACTTGTCATACATTTGGATGAGTTTGTTACATATTCTAGTGGTTGATAGGTCAAAACCTTTGTTTTGGACATAGCCTTTACTACTACACCTTACCTTCTTGAGTGCTCCACTTAGTGATCTCTTCATGTATTATTCCTCACTCTTCGTAGTGGTGTGCTTCCCTCACATGATCAAAAGAGGTTAGGGTTTGGATATAAGGTTTTTCTTTTTGACAATGTCATGAGATATTTTATTATTTTCTACAGAGGAGTGAGTTAGTCTCTCATCTTATATAAGATACACTCCTCTCATTGTATTGGTTGCTAGAACTTGGAGAAGAAAACTTACTCTTGCTACTTGTGTTTATTTTCTTTTATGTTTAGTGTATTGGGAAAATAGTGTAGAATTAAGTGTTTCATGTCTTATATGGATTCCTTCTTCAATGAAATCTACTTGTTTTACTTGGAGTAGAATGTGTAGGCTTTGCATGTAGGTTTACTTCGAAATTTTCATCCCTTCACACTTCTATTTTATTATAAGAAAATTCATGTTTGGCTATCAAAGTACAAAGTCTAGGACAAGGGTTTGAGCTCTTCTACTGTCTCCTGCTCTTTGATCACCAAATTTTATCTTGCTTCCTCTATGAGCCCATCTACCCTCTCCTATCTTTGATCACCAAACGTTCTCTTGCTTCCTCTATGAGCCCATTACTCTTTCCTAATTCAACTAGGCACAAGTGAAGAGATTTTACTCTTTATTTTAGCAACTTTAACAAATTTATTTATTTTCTTTTTAAGCTTTTCTGATTTTTAAAATTTAAATCAGGAATTTAATCTTTATCTCATACATAAGAGTAAGCAAAAGATATCAAGATCAAACCCCTTGAAGGTTGCACTTCATTTAATTCAAATTTATGCTAATTTCATGTTTAAATTTCACTATATCATAATTTTTTGCTTATTGGTCACAAACATGATTAACTTGAGATGAATGTTATATTTCAGATATATTTTAGCTGTCCATTTAATTTTCACATATCTTTAATTGGCTAAACTTAATCGTTTATTGAACTATTTTTCATTTGATCATCTTAAGTGCTCTTGAACAATTATTTCTAAGTGTTTTTTCAGATCTTGGATTGTTTATTCATTGGCATATATAACTCACACTTATCAGGTATAAAACTAACCATTTACTGTTAGCATATGAGCATACTTCTCCTATATGTTAATGGCATCCTCAACTAACTAAGACATTCTGAATTTTGTAGCTTAAATTTTTGCAATAGTTACTTGTTATGAAGTTTTGAACTCATCTACACACATCTGAGTTGCTGGAATTTACATTGTTAAAAACTACAAACTTTATCTTATACCTATTGATTGGTTTGCTATGTAGCACGGAACCGCTCCTGGCTTTTAGGAAACTCGGTCCTGAAGTTTCAACCTTCCAGGGAACTTGTAGGAAACTTTTCCAATCCAGCGGAAACATTTTCGGATTGTTGAGAACTTATTGGGAACTTTTACCCTCTAAAATCGAGAACTTGGGGACTTTTTTTGCGCTTTTTCTTCACCAAAAACTTCCACGCATTTATGATGGCCATGTTGGTTGTTAACAATATTCCTATTTCCTCATGACCATACATATACATGGTTGACTCAGAATTTCTTCTCTAGAAAACTAAGTTGCAATAAAAGTCTTTCCATGCTACCTTGTCGAGTTGGTGCAGTGATCTCTCTCTACTGCTCATGCTAGAGTATTCACTCATCACTAAGCTGAATTGCAATAATAAATGTAGATCTATTTTAATTTTTTATATATTAAATACATTTTAATTATAATTGACACAAAACTGAAAACTTGCTCTATACATATAGCCACAAATATAGGGACTATAACTTCTAAAAGTGCCCACTTTTGAAAGAGTCTACCTTATATAAGCAATGACGTGGATAGTAATCTTGATTTTATTGTCATTTCCATCTACTAAGAGGTTCTAAGAGGTTCTAGTTACAACCACAATACAAGGGATAAGTTAAGTCATCTGGTTTGTGTTAATGCTTATTTTTTTCTCTATGTTTCTTCTCTTCTCGTGTTTTTTTAATTTTTTATATATTTTTTTAAATCTTTTCCCGAAAATTTGGGAGAAACTTCCTGATATATCCAATACCCGTATCAAAGTTATGGGTGAAATTCTCGAATTAATCACTCTATTCTATTGGCAACTCCAGCAATAAAGTAAGAGTTTATGGTTAAACAAGATACATTTCCTTCTAGTTATTTCCTGATTTACTTGCAGTCCTTTATTTTTTTGAACCAACACATTCAATGGTTATATTATCTCTCCTATTGGTTTAAAGAAATTCATATTTTATTGCTTGATATTTCAACTAAAATCAACAACAACTTTATTTAGATCACCAATGTTTAATAAACTGAACTTTTATGATTTACATTTTTTACATTTTTCTTTAATCTTTGTTTTACATTTTTTATCTATTTCTTTTGCCAACAAGATTATTGTTCATTTCTTGGCAAATTCACTTAAGGTTTGATTACTCACGTTCAATGGTTAACTTGATTCTTCCACTTGCAATCAATGGTTAATGATTCATGGATGTTTAGCCAATGTTTGAGTTAGCATAATTTTTGAATTTTTAATTTCTTGTGATATTTTCTAAGTAATTAATTTCCTTTAACTCTTGAACCGCCTTCCATCAATAATCCAAGTACTTTCTCTTGAGACTTTCCCATTGGGATTCATCCTTGTTGTTTATACCCATTAAAACTTAAATAGAATAGGAAAGTAATTGTAGAGGTGACAGTAGCATTACTTCCATAGTTGCACATAGCTACACCTAAGTGAAGACCTTACACCATAGGGTGCTAGTTTTTGTGGCAACGGGACATACTTAAAGCAAAACTGCTATCCTGTAGCAACACACAGAATTGTCATCCTGTGAAAGCTAGCAGGGGGGTTTCTGCCAACTGCCGATAATAGAGGAAACCATCCTAACCAATCACAACTTAAGATTCCCTTATTCCCTCGGTATAATGGCCTGCCTTGCTTGTGCTAAAACAATCATGGGGGATTTCAAAGTGGATTGTAAGGTGGTTGAGGGGTCAGGTACTTAAAAATTTCCTCTATCAACAGATTATAACCATTGGTAAGAATGTACCAGCTTGTCTATGTCCAATAACTCTCCACAAGCCATGCAGAATTAACTCGATTCAAGAAGCTGGATTCTGGACCTAAATTCTGGTTCTTACAAAGGCTCCCAGAAAAGGTTGACCATCAATCCAAAAGTTACCATGAATATGCCCTGCTCTTTAAGATGTATATTTAGCCCAGTATTAGAAAAATTATCTACATTGTCAAAATCATTATCAATGGGCTTTGGCACTTGGTTTTCAGAAACTGCATTGAAAATTTTGGTTTATATTATACAACGTTCAATTTGGGGTAAGGAACAAGTTATAACAGTTTCCATGTTTGCTTATGACTAGGATTAGGGTAGAAATACCCATAAAATGCACTTTTTTTTTCATTTTCGGCTCTGTTTCAGTGATTTATGTTCGTTTCCATCCTCTTATGGTTCCTGTGTCAATTACATTGGCATTCGCCTAGCCTAATTTCTGATTTAAAGAAGTCTGCATATGGAACAACCGACGTTATTTTGAGTTTCTTCATTTTCTGATTTAAAACATCTACCTGTAGGGTTCGGCTGATTTTGACCAGATAGGGAAGATTTTTGCAGCCATTGTAACTCCTAGACAGTCACAGTGGCCAGATGTGGGCCTTCTTCCAGGGTTTGTTGAATTCCAGTTTGTTCCTGCACCACCACTATGTTCCCTATTTCCCATGGCTAGTGAAGATGCCTTGGATCTTTTGTCAAAGATGTTTACGTTGGATCCAAAAAATAGGATTTCTGCACAGCAAGCATTGGAGCACAGGTTTGTCCTATCCTTTTATTTTATATTTGCATGGAATGAGAAACTGAAGTTTCTGGTTAATTAAACCTTTGATTGTTTGTCTATGCATATATTTTTCTTCTGTGCCTGCTCCCACAAGGCCAAACTTGCTTCCTAAACCCTCTAAGGGAGGCTCTACAAATCCCTCAAGGCCTCCACAGCTTTTATCTCCAGGTGGTTCTGTAGTACTATCTCCTTCGAAGGCAAGGCGTGGAATGCTCTTTCCAAAAAATTTGGTTGGAAATCTATCAAAACAAGTTTCTCAATCTGCTACTGGAGGAACACCAATTGAATTTGACGTGCCAACACATAAGCTACGTGAAGTTTACCCTCGTAGGCTGAGAATTACCGAGTATGTATTTGTTGTTACAAATCCATTCGCTATATAGCATTTTTCCTCCTTTCTTATATGGGATACTAATTTGAAGCTAAATTAGTGTAAATTTATACCTTTTTCCTGATTATGAGTTGTATTTTGTATTGAAGTTTCCTTTGTGGCTTGTTGGTTTCTGACCCTTAATTTTTGAATCTTTAGATCTGGCAAGAAACATTTGAAGAGGAAAACTATGGATATGGCTACTGCATGGGATGAGTGCGCAAGAAAGCAAGAAAGTGAAACCAATTTGGACCCTGATTACTCTGCCATAAAAGAGAAGCATATGTAATTTCACTTGTTTCACATTGGGTAATCCTATTATTAGCTAAGGAGACTAGGCATTTTCCTTGTTACTATCCTCGTATTGATCGCATCTCTTTTATATTGTCGGGTGACGGAGTTACTCTCAATTATCGTTGATATCCGTTATGTTGAAAAGGTGGATTTGTTTTTAAGCGTTTTCAGGCAGTGGTCTCAAATAATTGTCCTGTAAGAACTGGAACTGCCAATTATGGAAGCAATATACTGTTGAGAGAGATGTTTTGCATCATTTTGAATTCTCATTTTGTGACAAATTCTGGAGAAGTAGAATATTGCTTTCTGATGACATTTATCAAGATTCGCTGGCTACATTTTTGTAGTTGTTTCTGATATCTGTTACTTGAGGCTTCATGGATCATATCACTTTTTGTGTATTCTAAAATGTATACTGTAGTTACCGTTCTTTTCGGACAGGAGGATCGAAATCATTTTTTGAGAGAAATATTGACTCTCCATTTGAGTAAATCTGTAATTGTGGGTACTCACCAAGAAAGTAAATAGACCGATGTCAGATTTTAATGAAGCAGCAGGGCATTGCTGTCGTGTGGTGTTGGTATTGATTTTTGTTTCCTGACACAGGAAGTCGATGTCGATGGATGCTTGTCTCCTCGCAGTGAAGGGTTCTTTCGCTGCCAGGAAGTTCAAAGAATTCTTTGTGAAATTGTTTGAACATGAGTCACCTCACAAGGTGAAACTTGGGGATGACTACCAGTATCCAATAAAAGGTAGTGGTGAATCCTCCTACAAGCTAGACTCTGGAAAGTCTATGAAGATGAAGAATGTCTTATTTGTACCAGGACTAAAGAAGAATCTCCTCTCCATATCTGCATTGGATGCAAAAGTCATAAGGGTTGCATTCGTAGATGGCCAAGTTGTTGTGGCCAAAGGGAAAGACTATATATGATGCGGTTGTGATTGGAGAGCAAGAAGGAGGATTGTACAAACTGAAGGGCCAACCAAAAAAAGCTTTGATCCATGACTCAGTAGAGCCAAATGAACTTTGGCATAGAAGGATTGCACATGTGCACTACAGAGCATTACCACTTGCAAGCAAATTTGTTGAAGGTCTTCAAGAAATAAAGACAAAGCATGAAGGTGTTTGCAAAGGATGTGCGAAAGGAAAGAACACAAAGGAGACATTTCTAGGTAGCAAGAGCAAGGAAAAAATAATCTTGGAAATCATCCACTCCGATATATGCGGTTCGATGTCATCCAGTTCATTAAGCGGGTATGTATACTGTGTTTCTTTCATTGATGATTTTTATAGGAAGACATGGATATACTTCTTGAAGAACAAAGATGAAGTATTCAACAAGTTTAAGGAATTCAAATCCTTGATCGAGAACCACATAGAAAAGAATATCAAAACCTTTCGATTACACAATGGCAGAGAATTCACATCAAATGAATTCAAAGAGTTATATAGAGATTCAACGATTAAGAGGGAGTTAACCACTCCATATAATCCACAACAGAATGGGATTGCAGAAAGGAAGAATAGAACGATCACGGAAGCTGCAAGGGAAATTCTTCATGATCAAGATCTTCACATGCATCTATGGGCAGAAGTTGCCAGAACAACGATGTATGTACATAACCGTACTCCAAACAGAGTATTTGAGAACAAGACACCTGAAGAAGTATTTTCCAGAAAGAAACCAGAGGTCAACCATCTCAGAATATTCGACTATCCTGTGTACACTCACATTCCAAAAGAAAAGAGGACAAAGTTAGATCCGTCTAGAAAGAAGGGTATATTTGTGGGATATAGTGAAAGCTCAAAAGCTTATAGAATATACTTACTAGGAATCAAGAAGATCGACATAAGCATAGACGTAACATTTGACGAAGATTCAGCTTACAATAAATCCAGATAGAGACCAGTTGAAGAGTCTGAAGAAACAGAAGTACCCAAAATTCAAGATACGACTATGAACAATGCAAATCAAGATGACGATCGAGAAATAGAAGAACCCCAGGAACCTGTAGATCAACCACAAGAGAAGAATCCTCACAAGAGGAAACCAACATGGGTACAAGAGGCTATCCAAGGTTCAGAAAGATATGGGGCTCCAGAAGAAATGCACAGAGAGAGGAAAAGAACCAGGTTCTGCTCTGGTTATGTAGCACTATTATGTGACATCATTGATAAAGAACGTTCCAACTATGAAGAAGCAACAGAGAAAAAAGAATGGAAGGATGCTATGATCAAGGAGTACCAATCGATCATGAAGAATGATGTCTGGGATGTTGTCCCAAGACCAGAGGGGAAGTCTCTTGTGACTTCCAAATGGATCTACAAGATCAAGCATGCTATAGATGGTAGCATAGAGAAACACAAAGCAAGATTCGTGGCTCGTGGCTTCTCCCAGAAAGAAGGAATAAATTATGAAGAAAATTTTGCACCTGTAGCCAGATACACTTCCATCAGATCAGTACTTGCTTTGGCTACAGTGATGAAATGGAAGATACACCAGATGGATGTCAAGACTTCTATCTTGAATGGTATAGTGGAAGAGGAAGTGTATGTGGAGCAACCACTCAGTTTTGAGACACATGACAGGGAGACTCATGTGTGTAAATTGAAGAAAGCTCTTTATGGTTTGAAACAGACACCCAAGACATGGTACGACATAATTAACAGCTTCCTATCTAGTTTGGGCAGATTCCAACCTTTACTACAAGGTTGAAGAAGGGAACCCAGTGATACTCCTACTATATATAGATGATCTGTTTGTAACAGGTGTGGATGGGTTGATTGTTGATACGAAGAGGAATCTTGCTGCTAAGTTCGAGATGAAGGAATTGGGTATGATGCACTAATTTTTAGGCATGGAGGTGTGGCAGAGTACAGATGGAATATCCCTAGGGAAAGGGAAGTATGCAGTAGAGATCCTGAAGAGGTTCGGGATGATGGGCTGCAAGGCCATGACCACACCTAAGGCATCAAACCTAAAGCTATTGAGTGATGCTTCATCAGAGACAACTGAAGCTACGATGTATCGTCAGATGATTGGGTCCTTGATGTACCTGACGAATACAAGACTAGATATTTTCTTTGCTATGAACACATTGAGCCAGTTCCTGACGGATCTGTGACATGTTCACTTGATTGCTGCAAAGCATATTCTGAGGTACGTGAAGGGTACAGTTGATTATGGGCTCAAGTATGGGGCGGATCAGAAGATTAACTTTGAAGGTTATGTTGATTCAGATTGGGCATGCAATACCATCGATAGGAAGAGCACTTCAGGGTGCTGCTTCAGTATGGGATCAGGTGTGATCTCTAGGTTTAGTAGGAAACCATCTTGCGTGGCACTGAGTACAGCTGAAGCAGAGTATGTCGCAGCTTGTTCAGCTAGTTGTGAGGCAGTATGGCTGAGGAAGCTACTGTCTGATTTGTTTGATCTCTAGTTGGATGCTACTTGTATATATTGCGACAACCAGAGTTGTGTGAAGTTGTCAGAGAATCCAGTGTTCCATGACAAGTCGAAGCATATCGAGATCAAGTACCACTATATCAGGGATATGGTGTAGAGGGGAGCAATGAAGCTCCAATATGTTACAATGGACGAACAAATAGCTGATGTGTTGACCAAGCAAATGGCCAGAGTGAAGTTTGAGTACTTCAGGGAGAAGCTTGGTGTTCTCCAGATCGAGATTCCCTCCAAGAGGAGGTGATGAGTCCGAGACCCTTTCTGACATGGTAGGATTGGTTCCTTCCATGGTCAGATGTAAGTGCAGGGCCATTCTGACATGGTGGTAGGTTGGGCCTCGCATGGTCAGATGTAAGTGCAAAGCCATTCTGACATGGTGGCAAGCTGGGCCTCCCATGGTCATATGTAAGTGCAGAGCCATTCTAACTGGGTCAGATATAAGTGCTGAGCCTTTCTGACATGGTGGTAGGCTGGGCCTCCAATGGTCGGATATAAGTGCTGAGACTTTTTGACATGGTGGCAGGTTGGGCTTCCCATGGTCGGATATAAGTGCTGAGCCATTCTGACATAGTGGTAGGCTGGGCCTCCCATGGTTAGATGTGAGTGGTGGTCCATTCTGACTGGGTCAGATGTAAGTATTGGACGAGTCTTTCTGACATGGTGGCAGGTTGGACCTCCCATGGTCAGATGTGAGTGTTGGGCCTTTCTGACTGGGTCAAATGTGAGTGTTGGGTGTGCCTTTCTGACATGGTGGTGGATGTGTTCCTCTCATGGTCAGATGTAAGTGTTGGGTGGGCCATTCTGACTAAAGGTCAGATATAAGCGCTAAAGAAGACCTACCTAGAGGCCATGCCTATAACCAACATGAAAAATGGCTGACTTTGTAGAACTTCCTATGACGAGTAGAGTTGATAGATAGCACCAGTTGATCGAGATAGCAGAAGTAGTGGTGATGATGATCTAGTGATGATCTAGCTTTGATGATGATCCAGCTTTGATGATGATCCAGTGATGATCCAGTTTTGATGATGATCCAGTGATGATCCAACATTGAAGATGATCCAGATTTGATCCAAAGAAGAAGACTTGTACTGATGAATTGTGTCAAGAGAATACTTTCCTAGTTAAGAGGGAGTGTTGATGTATTTGTAACTTTAGAATGTATTCACTTGTATAGTTTATGTATTGTACCCTGATGTTTTTACTGGGAAGTATTTGTAATGTAATTGAGTCATGCCATACCCTGATGTTCCTATCGGGAGAATCAATAATGTAAACAAGTCATGTAAAGTCATAGAGGGAAACCTTCCTTATTGTTCAAGGGTTAAGGTCCCCACAGTTTTGGGGCACAACGGTTATTAGACTCTCCCAGAGAAGTCGGCCCTGGCAAGCTATTGTCAAGTTGGGAATTAATATAAATAGAGAGTGAGCCTCTCTATTTATCACACATAATCACTCACACTCAGTTGTAGCGTATGAGTGAGAGAGAAGGAGCTGGGATAAGAGAGAGAACAGTTGTCGAAGATCATTTTACTGTCTTTGGGTTTTATTTCTACTATTGGTCCCTATTCTATCTCTAAGGAAGTTGCGGGGTTTTCTCCTTTATGGTTTCCCCAAGGAAAATATTTGTGTATATTGTTTCTTGTGTTTGATTGTTGTGCATGTTATTCTCTCAGACAAGATCCTAAGATAATACTGTCTAAATTGATAAAAATCTAACAAACCATGGACGCTACAGGAGAAATGAAGACGTCCATTGATGGGCTAAAGAACGTAGGAGTTGATAAATGTGCATTGGACATGTTCATTACCGCTCAATGTAGAACACTCCTAAATATCCCGTTTGTCAGAGCCTATTCATATTCAAATCACACAAGCAATTTCCATTATCATGAAGTCTTACAAGACAAAACAAAAAGTGAAGTATATTAGATAGTATCTGTGTATTCTTTTCTAACCTATAGTTAATTGATCATCCCAATTAACTACGAAGGCATTGGGTATGGGGTGTATAGCAATCGACTTTCCATTTTTCAATACTTGAAGGCCGCTTATGTCACCTTACATTAGAACCGTTATGTCACCTGTGTCTGAATGGGATACCAAGGGTAAGATCTGGATCTGGGCATGGAGGATAGTAATTTATGACCATCCATTGCTGACTTTTTCAAACACTTTATACATGTAGTCAGAGTCTAGCCCCGCAGCCTCATAAATGGATGTCAGCAACCTTATGCATAATACTCTCAATGCTACAACGTACTTTCCTGCAATCTCTCTATAAGAAAGCTAAGATTAATCAGAACTTGTTAGGTGGTTTCTGCATGTTTAGAGAGTGGCTATAGAGAATGGTGGCGCTTGCTAAAGCTCCATCCTGTAAATATATATATTTCAAGAAAATTAAATGGGTGAGGCTAGATATGTTCATATTACAACTGATTTAGTTTTCATCCTCGACATGAACCTTTTACCATTTGAGTTCCTTTGTGTCATCTAGCTATGTTAATATGAGCAATATTTACTTGGAATGCATGCTGTTAATTTTTCCAAAATAATATATTAATTTCATTAACCTATTAGCTATAAATACTCAAAACAATTAATTTCATGTACAAAATTTTGTAAGCAGTTAGTTTGAATGTCAATTGCAACCTTTCAAGGTTTTTTAATCACTGGTTGTTCTAATGGGACAACTTCCAGTGTTCCCACATACATCCAAGATATTTCTAGGTTTGAGGCAGTTGAGCTATTGTTCTTGTCAAATATTTTTAACCTTTCAGGGTTTTTTAATCCATTGGTCGTTTCTAAGGGGGCAACTTCCAGTGCTACCAAAGACATGCCAGATGTTTTTAGGTTTTAGGAAGTTGACCTATTTTTCATGTGAATTATTTTTAATCTTTCAGGGTTATTTAGTCCATTGGTCGTTCCTAAGGGGGTAACTTCCAATGCTTCCAGCCTTTCGGTTTTTTTAATCCACTCGTAGTTTCTGAGGGGCAACATCCAATGCTGCCACATACAGACATACCAGATGTTTCTAGGTTTAAGTTTGTTGATATATATAAGATCAACTCCCACACAATTCAAAACAGTTTCTCTGAAGTTTTATACTACCACACAATTAACAATAGTTTCTAACGTTTTATACCACCATATTGACATGCGATTCTCTCTGTTATAAAGAAATGGTTCCTTTAAATGTTTCGACATATGTTTAGAGATATTTAACATATAGATTCAAAATACATATGTATTAAATAAATGTTTAGGGTTGTAAATTAACATCTAGCTTTATTATATATGTATATAACCATTTTTCAGCTTCAATTTCTTTGAGAGTATAACCTTAGAATAATGTTCTAGAGTAAGGGTCTAAATTCCTGACCATTAAAGTTAGATAAAAAAAAATCATTTTATCATACTCCTTTTTGAAGGTTTTCGACCATTCTATGCAAAGGGAATTCTTCACCATTTAGTTTGATCATAGTTTATTTAACAATATTTTTCATATCATTTTGTCTTTTAGACATAGCTAATTATATATATACTAACTTTAATTCCTATCAATACTTGTCGATTTTATCCACATTATGATGAGCATTTAATTTATCAATAATTATTGTAACCAACTTCCCTCTGATACGTCATCGAAATCATGATGATACCGGGCTAAGTTTGCTAAGTCCCCAAGACTTTATTCATCTTTACTCTGAGCACATCATATATACAATTATAAAGAAAATATCAACACCAATGTTATCTTATAACCATGATGAGAAGGTTTCCTTATATATATGTATATATATAATTCAAAAGCTATGCCATTATATTCTCAATGGGAAGGATACAATTGTTGTGAATTCTAATCCTATTTTATACCTCTTGAGTAGGTGAGTCATTAATAGAATTCACTCATTAGATTTCCATCCTCCAAAAGTTTGATCTTGAATTTGAAACTTCCAAATCCTTGGGCTTAGTAGAGTTTATATTTGGGCTTAATAGAGTTTATCTTTGACCTCTCTATAGGTGTAGTTGATACACCTTTCAATGATAATTTTTCTAACAAACACTTGTTCACTCGTAGATATAATGGTAGTTGGTATGGTGAAATTCTCATTTACCTATATGCATTGAAAAATTTGGTCCTCACCTATTACATGATGATCAACATTGTATTCATCACTGAAAGTAGTGAGGCATTCTCTGATCCAATATGGGATAGATATTGTCATGTTACATTGCATAACGTAACATTCCCAAAAATTAAAAAAAAAGTAATTAAAATACTTCATGTCGGCTCATAACTTATCAAAAATAAAAAATAATTAAAAATATTCATGTCCACCCATAAAATTAAAAAATAGAAACCAACATAGATCCATCTTAAATCTGTATTTATTAAGCATTGAGAGGATCAAATTTCTTGAGGTGTAAACTTTTTTATCTTAAAATTTTTACACATCAAGAATAAATTTACACCTCAAGAATTTGGATCTCTCTTATTTCTTAATAGATCCGGTTTAACAATGATCTATGTTGGTAGATATATTCTCATAGGAAATGTCCTATATTGGTGACAATTCAACACCATTTTGCATCATTCTCTCACCCCTGAGGAGGCCGAGAAGGTATTAAATGCTTGTCATAATTATGCTCACAGAAAATCACCTTTATGTGATGGATGTCACCCAAAATATTGTTAGAGTCAGTTATTTACGATATAAATTGTTTTCTAACTGCATTAAAGAAGTCAAGCAATTCCATAATTTTCAAGTGTCTCCCCAAAGGAAAGGGATCTATCATTCCCTCTTCACTCGATAAATTTAGCCAGTCCATTTTGTAACCGGGGGATTGATTTTATGGAGTGTAAATTTATGTCAATTGATGGTACATTTTTGTGGTTGTTTATTACTTTACTAGGCGAGTGAAAGCAATGTTCAAATTTAATAGGACAATAACCACAATTGCGCACTTTTTCTTCAACCATGTCATGACTCGATTTTGTGTCAAAAAATAATCTGTCTCTAATCATGGCATGCATTTTGAGGATGTGGTATGGAAAGAGATACTTATGCATTTATGATTTGAACATTTATTATGAATTAATATTACTTATTTTTTTAGGGAATTCTAAATGTATGGATGGCAGGCATTCCAAATGTATGGATGAACCATTATTGTTCCATGGATGTTCTCGTTATGTGAGTTATTCTTTAAAACTATTTTTGATACGATATTACTATCTACCATTATATGATGAATTAAGTACATATGACCCATGGACACACTAAGACCTACCGTTAGATTTACTTATGAAGATATTTTTGATTTACTAATCATGACAAGTAGGAAACATAGGCATTTAGACTCAAAGAGTGAGCTAATATACTTAGCTCTAAGATCCAAGTTGAGGTAACAAGATAAAATGTCTCAACTTAAATGCAATGAAGTATACATATGATTGTGGATTAATTTGATTATTTGGAGTGTTATTTAATGTTGTATTCTTAGGATATGGGCTATCCTTGTTAACTTAACCTACACATGGGAAAAGTTTGTATGAAGGAGGTGTGGCATGCATACCATAAGGACAGGTGCATGGGAGGTGAATTTTTTTCCTATCTATTAGAAATTCCTTTTGTGTACACTAGGGTCGGGGCATATTGAAGTTAAATCTTGCTAGCACAGTTAGTTTTGAAAATCCATCCATATCAAGGGATGGTGTATCTTAGACTAAGTGTAATCATTAGTTGATTTTGACAACTCAGATGCCCATAAGTAATAATTTCTTAGACCACAAGGCTAGTCCTACAAGTCATTGATAAACTAACAAAAAAAATTACATTTATTACATAATTGAACATTAAAAAATTACAAATACTAATAAGTATCCTTAAGATAAATGCAAATATATTAGTTATATGAATAACATAGATATTGAAGATTTAAAAATTATTTAATATGTAATTCCCATATTTTAGGAACAAATCCTATAACAATTTATGTAAAAGTGGTAGGTTTCTTAAGGTAGGTCATGAGTAACCACTATTTTCATAAGGTAGGTCATGAGTAACCACTATTCTCATGTCTTGCAAAAAAAAATGAGATAAGAGCTTAAATTTAGATTGTTTTAGGAAAATAGTATTAATTGTTAGTTTAATTTGTAACAAAATGTGTAGAAACCTTTGTTTTTATGATTTTTTTTAAAGAATTCCTTTTAATTAAAATTGAAAGAATAAATTAACTTATATATATTTTTAAAGAATGAATTTATTATTATATATATATTTATATTTTTTTAAATGATAAAAACATTTTTAAATATAGATAGTCATCAAAGCGCTCTCTTTATATCTATTAAAGGTATTTGGCATATACCATTAGCTATTATTGTGAATTCAAAAACAAATTCATGTAAGCCATAATGTTGATTATGGTGTCATTAGCCAAAGTATTATTATGAAAAAAAGAATTATGTTAAGAGATGAGTCTTTGCAATAATCATAAGAAGATATATAGTCTAATAAATAAATATATAAACTATATTTAAATGAAAAGCACATTGAACCTAATAATAATTGTGATACATCTATTCTAATAATGTATGCTATAATAATGATTCAAAATTGTAAAAGTTTTATGAACTAAATAAACTAGTTAAGAGATGAACTTGTGCAATAATTATATATAGTTTTACTAAATAAAATAAAAATATTTTTAAATGAAATGCATATGGTTTCATTCTAGTTATATTGCATTGCCCTTTTATATATTGATTTTATTAAGAGAGAAACTTGTATTTTGAACACATTGTTTATATTTATTTATTTATTTTAATTAGATTTACATATTTATGGATGAAGAATGACTAATTGTTTGTAAATACTTATATCATATATGAGGTTAGATTCTTAGTTTCTCTTTGTTAGATAAGATAAAAAAGCAATAGTACAAGACTTTTTTTTTCCATAGAAAAAAATCCTATTTTATATATAAAATACAAAATACATTGTGTGGATGATCCACTATCATCAAATTGATAAGTGATCATTTATCCATAATATTCAACTCAATAATAAGCGATTCAAAAGTATACAAACAATGGAGAACCTTGCCATGTACATAAGCTCCAATTCATCAAAACCATAGTATCCAACAAACCAATACCAGTAAACTACCCAAACAGATATTCAAAGTATCTAAATATATGTACCCATTAGTACTATATACTTCAAGGGACAAGAAATTTCATTCCCAGATATCAAAAAAACTATCCAAAATGCCTCAAAGGCATTAAGAAGTCCAGTCAAAGAAAGTTCACTCCTGGTATCATTACTAGCATATCTCTATCCAAAAACATCAAAAAACCATACTGCATCTTAGAAACTGTCATGACCATCAGTACTTATCAACAGTATACAAGTGATACTGCCCACAGGCAATATTCAAAGATCCTTTCATTCAATGTTGCACCATAAAAACTGACACCACTGACCAGAATCCATAAAAAACCAATAAATGGTTCAGAGCAAACATGAAACTTGTTATCCATCTAAATCAAGTATGAGTGCATATTGCTCAAAAAGACAGTAATGTATATACTGCTTCATCATAAAATGAGCTGCTCCAGAAACTAACTTGTCCCATCTTATACATATCAAGCTTTCAGTCCTGCTCACAACAAGCAAGACCAAATATAAGATCAGTGTTTCATAAAAAAAGTTTAACCAACCAAATATACTTCTGAGTATACAAAGTTAAAAATAGTATGATCCAAAAATCATCAAATGTATATCAAGGAAAAAGTCCCCCCCTAGTCCCCAAAACTAAAAGGCTTAAAAAACCTGGAAAGTATCATGTCTTCCTGCCCCCTAATACTCACTGATATGCCAAAACCGATACTGTACTTTCCCACCATCATTAGCTAATTTATCAGCAATAATGTTTCTTTCCTTGTAAATATGTGAGAAGTCAGCCTGCTCAAAAAAACCAGTCAGTCTGGTAACCTCCTGTAATAACTGATCAAGATGCATATTATGACATCTGAATTTGCCAGAGATCCAGTTAATCACTAGCAATGAATCACCAAATATCCGATTACACGAAATCTGCTTGTCCAAAGCCAAATAGATAAGTAATTTCACAGTAGATAACTCTGCAAAATTATTTAATCCAATCCCCAGACCAGCTTTAAAAGTAATAAAATGGTCTCTTTAAAGTAGAGAATACCCCTAGCCCCACACACTTGTGGATTGCCAAAAGCAGAACCATCAAAAAACCCCCATGGTTTTGTTTTGTCAATAACTTCCTCAGTGATGATTATGATCTTCAAAACAGAAGTATCCAAAGGATAATATGAAAGTAAACCCAGACTAAATGTTGCAATCTGCACAGGAGATGTGTTTTGGTTATCAAAACAACAACGGTTTCTTGATTTCCAAATAAATCAAAATACTATTATAGGCAAAGATCTGATATTTTGTACCTTAGTGTTGTAAACCCAATTCTTCAAACATGACAGAATTGAGTTCCCAACCCCAAAATTCTGAATATTAACCTTAGCTTCTATCTCTTTCCAAACTGATTTTGTATATGGACGGTCAAGACCTAAATGTGAATTTGTTTCAACATCACATTTGCACAAGTAGCATCTTCCAAGACCTTCCCAACCCCTACTGTTAAGAGAGTCCCAGGTAAGGGCTTTCCCCGAAAAAAGAGACCAAACAAAAATCTTTGACTTAAGTGGACACTTCATATGCCAGAACATATTCCACCACCACTCAATTTCCCTTTCATGCTGTTCCAGAAACAGAGGTAAATAACCACATCTGGGAGAGTACTTGCCAGTTTTAGCCTGATTCCAAACAAGAGTATCATCCTCAAGCCTGATCCTTATATGACTGGATTTAAGTATAGCTATGTAGCCATTCTAGTCAATAATATCAGCATTCTCAACAAGTCCAAGATCAATTGAACTTAACCAACCCTGTTCCATTAAGTAGGAAACAGGCAAAGTCCCAACGTCTTTTAAAAAATAATAACCTGCAGAATGAAGATATTCAATTAAATGAGAAGGTAAACCATGATGCCATTTGCACCTTGCCCATGGATCCAAACCAATTCGTACTTTAGCCCCATTCCCAATCTTCCAGACCAGAAAATCTCCAATAAGATGAAAGGACCAAAGCACAGATTTCCAGCAAATGGATATACCTGATTTCTTTTTATTCATTTCTCTAATCCAGTCCAACAGAGATAGAGGCCAAATATATTTCTGAAGAACAATTTGAACCCATAGTCCAGAACCATGAATAATGTTCCAAACACTTCTTGCAACTAGTGCTTTAGCAAATAATGCAGGTACTTTCAAAACTCAACCCCCCAGAGATTTTGGACTAGCCAAAACCTTCTAGGAAATCCAAGGCATCCCAGAAGAAGACCCATCACCTCCAGACCATAGGAATTTAAAACAAAGTTTTCTGATTTTCTCGATGATCCCAGCAGGAATCCAGAAATGCATCCAAAAAACAGGCAAAGCTTCAAGAACAGACTTAATTAGAACCGGGTTACCACCCCTAGATAACCAATGATGACTCCAATGCATAATGCATTTTTCAGCTTTAGCAATAAGCCAATCCCAGTCTTTTAACAAATATCTGCAAGGTTTTAAATAAAAACCAAGGTATTTCATACCACTGTTAATTTTTGACACAGTATATGAAAAAAATATTTTTTAAAGAGATTAACTCATCATCATCCATCTTAGAATAATAGAAGGATGATTTATCATCATTAATAATCATCTCGGTGGCTTTTGTAAAGTCCATCAAGATCTCATACAAATTTGACAATGACTGAGCTGATCCATCAGTAATCATGACAATATCATCAACAAAAAGTACATGAGTCAATGATATATTATTTCCAAAGGATATGCCTCTGTAAATACCCATATTTTTAGCAGATATTAAGGCCCTACTCAAACCTTCAACAACAACAAGAAATAACAAAGGTGCAAGTGGGCACCCCTGTCTAAGTCCTCTTCTAGATCTAAAAAAATTGGATGCCACACCATTAATCAAAACAGAGAAAGAAACAGATGTTAAACTGCTCATAACCCAAGTAATGAAAGGTACACAAAAACCCATTTTGGTTAATATAACCCTCAGATAAATCCAGCTAACTCTATCATATGCTTTAGATAAATCAATTTTCAAAACCACCGACTTTAACCCCTTGCTGTGTATAGTATAAATGCCCTCCTTAATGGAACCCACAGCCTCATGTATTTGCCTACGAGGCAAAAAACCAAACTGTTCATAGGATATATATCTGCCCAATACCTTCTTTATCCTGGAAATCTTACCAATAATCTTGTAACTGAAATTACATAAAGAAATTGGCCTATAACCATCAAAGGTACAAGGACAATCATATTTTGGTATCAGGGTAATAAATGTAGAGTTAAAAACTGCAGGAATTTTACCACATTTCCTAGAAACCTCGATAACCCTTAACAAATCCAGACCCATCACATCAATAAGAGTCCTATAAACCTCCACAGGAATCCCATCTGGACCAGGACTCTTATCATTTTTGCTCACCTTAAGTATAGACAGAATCTCCTCCAAAGTAACAGGTTTCATGAGCTCAGAATTCTCCTCAAAATTGATGGAAGATGGAAAGTTATGAGAAATTTTCAGTAATTCAGATAGGTGTAGATTTGTATCAGCTTGAAATAATGTCTCAAAATGATTAACAGCAGGCACACCAATATCATCAAAGCCTTCCACCAGATTCCTCCCATCATCATTTATCTTCCATATAGAATTAGAATTCTTTCGAAGGTTAGCAAATTTATGGAAGAAAGGTGTGTTGACATCCCCACAAAGTAACCAGATGGCCCTACTCTACTGTCTAGCTTCATGTTCACGTTCCAGAAGAATTTTCCTCTTACGTGATTCCAATATAATCAGAGCTTCCTTATCCTCAACAGTCAAGAAACCAAATCCAGACTTGTGAGAAAAAACAGAGAGCATTATCTCAATTTCCACTAAGTCTTTGAACTCACTCTCCTTCTTTTTAACAGACCATGCAACATAAATCTCCTTGATTCTCTTAAGATTGGAGACAATTTGAGAAGCAGGGGATTCTAGTAGCTGATCATCATAAACCCACCATGATGCTTTCAAGGTATTAACCAAATTCTCATTTTCAAGCCAATGTGGATTGAATTTAAAAGGAGTTTTCAGCTTAGCCCCCCTATTCGAAATCTGAAAAAAACCAGGATGGTGATCCGATTCACCACCCCTTCCCACCCACTGTCTATTAAAATAATCAAGATTGAGCATATCTGCTGATAACATAATCCTATCCAACCGTTTAGATATATTTTCATCCCCAACCCTTCTATTATTCCATGTAGGCAACATAACAGAAGGTGCAACATCCACAAGACCAAAATCCTCCAAAGATTTTGTGAAAAATTCAGAAAGAGGATCCGATCTAGCCCTACAGCCCCATATATCAGATAATCCCAAAGTAAAATTCAAATCCCCTCCTAGGATTAAATGATTACATTTAAGACTATCTAAACCCAACAAATTCCTCCAGAAATCTTCTCTTTCAATATAAGGGCCATATATATTTAACAGGCATAAATCCATATTAAGTTCAATAGAGAACATAGACACACACAAACCTGAGGCCACCCCCCAGGCATTCAGCAAATGAAAAAATCTGGATCTCCAGCCCAACAGAAGGCCTCCATATTTACCACAAGCATCCAAGGATAAAAAAGTCCATCCCTTCATCATGGTTTCCAATTCAGCTACTAACAAATGCCCAATACCCATAGACTCTTGCACAAAAAAGTACATCAACATGTTGAGCTTCAACAAGTCTACATACTGTTAGTTTTTTTGGTTTACTAGCCAAACCACGACAATTGAGGGTCATCAAGATCATAAAGAAACCAAAACATGGGACATCACTGCTCTAAGCGTCCCATCATCCTAAAAAAGTTCATTATCCTTCATATTAATACCATCAAATCTCAGTCCCGATGTATCCTTGCCTACTCCAATCCCGAATGTAGAAGATGTCCCAAAAAGTTTAGTTCCAGATCTATGAACAGTGTCAAATAAGGGTTTTAAAGGGGACAAAATACCCAGATTTTTACAAGTAGAGACCTCATCACAATGATCAACAATCAGACCTTGAAAATGTATAACAAAAGGTTTAAGTGTCAGGAGAATCCCATCAACAATATCCAAAACCACCTCCCTAGATTTCATAAAATCAACCCTAACCTCATCAGAGGATACATAAACATTCAGTTTTTTAACCCTCTAGGCAATATTAGTTTTAGGCTCCTCAAACAATTTCTTTTTCAAGGTTAAAAGACATTGCGAAGCCAAATGGCCATAACTATGACAACGATTACACTTGAAAGGGATACCAATGTAATCAAGAGATTGATTGAAGACGTTATCCCCAATCTTAATGTCAATATCAGAGGCTAGACCCTTCCTAAGGTCCAGTAAAACCAAAACCCTCCCTAGACAGCAAACCCTAGAAACTAAAAAAGATAAATAAGCTTCCAAGAAAGTACTAAGAGTATTCCCAATCAATTTGAAAAAAGCCAAAGACCATAACTCAAAAGGTAAATTAGGACTATTGAGCAACAAAAGGTAAAGATGGGCATCAAGTCATACCTCTCATGTCTCGGATCAAATAAAGGTGACCAGCGTTTGAGCAACAAACCAGAATGTTTCCATCTCCAAACCCTCGACAAAACACTGGCCGCATCAGCCTCAGATTTGAACTTAAATGTTAACCAACCCTTCGGGAGTAGATAAATGTCAGGACAAGTAATATTCAACCATGTGTCTTGAACCCACTTCTTTACACCAGCAGGTGAAAACCTACGTCCGCCAAATCTGCTAACCAACGTGAGTGCATTTGTGAGTACAATGTCATTTAATGCAACATCTTCACCCCCCACCAAAAGTGGCAAAGCCACTTTACGAACAGGTTTAGGTCTATGTTTATGGGCTGATGAGCAAATAGTATCCAAATCAACCAAATGATCATGCCCATCCACAAGAACATGTAAACTATTTACCCCATCAAAACCCACATAGGAGGATCCATCATCAGACTTCTTGGATTCCACACACCTGTCCTCAGAAATAATATCATGATGCAAACTAATATCTAGTCCCATCTCCTCCAAATCCGGATTGACAGATATAAACCCTAACCCAGAATCTCCTCCCGAGATACCTTCCATATCCCTCAGTGATAAAACAGATTGTGAAGACGAAGAAAAAATACCATCGATAACCTCCCGACAAGACAGCTTATCATCCAAACCAGCAAGGGATTCAGGATTAAATACCTGGTGAGAACAAACCAAAGCAGCATCATCCTTCATAGAATTAAACCGACCTGGACAATCTCCATTGTGAACCATCATCCCCAACTAGCAGTGATCCCGCTCATCTATCAACCCCACCTGAAGATCAAACTCCGGCTCCATAGAATGCACCATCAATAGATCTAGATTCGGCACTGGAACAAAAACATCCTCCGATTTCTCTACAGATACAAACCCTAACCCAGAATCCCCTCCCGAGATACCATCCATATCCCTCAACGATAACACAAATTGTGTAGATGAAGAAAAAATGCCACAAATAATCTCTCGACAAGACAGCTTATCATCCAAACCAGCAAGGGATTCAGGGTTAAATACCTCGTGAGTACATGCCGAGGCATCATCATCCTTCATAGAATAAAACCGACCTGGACAATCTCCATCGTTAACTATCATCCCCGACTGACAGAGATCATGAACTTCTATTAGCCCCATCTGACAGCTCACCAGATCAAACTCCGGCTCCAAAGTACGCACCTTCGATAGATCCAAATTCGGCGTCCTTAATAATTCCGAATTCGGCGCTGGAACAAGACCAACCTCCGGCGAAAAAACCATTGCCCCCACAGAATCATTAACAAACTGCATTGTGGTCCGCCCATGCTCATAAGACTCCTCCGCCAGAGACCTAGTAAAAACCCCACGCCCAATTAAAGGAGACGATGCCATCTTCTGGTGCGAATGACCAGAAACAACCCCACAAAGCGAAATAGATAATTTCCTTGGGCAATCGTCAATCGAAACCTTCATAATCTGATTACTACAGAGAAACAGAGCCTCTACCAACGACGTCTGCAACAAAACAGGATTCGGAATCGGAGTAGAAGCCGGAGATAGAATCATAGCTCACACCACGTCACACACAGACACCGTATTGAATCTACAAGGGTCCGAAGATTTTGATTTCGCCGTCCGAGACCTAGTTAAAACACAACGTCCTTTAGGTGGAGTTCGAGCCACCACCTTGATAGCCCGAAGGGACATACCCACAATCACTCAAATCTCATTAAAACCAAACTAAAAACCAATAATACAAAACCCCCATCGCATAAACATGGAAAGATTACCGTGTGACACGTTCTTGTAACACTAATTCCCAAAAAATCTGCCAACCACAGAAAGTTAAATGTACTCAGCCCTATTCAATGATCAGAACAATCATCGAATCCAGAATAATACCAAGAAACAAGCCAGACCGTCGATCAAGACAATCTCATCACCGGCCCAAGGTTCATTAATTCAATCAGGTACGATCTGACATGCACAATCTACAAACAAATCATAGGCAGTACGATCTACCACCCGTAATCTTCACGCCAAGATTACGATTACGTTCTGTCCATTCCCAATAGTACAAGACTTTTATTACAGATTTTAAAAAATGTTTAATTATAAGAATTATTTGATTTTTTTTTAAATTTTTCTTATTAATATATAGCTGAGTATTTCCTTTCTATTAATTCATCTTTAAAAGTATTGGATTAGATGAATTAAAAGTATTGGATTAGACTGACTCACACCTTTACCAAATAAACCAGATAAATTTAAATTTGACAATGGGGCAAACACATATATCGGTTCGGTTGAGTTGGTTGGTAATCAAGGAAAACTAAACCGCGGTTATTGAGGCATGGAAATTCGGCAGACTGGACATGTAGGGTTCCTGGGCAGCCATTCGAATAAGCATTTCTGGTGAAAGATATGGCCGCATTTCATCTCAAGGACGTCCTCCCAGACTCGCAACGGCTCCAGGCAAACTATGCAGCCATTATCACCGACATGGTCCTCTGAAATATTTATGCGAGGTATGCGCTCCATTGCGATTCTAATTGCAGGGATGCTTGCACCTGAAGATATTTGATCATCATCTTCTAGATTACGAATGTTGGCCATCCGTGACTCTGTAAGATCGCTAGAAATGGCAGTGCCAGCAAAAGATGAAACCGAACGATAACGTGCATTATTTTCGTCTCCATATTCAGCAACGTCAGGGTGCTCTAATTGTTGGGTGGACGCTCTATTTTCTGTTGGGCTTGCAGCGTTGATGCCTGGAGAAGTAAGTGAATCCTGTGCATGCTGATCCTCATCTTTTTCATCTCTACCAACAAAGAAACTATGAAGTTGGGTTTGGTAACTTCTTTCTTCTGTTCTTCTTCTTGGTCCAGGTGGTGACGTTCTTGATCTCATCCTTTGGTTGTTGCTTCCATTTTCTTCATCATCATCTCCAAAAGAAACAGCTGATGAAGCCGAGGGCCGCCCAATAATGGGAGAACTAGCAGAAGTAAGAGGAGTGGCGGGAATGGCCGTGCTAAGGATTCGTTGCCTTCTTCTGCGTCTGTCTCCATCGGTGTCGTTGTTATTGTTGGTGGGCAGTAAAGAATATGACCTGCCTCCACCACTATAGTCATTGCTATTATTGCTGCTGCATATGCTTATGCTTGGTCTAGGTGGTGTTCTTGATCTCATCCTTTGGCTGTTGCTTCCATTTTCTTCATCATCGTCTTCAAAAGAAACAGCTGATGAAGCCTGGGGCCGCCCAATAATGGCAGAACCTCCAGAAATAGGAGGAGTGGCGGGAACGACCGTGCTAAGGATTCGTTGCCTTCTTCTGCTCCTGTCTCCATTGCTGTCGTTGTTATTGTTGGTGGGCAGTGAAGAATATGACCTGCCTCCACCACTATAGTCATTGCTATTATTGCTGCTGCATATGCTTATGCTTGGTCTAGGTGGTGTTCTTGATCTCATCCTTTGGCTGTTGCTTCCATTTTCTTCATCATTGTCTCCAAAAGAAACAGCTGATGAAACCAAGGGCCGCCCAATAATGGCAGAACTAGCAGAAGTAAGAGGAGTGGCGGGAATGGCCGTGCTAAGGATTCGTTGCCTTCTTCTGCTTGTGTCTCTATAGCTGTCGCTGTTATTGTTGGTGGGCAGTAAAGAATATGACCTGCCTCCTCCACTATAGTCATTGCTATTATTGCTGCTGCATATGCTTATGCTTGGTCTAGGTGGTGTTCTTGATGTCATCCTTTTGCTGTTGCTTCCATTTTCTTCATCATCGTCTCCAAAAGAAACAGCTGATGAAGACCAGGGCCGCCCAATAATGGCAGAACTAGCAGAAATAAGAGGAGTGGCGGGAACGGCCATGCTACGGATTCGTTGCCTTCTTCTGCTTCTGTCTCCATAGTTGTCGTTGTTATTGTTGGTGCGCAGTAAAGAATATGACCTGCCTCCACCACTATAGTCATTGCTATTGGTGCTGCTGCATAGGCTTGTGCTTATGGTTATGCTTTTACTTTTATTTGTACGTCTACTTCTACTTCCTTGTCTGGTTGTGTTTTCCATTTTTATATTATTGATATGTATTTTTACTAAATTTTTAAATAAAAAGAGTAAACAAAGGTGAGCATTTTTTTTTAATATATCAATAGGTTTTTTTTATATATCAAGAGGTGGTAGAGGCCAAACAGATAACAGAGAGAGGCGACGCTTAAAAAGTATACATTCTTAATGCTTGTAATAAGTTAACACTTATATCATATCTATACAATCTAAAAAAATTATAAATGCTACTCCATCCCAAAATGTGAAATAAAAACATCTATTGATGTAGTAATAACTACCTTAAAATTATATATATATATATATAACTTTGAAGTTAATTATAATTATACCTTCTATTCAAGTCAATTAAGGAAAAGAGTACACATGTTTTTATTTTTCAATTAAGTCAACAAATTTGAAATTTATGGAGTTGAAAAATTAAATTTTACATATTTTTATTTATGTTATTTTTCAATGAATTTAACAATTTATGGAATGTTTTTATTTTTCAATTAGAAGTTAACAAATTTGAAATTTATGGAGCTCAAAATTAATTCTTACATATTTTTATTTGTGTTATTTTTCAATGAATTCAATAAATTGTGGAAAAAATCACTTATACATATAAATTTATGAGTTATTTTTGCTAAAGTCAATAAAGTTCAAATTTCTATGAAATTGGTGCCAATATATGTTTTGTTTTTTCAAACAATTTATGGTCCTAAATCTATAATATCTCTCTTTAGTTGCTTAAGATAATAAGTTAAAGCTTAATGGTCATAAATCTATGCTTTCAACATCTCTATATTTTGTTTAATTGTTATGATTATTATATAAACTATCCAATGACCATTGTGACACATTAACCACCAATGTTATCATTATAATTTATTGATAATATAAAAAAAACCCTTAGTAAGATTAAACAATGACTCTCACTTTGCATTTGACCATATTGAAATTACTCCACATAAAATGAAAAAAAAAACGACAAAATAAATCCCCTGGCCTTTTGTTTATGTGACAAGGGGCTTACTTTCAATTAAGAGGTGCTTTCAAAATAATCGTCAATGGTCGTATAGGTCCCTTTGTTTATGTGACAAGGGGCTTACTTCCAATTAAGAGGTGCTTTCAAAATACTCGTCAATGGTCGTATAGGTCTCTAATTAGTGTCATTCAAATTACAATTAAAAGCTTGGATTAAGGACTTGCTAAAAGGGTTTTATGGATTTGGGTTGTCGTCCACATTTTATGGGTTTAATAATTAGCTGAAACTACTACTGGGCGCCCGCAAGAAGCTGCTACCCAATTATGATGCAATGGGAGCGCACGAGCAGGCTTAATCAACAACGCACACGTACTGCTTAGATGCGCGCATGCGCTTCCACTTTGGAGTGACGAACCTCCACATCGGATTGCCAGTGTTGGCAATAAGAGCGCGCACGCGCATGTGGATGCGCACGCGCATTTGGACGTGCGCATGTGTTGGCCGCGATAGCAAAAAAGGACATGCGCGCGTCCCAGTGTATTAAAAAACAAAAAACAAAATAGTGGGCATATTGTTTTTTAGCAACCTGCGAGCGTGTAAGGAGGAGCCAACGACACCTAAGAACATGAATTCGACCCCCAAGGAGCCCAACTAACTTGTGCAAATCTCATAAAACGATGCTGCAGTAAGGTAAATAGAGTAGGAATGCAATTTTTTTGTTTATTTTATTGTTTTTATTATTTTTAAAATAAAATACAAAATTAAAAAAAAAATTGAAAATCAATTGAAATGGGCAAAATTTGATACTGCAAGTACAAATTACCTAACCACAATGACCAATACTAATGAACCATCCAAAGAAATGAATGAAACAAATCAAACAAAGGACCCAAACCTTGAATTAAACAAAGAAAACCCCAAATTAAATGAAGAAGAAAACCCCGAAGATGAATTACACGAGGATTTAAACCAATTAAGAATTTTGAGTGATGTATTGAAGAACACGAGGGAACCCTCTCGGGTTTCCCTCGCCACATCAATACAAAACATTATAGAATCTATCAACATTGCCTATAGTGAGATAACTAGTTTGAGCGAATACAGGGCTCGAATGAGAGAGCATTATAGCACTAGTATATCCAAAGAGGATATAAAAAACCTGAATATCACAAAAGCCCAACTGTGGAGCAAATTTATAGATCCTAGAATAGGACAGCCTCTAGATGTAAGGAAGAGGTGAGTTTGCATGGACTAGTGTAATTACCATCCATGGAGAGAAAACTGGAGGAAGAGATGGTTCATGGTAATCGACAAGCCTCCATGCAACAATGTCGAGGTCCCACAGTATTTTCTTAGGAAACCGTGGGTTGAGTTTGTGTTAGGGTTCCATGTGAACTACTTCGACATCATCGAGTTCCAGGGCGTTGGTTTTGTCTTAGCCCAAGATCAAAACCGGAATCCACTCAAAGGACATGCTGCACCTAGGCGAGAGCCAAACCCGCTTCCTCAACCCCCTGGGTTAGGTAGCGAGCTAGATGAGATCCATGAGTCCGTTAGATGTGCGACACGACACCTTCTCAGGCATACCGCATTTGTGGCTATGTCCTCGTAGAGCGAGCAGGACCCCCCCTAGAGACACACTTCTGCACGGTCTACTAGTGGTGGGCGAGGGAGAGCATATACAGGTGGTAGCCAGGTGGATCCATCTAGCTCAACGAGACCAGTTCCACATCATTGTTATCATTGTGTAAATCCATGCCAAGTTCCCACACAGGAGCATGGCACAAAGAGCTACCTACACCAGGTTAGTCATTGTTTTATTTAATGTCATAATTTCTAATAAATTTAACTAATTAGAATCAAATGTTGATGACTTGATTTTTTTTAATGTATAGCTATTCAGTGCCGAGTCTCCAACACATGGGTGGGAGGCGGCTGGTTCCTTCAACCTAGATGGAGCCATGGCAGCTGCAGAGGACATCGCGGGACCATACACATAGGTACTTTTCTTTTAGTAATTAAATTTAATGTTAGTAGTTAATCTTGTCGTCCAAGATATGTGTCTCTCTTGTAATTTGTTTTAATATTTGCATCGTGTTTATTGTTTATTGTTATTGCTTCGCGATCCTGTTTTTCTAACAAGGTCATGAGAGAAAAAAAAATATTATACCACACTATCTTAAAATTCATTCAATTCCTTCAAAAATGGATGAAATGTTCTCTTACCCTAATTGGTAACAAGCTAGGAAGTATGTTTGACATTGGTGAAAAAATGAGGGACCTAGAAAAAACTTACGTCGAAAACATTTACATGGAGATGCACCAAGATGATGGGTTAGATAATTAAATTGGTAATTAATGAATTGGGTCTTAGTTGTATTGTCAATAATTGAATATGTGAAAATAACCATTATCTGCTCAATATGCTACCTATAATAGAAACTTAGAAGAAAATGTACTAAGAAGGGTATTCTCAATTAGGATGCCTTAAAAAATTAGGTTTGAAATAGGAGGAGAAGAGAACTCATAGCCATGTCAACTCTCTGGACCAGAAAGGAAATAAAGCATAAGCAAGGTTTACTAGGGATAACTAGTCAACTAATTCGTATATAAGGAAACTTTAGCATCAATAATGGATACAATTTTCAAAGATATAGTTAGGGAAAATATGAAAAACACTTACCCTACAAATCATCCATCCTTTGATATTGCACAAGACAAGCATATAATTTTTGAATATCATTTCAAGGATCGACGAGAAAGTCTAAGGAGTAAGCCCATAAACGTTGTGGATATTCTCTAAAATAGAGAAAAATATAACATCCCTCAAAATCATAATTTAAAATAAAATTTATTATGCAAGTTTAGGACTGTTATTATCACTATCATATCATTGATGTTATATCGCTTGATTGATTTGTGACTTCTATTGTATCACTAAATTAGTTCTTGTCAATTGTTGCATATTTATTTAAATTGTCGGCCCATATTTAGTTAATATTTACTAATTGAATATAAATATTTTTGTGCAAATGAATAGGTGTCCGCAGGATTGAGTGACTAGCCATCCCCACCAGGGATCAACAGATCCCCTCGTGAGCAGGTATCTTGTAATAAAGTATAAATTTAATTTCAGTTTTGATGGCTTA
>LPNX010598137.1:530084-555101 GCA_001517045.1 Pseudotsuga menziesii
TCCTCCATATTCCCCCACCACCCTCGTTTCCTCTTCCAGGGTGTCCTGTTCCATTCTACAGCGAGTTGGCGTTTATTGTCATACATCACCACTTTTCCCACTCCAGTCCACGCCCTCTCACACCATGCCCCCTAGTTTTGTAGCCAACATCAATGTGGCTACATCCTCTGCTATGCCATCCACCCTAGCATAAGAGTAGGTTGTACAACCCACTGCTCCACCTACTACCCCTGAGGAGCAGTGGATTGCTCCACCTGCCAGCCCCCAAGACCACATCATTGTGTTCACGGTGAGATTGATTAGTTTATGAAAATATCATTCAATATTAATGAAAAATTAACATAGCAATAAATTGTATGAGTTATCTTACTATTTAAATGTTGCAAGGTGGCATTGCCAAGATACTTCAATCACGGAGGATGGCAGCCTGCTCACCACTTACGCTCTCGTCTCAGGTGAGCTATTTAAAATTTGAAAATGTAATTTTGATATTTAAATTGTGTTTTATACTTGTATAATTTCCTATAGGAGTTGACATTTGATTGTTGTCATTTCAGATCCCAAGGGGAGGTGGTCGAAGCAGCCGGAAGAACCGAGCTTCCACTAGCTCGAAGAAGAGGAAGATCGATTTTGGAGTTGGACCTGGGAGCTTCGAGGGTGGACAAGAATATTGAGAGAGCCTCCTATGTACACTAGCCATGATGTGGCATTTTGGCACGAGTTGCCATATTTTGTATAGGGCTCGAGTTGCCATATTTTGTATATGATTGGAAATTTTTGTATATTAATATATCATTTTGTACTTCTTTACAGTAGTAGTTTACAATTGATGTGCTTGCAATACTTATTTTTGGCGAAGCAATAAATTCCATATGTTCACAATAAAATGTATAATAAATTTAACAACGTAGGTTAGTTAACAAAAAAAATACACAAATGCATAAAATACAGTCTTAGTCATTGGCCTTCTACTCCATTTTCTATCCTTGACTAACCCTAGGACTGCCTATCAATATAAACTGTAATACTACCTATTAGGCAGCCATAAGACACACCTAAACCATTCTATTCTAGCCTAACCCTTGCTAAAACCCTTTCCCTAGACTCCTACCTTTCCCTCTCTCTAAAGAAAGGCTTATTCCTTTCATTTCCACACTACTTAGACCCCCACGACTCTCCCTACATCTCTGACTGTAATATCCATTTTGGACAGCCCTAGAACACCACTAACTCATCCTAAGATTCCCTAACTTATTCATTGTAATATCCTATTTAGGGAAGCCCTAATAGCCTTCTTACCCACCTATCACATCCTAAGGTCACTTCCTTGCCTTCCTATCTTATCCACTCACTAATGCCTCACCTCAAATTTGTCCATAACCTAATTTAAAGTGGCACAAAGACACCCTAAAGGGACTGTATATAAACAATCATTCCCATCCATAATTAAACGAATTTGATAGTGATATATAAACATCAATAACTTGGAAAAATACTAGAAAAGTCCTTGAATTGCTTGCAAGTCATTGTGTCATCAAAAGCCAAGTGAATATACTTCTTATCATTCCTACTTGACTCGAAATTACATCTTGGACTGTCATAAGACATTTTACTTGACTGGAAATTACGTCTTGAATTGTCATAAGCCATTTTACTTGACTGGAAATTACATCTTGGACTATCATAAGACATTTTACTTGACTGTAAATTTGATTTGGTTTAACAGTCCCATTGGCTTGGACATTTGTCACTTATAAAATTGTTTATCACTGATGTTTATCCCATAATGATAATGTCCCATAAAAATTGTTCTTCCTTGACAAATAAAAAATGAAACAAGTTCATGAATATGTGTCTTCTATAATGATCTATTGAGCACTTGCAATTTTAACGAGCTATTGTGCTTGTTGCAATTTTAACGATTTAAGGGTTAGCATGCATAACCTAGGGTTTAGAATCAATGAGGAAACCATAACCCTAACTGAAGTTTAAAGGTTAGCATGCATAACCTAGGCTTTATAATCGATGAGGAAACCTTGACAGGTAATATGTTATATTTTTATCATTTAAGCAATTTGATCTTAGGATCTTATCTGAGATAATAACATGCACAGCAATAAACACAAGAGACAAGAGACACAAAGAATTTTCCTCGGGGAAACCATAAAGGAGAAAACCCCACAACTTCCTCAGAGATAGAATGAGCACCAATGGCAGCAGCAAAACCCAAAGACAGAAAAGATGATCTCCACAGTTGTTCTCTCTCTCTCACTTGAGAGCTTCTCCTCTCTCACTCATGTTCCCCAGCGAGTGAGTGTGTGTGTGATAAATAGAGAGTCTCACTCTCTATTTATATTCTTTCATTCACTTAATATTTGACTTTGTTATGTAGGCTTGAGTAATCCTAACTCAGTTATGTAGGCTCGAGTAACCACAACTAGGGTACTAATGACCCGACTTACATTAACTCACCTAGGCCGACTTCTCTAGGAGAGTCTAATAACCCTAGGGCCCCACAAGTGTGACGATTTTAACCCTTGAACAATAAGGAGGGTTACCCTCGATGACTTTACATGACTTGTTTACATTACAAATAATTCTCGCAATAAACATCAGGGTACAATACATAAAATATACAAGTGAATACATTCCGAAGTTACAAATACATAAACAATTAATCCTATTTAGGGAAGCCCTAATAGCCTTCTTACCCACCTATCATAGCCTAAGGTCAGTTGATTGACTTCCTATCTTACCCACTCACTTCCTATCTTGTCATCCCTATTGATCCTTCCTTTGGTAGTAACATGTTCTCTTTGGGTGTACAATCATGGTTTGAAGGGTCATTTTGGCTAGCAAGTTCTTTTTATTTCAGAGGATTTTCCTTAGTCATCATCTTGATGGCCTACACAAGTGCATGATGACCTATCCAAAGGTCTGCACTTAGGAGATCTAACGAAATAAACACCATTAAAGTTTACTTAACAAATTCAACCCAAAATTATCTCAAATTAGCATGCATAACCAATGCTAGAATATACCCAATCATAAAGATAACACAAGCTAAAATTCAAATCTCCACACTATAATTGTTTTCCTTGTTAGGGTTTATAAACCCTGATCATCTTTCATCATAGAAGCACATGAAATTTCAGGCAAGTCTAGCTCGGGTTAGCATTTCAGGCAAGTCTAGCATGTAACTATTCATCAATTACAATAGTGTTAGCTAGGGTTTAGGATAACAAATAAATTCAATTCATAACCTAGGGTTTAATTCAATTGGAACAATTTGATAATTTGAGTATTGTTCCTAGCATTTTCACACATTGGTATTTGCATTTGTGAACATATGAAATAGTAAGTAGTTCATATTAATCCCAATAAAATTATTTCATGTATGTGCATAGCCTAGGTATAGGACCTTTTGGTTTTTACTTAAATGATACTAACCAATCTAATGATATATGCCTAAAGAGGTCATAAAACCCTAGTTCCATCTCATAACTTGTGAACCCTAGTTATAATATGCAATTTGCAGTTCATGAAACCCAAGTTGGTTTCAATTTGTAAGTGTAGCCTAGGGCTATATGGCCTTTTGGTTTCTACTTAAATGATACTAACTAGTCTAATTTTATCTTCAAACCTAAAGAGTTCATACAACCCTAGTTTGTAGTTCCATGTCTCAATATGTGAACCCTAGTTTTATTATACAGGTTGTTGGCTTATATTCTAGTACATGGATAATATAATGCTACAACATGTTCTTTCTTAGTGATATCTAGACACATTGGGCCATGAAAACATGAGGGGGAGGGCCATTTTCAACCCAAGTTATAGCATGCAATTGTAGTTCATGAAACCCTAGTTGGTTTAGGATGTGTACATGTACATGTGTTTCTATGTCCATCTCATAACCTGTAAAGAGTTCACGAAACCCTACCAACTAATATAACATACCATAACATACTAACATCATACCATTCTAACATACCATACCATACTAGCATACCATACCATACCCTACAATACTAACATCATAGTACATACCGTACAATACCCTATGATACTAACAACATACCATGTACTAACATACCATACCATACCATACTAACATATAACATGTACCATACCATTCTAGTTCCATCACATAACTTGTAAAGAGGTCATAAAACCCTACTTCCATCTCATAACTTCTCGACCATATCTATAGCATGCAATTGTAGATCATGAAACTATAGCATACAATTGTAGTTCATGAAACCCTAGTATGCAATTGTAGTTCATGAAACCCTAGTATGAAAGTCTCAATGAGATTGTAGTTCATGAAACCCTAGCATGCAATGGTAATTCATGAAACCGTAGGTATGTTTCTCTTTTCCATCTCATAACTTGTAAAGAGCTCATAAAACCCTACTTCCATCTCATAATTTCTCAACCCTAGTTATATCGTGCAATTGTAGATCATGAAACTATAGCGTGCAATTGTAGTTCATGAAACCCTAGTATGCAATTGTCATTCATGAAACCCTAGTATGAAAGTCTCAACGAGATTGTAATTCATGAAACCCTAGCATGCAATGGGAGTTCATGAAACCATAGGTGTGTTTCTCTTTTCCATCTCATAACTTGTGAAGAGCTCATAAATCCATATTTCCATCTCATAACTTCTCAACCCTAGTTATAGCATGCAATTTGTAGTTCATGAAACCCTAGTTGGTTTTGGATTTGTACATGTACATGTGTTTCTGCTTCCATCTCATAGATTTTAAAGAGGTCACAAAACCCTAGTTCCATCTCATAACTTCTCAACAATAGTTATAGCATGCAATTGTAGTTCACAAAACCCTAGTTCCATCTCATAACTTCTCAACAATAGTTATAGCATGCAATTGTAGTTCACAAAACCCTAGTTGGTTTTCAATTTGTACATGTACATGTGTTTCTAATTCCATCTCATAGCTTTTAAAGAGGTCACAAAACCCTAGTTCCATCTCATAACTTCTCAACCCTGGTTATAGCATGTAATTGTATTTCAAAAAACCCTAGTTGGGTTTCAATTTGTACATGTACATGTGTTTCATCTCATAACTTCTCAACCCTAGTTATAGCATGCAATTGTAGTTCATGAAACCCTAGTATGCAATTGTAGTTCATGAAACCCTAGTATACAAGTCTCAACTAGATTGTAGTTCATGAAACCCTAGCATGCATTAAGGTATTCACATTATAATTGTTTTCCTCGTTAGGGTTTATAAACCCTAATCATCTTTCATCATAGAAGCACATGGAATTTTAGACAAGTCTAGCACTAGTTTTGACGTCAACATGTCTATCCTAGGATGATTCCTCAAACCCTAGATCTTTGTCTATTGCATCAACATAAGCACCAAGACCTCCATGGAAAATAAACTAAACTTGAAAAAATATTCTTCTAAGCAAGGAATCAAAAGAAGCTCGAGACTTATCAAGTTAAGTTTTCCATGGCAGGGATAATTTAGGGGCGAATTTTAGCCCAATGGGCTTATTTTCCATGTTTTTCTCCCAAAAAAGATTCACCATTTTGAATTTTTTGAAGCCCTATTTTGCCCAATTTTGACGGGGTAAAATAATTTCACCCTAAAAATTGCCAAGTTATTATATAAACGATATAAAATACACGGAAATTAAAATATTTTTTGAAAAATATCGCCAAACATTTTATAGTTGGCATTTTACGAATTGGTAATATTTGCCAACATTTACACACTTTTAAATAAGTATGGTTCCTTAAAATCATCCCTGTTCCATGGTCTTTATGTAACCTCCATGTATCACATAAGAACAAGACTGCAATATCACCAAAGACATTAGCTCTTTTCTTTGTATCTTCTACAGGATTGGAACCCTAATTCTACCTCCTTTGCCTTGACAACAAGAGCTATATATTCTGCAAGACAACCATCAATTCCTCTAGTATTGTATCTCCTACTCCAAGGTTTACTTACATATATAAACCCTAATGTCCTCATTCATATCCAAGTTTCATCATGTAATGCATTCCTCCTCTAGTTGTGTACCACATCTTCTTGTTCCCAATGCTCCTCGACATATGTCTCAGAGGTGGTTACAATGCTCCAATGCTTATCCTCAATATGTATGCCAAGGTGGTTACTATGCTCATTTGTTCTCCTCAACATGTGTGTGAAGGTGGTCACTATGGTCCAATATTTCACTTATCTTCATCCTAATATCACAAGGAAACCCAACAAAATAAACCCTAGTCCAAGTGTACGTTAACACCATGAAGCTAAATTCCTTTATGGAACTCTTTCCAAGCATATAACATATCTAGAAGCTCTTATTACAACAAATTACAACATCAATAAATCTACTAAGCAAAACCCTAGTTTACGAAACCGATGCACAGTGGAGTCACTGGCCCATGCAAACACGATGGAGAGGGCCCTCTAGAGGTAATGGCATGCTAGGAGACCAACGGAGTCGATGGCTCATCGATCCGACATCCGGTTGCCGAGTTATGTCAAGTTGCAAGTCGCATGAAAATGCCATTTAGGGACACTTGGTTACTCTTGGTCCGGGAGCGAAAAACCAAATGGAGCAGTAAGATTGCATGCCATTGGCTCCGATAGGTGTGTATGGCCAATGCCGACATGGGAACACCACCAATACTGGCATGGAGGAGGGTTTTTTAGAGTTGACCCACCAATCCGAGAGTTACATTGAAGGAAACTGAGCAAAACCCTAGTTTACAAAACCGATGCACAGTGGAGTCACTGGGCCATGTAAACATGGTGGAGAGGGCCCTCTAGAGGTAATGGCATGTCAGGATACCAATAGAGTCAAAATCTCATTGATCCAACCTCCGGTTGCCAAGTTATGTCGAGATGCAAGTCGCATGAAAATGTTGTTTAGGGACACTTGGTCACTCTCAGTCCAGGAGCGAAAAACCAAACGGAGCAGCAAGATTGCATGTAGTTGGATCCGATAGGTGTGTATGGCCAATGATGACATGGGAACACCACCAAGACTAGCACAGAGGAGTGTTTTTCAGAGTTGACCCACCAATGCGAGAGTTGCATTGAAGGAAACTGAGCAAAACCCTATTTTACGAAACTGATGCACAGTGGAGTCACTGGGCCATGAAAATGTGGTGGAGAGGGCCCTCTAGAGGTAATGGAATGCTAGGAGACCAATGGAGTCAATGGCTTGTCGATCTGACCTTCGGTTACCGAGTTATGTCAAGCTGCAAGTCGCATGAAAATTTCGTTCAGGGACACTTGGTCACTCTCGGTCCTGGATGACATGCTAATTGTTGGACATGGTAAGAGCATTATTAAAAGGTTAAAGAAGGGCTTGGGAAGTCAATTTGCAATGGAGAAAATAGTCATTTGTCTCTAGTAAAAATAGTCAAATGTAGAGAATCGTGTGCTTGTGTAAGCTAACACGTCAAAATCTGGCTGCCAGTTCCATGAGTGGTTGAAATTCACAGCTACTATTAAAAGAAAAGACAATCATGATAACTTACTCTGATGTTTATGTGAAATCTGCAAAATCCTTTCCCTTTCCATCTATATTGATGTCATGTCTGAATATATAACATGTATAAATACTTATATATGGAAATGGAAAGGATTTTGCAAAGTTCACATAAGAATCAGAGTAAGTTATTGTGATCGTATTCTCTTTTAATAGTAGCTGTCAATTTCAATAACTCATGGAACTGGCATCCAAGTGGAGTGCAAGCGCAATTACCCAATCTCATTCAATATAGCCGACTGGATCCTCTTTGTTGCTAATTACCTCCATCAATCTCTCGTGCTCTGAATGAGGCAAGAAGTAATGTACCTTGGTTTAGTTCTTCGTTGACATTGTCTGTAGATGGATGTTCATGCCAAAAATCAAGTTTGTGAAGTGATAGACCATAGAACCTGGTATGTAATCCATGAATACATGCCCACTAGTTCTTCTTGATTTCCCATCTAGTGTAAGATATTCACTCTCAACCACCATCGAGCTAATAGGAAATTCATTGCCTTCATCATCAATCAATGATCCATTCAGGATTTGCTTACCTCGAATGCGTCATTCCAACCAATAATTCGCACCCCATTCATTGTCTTTCGGGGAAACAACCGCATATATGTGTCCTGGTTGTACAAATCTGAGATATGGTCGTAGTCTATCGAAATTGTTGACTGACCCTCCTCTAAGTGGGTTGTTTCACCAACTACATGTGGGTTTACTGCAAGTGACACACGATCCCAATCATCAACCCAATCCATGCATTCAGATTCATCCCATTCACCACTGCTACAAGGGCTGCAAAAGCAAGCAAGTTTCCGCATCCATATTTCAAATAGGAGGTTGTTTGAGCTTCGAACCGAATGAAATCCACGTGTTCATTGTACTGTACTGCAACTATAGGAACCTGATCGATCTATGTCAACCACATGCCAAAAATTCCTGACTGGCCTTCCCACCACTTTAGTTGAATTTGACATTGTTGCAGAGCACCATTGAACTATGGATTCTGCATCTTTGATATGGGGGTTTCTGGTAAACCTCATCTCCTCCCTTCATAGTGTAGTCTTAATGCATCCACTGACCCCATCATGCTCACCTTTGTCATGCCCGATCTCAAAGTAGTTCCATATATGCGGCACATTATAAGTCTTATGTAACATACTCATCCATTGGAAGACTTGGGAATTTTTGAACTGGCCCGCACAACCATCTGACCATATCCAATGCTGATCCATCTATATATCTCCCTCCTTTAGCCGATCATAGAAAATTCGAAAACAATGTTGCACATAATGCAGATCATGGCATCTGTCATCACTTATGTAAAAGTTTGTCTCCTTCTGTATTATCCCGCTGTTAACGCTGCTCTCAGGGCCATGCTTATACGTAATATGTACCATGATGCTGACTTGGTCGAAATGGTAGTATTGACTCTGAATTTCATTTTGTGGCTGAAGGGTGTAGTTTTCTACAAAATCCACAATTGACAATATGGTCCCAATAGGAAAGTTGTCCCTGCATTTTCTATACTACTCATCCTACCATCACGCTACATGCACATGTTGAACACACTGCTTGGTTTTCTTGTAGAGCTCCATCAAAAAATCACATACCCATGCCTGTTTCCATGAAAACAAGGGTCGTATTAGAATGTGACCTTTAAAGAATGTATATGTAAAAACTGAACATGTAAGAGGAAAAACATGCAATAATCATTTGCAGTTGTGACTTCACCAATGCTATCTTTTTACTTTGCTTCACACTATCTAATTGATAGGTTACGTACTTGAAGCTCTGCATCTCCATGCTCATATTTCAAAATTGATGCTCATCACTTCCATCAATGCAACTGTTCAAAAGATCAAACCCACTGCACCTGGAACAATTCCCATATAGACATGATTTTCCATAGTATTTTTGTCCTTTATGCCTTGGACACATGATGTTCACGATAAAATCTCTTGATGCATTCGGTGGTATTACGGATTCATTGCAGCCCTGCTCAAGGTTAGTATGCAAATCACAAAATGAATGTTTATACGTGTCATAAAAAATATTTATATTCTACATGGTATCTACAATAGCATGTGTTTCGATCAATGCATATACAAACGCACCATGGTTTACATTTCTCAAAGGAACTTTGGCCCAGGTTCAATTGTGTGTGCTCATTTTTTAATCTCTCATAGAGTTTAGTCTGTGTTGTGTCAAGGAAGTGTTTGACGCGGGGTTCACGTTCAGTAGAACCTTTTCTCAACTTTAGCACATCTCTTTGATTAGATGAAGGTCTGGTATGATCATGCCATAATGTTTGTACTATTTCCTTAATAGCATCAATTATATTCATATATCGATGAGGAAACCTATCGACAAAAGTTCAACAATCTTTTCCACCTGGAGTTTGCATATTTTCTCTTATAACAGAGTACTTATGAACAATTTTTCTATTTAATTTAAGTATATGAGAAGTGTGTGAAAGGAGGCAACGTTGCCATGTGGACTTGCTTACAACTGATTCTGATAACACACGATGAGCTGCACAAATATATTTAGTATGGGACATCTTCCCAATTGCATTAAAAACATATTGGAGATTTCTAACAATATGATTGTTAGCCTCTGAACTTCTAACCATCTGTATGCCTAGAATTCTCCTAACAAAAACTAAACAATTTGACTTTAACAAACATAGCAATAATTGACATTTACCTGCATCGCCTTTGGATTCAAATTATTCCTTCATTAATTTGTTACATTGCTAATCGATAGTGTGTTTTGGAAACTTACCTTCAAGGCCTGACAGACAACTTTCATCCACATGGATATGTCTAGGAGTACTTTTTCTTGTAGTACACAGTCTAGGTAGGGAAGGTGGACATGAGCTACGGATCCCAGAGCTTCTTTGTTGTGGTAAATCATTCACATGTCGGTCCATATTGGGAGTGTGCTTGACATGGTTGTGGTCTTTTGGAAGATATTGCAAATTAATCATTGCTCCTAGTTCCAACTCTTCATACGTAGTGTCTCTCAATACACCTATGTCTTCAAGAGCTTCAACATGGCTCGTTAATGGATTGTTGGTTGGAGACTGTGTTGATGTTGGAACTTGAGTTGGTTCCGTTGGACACAACCGCTTCACCTGTGGTTCTGAAGTAGAGGTTGTTATGTCATCAACTACGTTAGGATCGGTCGTAGTATCAGTGGAAATGTTTGGACCATGTCTCATTCTCTCCATTGCCAACCTGGCCTTTTCTCTTACCTCATTTTCCTTTTCAATGGGAATATTCCTTCTAGTTTTTCTTGCTCTGTTACGTGAGTTGCCCATATCGAAAAGTTTCTTTATCAAAAATATGAGGTCTACCCCTGCATAAGAAGCAACAAATAAGGTATTAGTTCCATTATACAAGATACATGACACGTTCCAACATAAATAACTAAATTACAGATATGTTAGTATGCTAATAATTGGCATTGATACATAATTGTTGATTAAAGGTTTCTCTTTATGTTCGGGCCAAATTTTCATTTCTATACTCTATTTGAGTCAAGTAAAGATAGTCAAGTTTGCAAGTATTACAGCTATAGGATTCTAACTTCCTTTGTGTTCAAAAAGTATTGTAAGTCAAAAGAAGATGAGTGAAATGAGGAGGTTGCAAATCCCTCAAAAAAAGGAGAAATCATTGAGGTAGAGGAATCCCTGTCAAGCTCAAAGGCATGTTATGATAAATATAGCATGAAGAGGAGAGCATGGACAAGTTGGTGAACTGTTCAATATGGACCCTCTCCCATGATTTCTTCCAAGGTTTTTATACAAATTGAAGAGTCTCAATAGAGAACCTCATATATTCCATCCTTGTGGGAAATCAAAATATATTCATGTGTAGATGGTTATTGGTCTACATTGCATACTTCATCTTGTATAGAGAATATGGAAAACTTGGTGAACTATTCAATATGGACCCTCTCCCATGATTACTTCAAAGGTTTTTTTTTAAATTGAAGAGTCTCAAGACATAACTTCATCTATGCCATCATTGTGTAAAATCAAATTATAATCATGTGCAAATGTAAATTAGTTAACATTGCATACTTCATCTTGTATGGAGAATATGAGACTTGTTTAGATGTGAAGTTGGGATGTATTCTTATGAAATTAAATGTTGTCTATGAGAGATATATTGTTGTAGGCATATCATAAAACATAAATTAATGAAATGATCTAAAAGATTGTGAATTAAAACAATTATTTACAATTCACCATACCTATTCAAAATGATCTCTTCTTCCAATGAAAACTTGTAGTGTGAATCTTTCCACTAACTTCCAGGACCACTGAATATGTTTGTTAGATTCCAAGAGTGAGATTCTATCCAATAGATCAAAGAGTGGTGATGGATTGTGAGCCAAATTGCATAGTTCAGGAGCACAAAACGAGCGAGCAACAAAAGAAAACCCATGAAAATAGGTAGCAATCCCGGGAATCTAGAACTCTATTTTTTTTTACCTACTAACAGGTGTGCGCACACGCCTTTAAGCACACGCACGTGTGTATAATACCGCGAACATGTATTGATGTGCAAACAAACTTAAATGTGTGTGCGCCCCTATTTAACATTTAGAGCATTTACTCACTAACATTTATTTCATTTAATGACTAATGTTCTTTAACAACGACTTCGTATTAATGATTATTTTGAGTATTTTTACAATATAGTCTAAAACCATTCATCATCATCACCACTACAATATAGTCTAAACCTATCAACATCATTGTCATCCTCGTCCTCATCATCATCATCATCACCATCATTGTTCATCATCATTGTCATCGTCATCATCATCATCATCATCATCATCCTTATCCTCATCCTCATCATCATAGTCATCATCCTCATCACCATCATTGTCATCATCCTCATAACCATCATTGTCATCACCCTCATCATCATCATCACCAACATTGTTCATCATCATCATCACCAACATTGTTCATCCTCATCATCATCTCCAACATTGTTCATCATCATCATCATCATCTTCATCATCCTCATCATCCTCATCATCACCATCATTTTTCATCACCACCATCATTGTTCATCGTCATCCTCATCGTCGTCATCATCATCATCATCATTGTTCATAATCATCATCCTTATCCTCATCCTCATCCTCATCGTCATCTTCATCATCATCACCATCATTGTTCATCGTCATAGTCATCTTCATAGTCATCATCATCCTCATCCTCATCATCGTCAGCATCGTCATCATACTCATCATCATCTTCATCATCATCACCATCATTGTTCATCGTCATAGTCATATTCATAGTCATCATCATCCCCATCATCATCATCATCTTCGTCATCAACATCATCATCCTCATCATCGCAATCATCATCATCATCATCATAATCATGTCATCATATTAATAGTCATCATGACCATCATCCTCATCATCATCCTCATCATCACCATCATTGTTCATCATCATAGTCATTATCCTCTTCCTCCTCATCATCATCGTCATCATCAACATCATCATCCTCATCATCGTAATCATTGTCATCATCATCATCATCCTCATTCTCATCATCATCCTCATCATCCTCGTCCTCATCATCATCATCATCATCACCGTCATTGTTCATCATCGTCATCATCATCATCGTCGTCAGCATCCTCATCCTCAACATCATCATCATCATCATCACCATCATTGTCCGCCATCATCATCATTATTGTCATCATCCTCATCATCATCATTGTCATCCTCCTCCTCATCATCATAATCATTGTTCATCATCATCATTCCATTGCAAATGCTTGAAAATAAAATCAAAGCAAAGTTTCAACTAAACCTATCATCATCATCATCATTGTTCCTCATCATCGTCATCATCATCATCATCCTCGTCCTCATCCTCATCATCATGATCACCATCATTGTTCATCATCATTATCATCGTCATCATCATCATCATCATCATCATCATCATCATCATCCTCTTCATCATCATAGTCATCATCCTCATCATCATCATTGTCATCATCCTCATCATCATCATCATCACCAACATTGTTCATCATCCTCATCCTCATCCTCATCCTCATCATCATCACCATCATTGTTCACCATCATCATCATCGTCGTCGTCATCATCATCATCATCATCCTCCACCTCATCATCATAGTCATCATCCTCATCATCATCGTTGTCATCCTCCTCCTCCTCCTCCTCCTCATTGTTCATCATCATCATTCAATTGAAAATGCTTGAAAATAAAATCAAAGAAAAGTCTCAACTAAACCTATCATCATCATCATCATTGTTCCTCATTGTCGTCGTCATCATCATCATCCTCATCCGCATCCTCATCCTCATCATCATCACCATCATTGTTCATCATCATTGTCATCATCATCATCATCCTCATCCTCATCCTCATCATCATAGTCATCATCGTCATCATCGTCATTGAAATCATCCTTATCATCATCATCATCATCATCATCATTGTTCGTCATCATCATCAACATCGTCATCATCCTCGTCATCATCTTCATCATCATCACCATCATTGTTCATCCTCATGGTCATCTTCATAGTCATCATCATCATCATCTTCGTCATCAACATCATCATCCTCATCATCACAATCATCATCATCATTATCATAATCACTTTCATCATAGTAATAGTCATCGTGATCATCATCCTCATCATCATCACCATCATTGTTCATCATCATAGTCATTATCATCCTCCTCCTCATCATCATCGTCGTCATCAACATCATCATCCTCATCATCGTAATCATCATCATCATCATCATCATCCTCATCATTAGCATCATCATCATCCTCATCATCATCCTCATCATCATCCTCCTCATCCTCGTCATCATCATCATCGTCATGTTCATCATCATCATCCTCATCCTCATCCTCATCATCATCATTGTTCATCATCATCATTCTATTGCAAATGCTTGAAAATAAAATCAAAGCAAAGTTTCAACTAAACCTATCATCATCATCATTGTTTCTCATCATTGTCATCATCATCCTCATCCTCATCCTCATACTCATCATCATCATCATCATCATCATCATCATCATCACCATCATTTTTCATCATTGTCGTCATCATCATCATCCTCATCCTCATCATCATTGTCATCATCATCATCATCATTATCACCATCGTTGTTCATCATCATTGTCATCGTCATCATCATCATCATCCTCATCCTCATCCTCTTCATCATCATAGTCATCATCCTCATCATCATCATAGTCATCATCCTCATCATCATCATCATCACCAACATTGTTCATCATCGTCATCATCATCATCATCATCCTCATTCTCATCATCATTGTCATCATCGCCATCATTGTTCACCATCATCATCATTTTCATCATCATCATCATCATCCTCCTCCTCCTCCTGCTCCTCATCATCATAGTAATCATCCTCATCATCATCATTGTCATCATCCTCCTCCTCATCGTCATCATTGTTCATCATCATCATTCCATTGCAAATGCTTGAAAATAAAATCAAAGCAAAGTTTCAACTAAACCTATCATCATGATCATCATTGTTCCTCATCGTCGTCATCATCATCATCATCCTCGTCCTCATCCTCATCATCATCATCACCATCATTGCTCATCATCATTGTCATTGTCATCATCATCCTCATCCTCATCATCATCATCATAGTCATCATCATCAACATCGTCATCATCCTCGTCATCATCTTCATCATCATCACCATCATTGTTCATTCTCATAGTCATCTTCATAGTCATCATCATCCCCCTCCTCATCATCATCTTCGTCATCAACATCATCATCCTCATCATCGCAATCATCATCAGCATCATCATAATCACTGTCACCATAGTAATAGTCATCGTGATCATCATCCTCATTATCATCATCATCATCACCATCATTGTTCATCATCATAGTCATTATCATCCTCCTCCTCCTCATCATCATCGTCATCAACATCATCATCCTCATCATTGTAATCATCATCATCAACATCATAATAATCGTCATCATACTCATAGTCATCGTGATCCTCATCCTCATCATCATCACCATCCTTGTTCATCATCATCATCATCATCATCATAGTCATCATCATTGTCAACCTCCTCCTCCTCATCATCATAGTCATCATCCTCATCAACATCATTGTCATCATCCTCCTCCTCCTCATCATATTCATCCTCCTCCTCCTCCTCATCATAGTCATTATCCTCCTCCTCATCATCATAGTCATCATCCTCATCATCATCATTGTCATCACCCTCCTCCTCATCATCATAGTCATCATCCTCATTTGATCAGCATTGTCATCCTCCTCCTCCTCCTCATCATTCCATTGCAAATGCTTGAAAATAAAATTAAAATAAAGTGTTTACTTAACAAATGTGCGCACGTGTCCCTAACGCCCGTGCACAAAGTAGCGCGGAAGCACTTTTAGTGTGTGCGCACCCATAGAGCGCGATCACGCTTTTAGTGGGTGCGCGTTATGTTTTAAACTACGCACGCGCATGTTAAATTTAGAATTTTGACGGCACCTTTTTTCCAACCAACGTGGTGGATGACTTGGCTGCTTTGGTTTTAGGTTTGGGTTGCCCAACCAAGTGGTTTAGACTGTCTTATGACATAAAAACTTGTTTTGTACCACTTCTCCTATTTCGTGCATGATTTTCCATATGCCATGCTTGTCCACTGTTAATGAAAATTCACACACTTGTGTAACTCTGCCTGTAGATTATGAATATGTAATTTTTATTTAAATCTATTATCTTTTTCTATTTTTTATTTAATTTTAAATGGACTAATGTCAATCTAACACAAAAGGTAGGATATTTGCTTCGGCTATAAATTTTGATTGCCTCACCTATTTAAAAAACAGAAAAGAACCCGCACAAGAAGAAAAAAAGACCTACATCCTAAAAAAATATATCGTTCATTGACTATGTTAAGACCAAGATGTGGTGGACCAACGCTCGACCTTGTCATTTTAGGGCGTCACTGACTTCCTTAATTTGAAAAATAAAAAATATAACATAAATAAATATGGAAAAATACTGCTGCACTAGACACACCTGTTATCTACAACTCTATATAATTTTTTTCACAAAATTCCACCATTTGCATACCAAACGAGTGGACCAACGCAAACATATTCATTATTTTTTGGGAAAAATATAACATACCAACCTTAGAAGAACCTATTTTTTTGGGATTTATGCTTAGTTTCCATAAATAAAAGTTATATATTCAGGAAGATAATCCGATTGTCCATGTTTCATATTCTTACACCATATTCCAAAAATTTGTGTAGGTACCTCTAATATTGCTTTTTGACCTTCAGATTTCTATTTTTCCAGAAGTCCATTGCAACGAATGCGTCATAAGTGACCAGCATTAGCTTGCACCAGCCCTACTTTCACCCATCCACCCAAAAGGCTTCTTGACACAGACAACCACAATTAGATTAAAAAGTTGAATAGCTCCTGTTTATGCCAAATCACATATCCCATTTTAACTATAGTTGGATTATTCATGTAAACTTTGGGGGTACACTGAAGAATTCCTTTGGAATAAAGGTCATAGTTTCAATTACAGGAAAAATTCGGTTAAACTTACACAGTTTGGTATGTTGCAGGCCATCTGGCCTACATTAACATGCTAAAAGGGTTCCACGTTTTGTTGGTTTCCTCCCTTTCTTGGAATGAATCCATATTTTCATAATATATAAGAGGATAAGCTTCCTGCAAATACTTCTTTATTCCTAAAGACAGAGATCAAAAGATGGTGAGATTGTATTTTTTGCTTTTTTATTTCGATATGCACGATGGAGTTGATCAATTTATCAACAAACAATTGAGAACATTCCAAGAGGATTGGTCAAATACTAGGCACATGGGATTTTTGATGGACAACCCATTAGTAAATGGAAACTTTCAGGAAAGGCAAGACACAACATGATGCGCAATTGTTTCACCCTCTTACACGTTCTTCCTAAAAATTAAGGCTACGCATGAAGCGCTTGACCACATGGATTTATCAAAGAATTTACATAGTGATTTCTGGATCATTGTAGAAGTTGGGACTGCGTTGAAGGAAAGAAGAACTTTGGATAAAACCATGGAGAAACACTGCACAAAGCTTGAAAAACTCATGAAGAAACAACGACCTACTCATCAAAATTAAAAACCTACGTTATCATCCTATCTGGTATCAAATTGGATAAGGACGTGACCAATCTCTTGCAAAAAGGGTTAAACTTCTCTTTATCTCCAAGAAGCATCCCCATGAAGATATAATATGCTCTATTGAGAACACAATAAAGGGATTACCGTATAACATTGTTGAAGACATCAGACAAGAGTGCACCATTGTGCTTAAGAACGTCGCCACACCCCTAAGAGAAACATTACGATGGACGAATCTAGTACGTTAAAGAGAATAAAAAACAAAAAAGACATCATTATTCTTTTTTGAGGCAGACAAGGGGAACGCAACAGTTGTAATGAAAAGTGAATATTATAGTCTTAATTATGTATTTCTATAAAATTCCTAACCTCCCATCTTGGCACACTGCAATGCCGTGGAAATTCCAATGCGTATTTCACCTGAAAAACTGTAATCAAATCAAACTTGTGCCAATTCCTTACAAAACATACAATAAAAAAAAAAGGTTTGTTGATGTGCAGAGGGTGCATAAAATACAAGAAATTGAAAATTTATTTTACAACTTACCTCTCTCATAAGGCTTTGATGGACGTCAGTTAAAGCCTTTCTCATTAAAACTTGGTTTAGATATTCTGTTGTGAATGTCTTTTCCTCTTGCATCACCTTTTCTCTCGGAAATGAAATGTTTGAAGCTTGAACTCCTCGCCCGTTTATTAGCTCTTCCTCCTTCTTGACCACTTGAAGTGCAGAAGGCATGCCCGTTTTCATATTTGAAATCCTCTAGAACAACTTTTTCATCCAAGAATTAAGTACCGGTAATAAAAAGTATCTGGTCTTAGCAGGTAAGACCATTGTCATAAGTGCCCTTAATATCCTCGTTAATATCCTCGAGAGAGAGAACTTTTAAGTTGTTCTTCTCTACCACAAATTTCACCATAGCCGTGGCATGCAAAGAGATTATCACAAATATTGTAATTCAAACAACAATAAATTAACAACAAATAAATTAACTATAATTCATACCCTGAAAACCCATGTCCGCTATATTTAGAGAAAAAATTAACAATGATTTTTTTTAATTCATGTCTAAGAAGGTTAATCTACTCAAATAAATCACTACAGAGATCACTTATAAACAAACCCTATAGAGAAAAAAAGAAAAATTCTCAAACGACCATAGATTTGCATTCTGCAATGAGACAACAAATTTAAGCTAACGGATTGCAGATCCAATTAACATTGCATATTTCATAGACCAGTTTTTGAGATTCAACTGTTGTTAGAAAACCTGGAAAATGTGTATATGGGATACAAATCTGTTCGCCTCGACATGCTGCACTATTTGCATAGAATTTCCACGGCTCGAATTGAACGCATTTAGCATGAAACAAGATACAAGTTACCAACCTCTGGATTGCAATAAGTTTTGCAAACCGAGGGTTTGGATCAGCCTGTGTCGGTTCAATCTAGAAGATATTCGTAATGCTAAATTATATGATTTATGGAATTATTATACCTGCGGAAGGTATATAATAATCAGTTAGAATTCAAATTTAGTTGTTATGTGAATTATCACGTCTGCTAGATATTGAATGTCAAGTCATGGCCACCTCCATTCCACCCATATATTAAAAAAACTCTGATTTGATTATGTTTTGTGAAAATCATACATCTTAGACTATAATAAAAATTTTTGTATTAGTTGATCAAGCTGAATGGGAGCCAAGAACCAGATCATTAAAATCTAACATAGCTTAGGATCTTGTAAGTTGTTTTCTAATCTAATGAATTTTTTCTTTTATTTATCAAAACAAAAACTCATGCAGATGAAGAATGGGTAATTCAAGATTGAAATGGTCCAGAATGTAGTTGCACATGGTGTTGAGTTTTATAAAACTCATCCAATAAATCCTCTGAATGCATACTGCATGCTCGTGGGAAAGGAACCTGGAAGTTATTAATTTGGAAGAGCAAGATGAAACATAGGCTCCTAAGGAGTAAGTGTTCATACATGCCATTTACATTTTCTTGGGTATATTCTATGTTTAAGATCAGCCCCATATAGATGAAGAAATTTTATGGATGATACCATTGCATGTTTAGAAAGATTCCTTACCTCATGAACCTCCCTCACATTCTTGTGTGCAGCCACTGCCTGGTGTGCGGTGGGAAGGAAGGAGATTCACTCTTAAAGTAATAAGAGATCTTCTGTTTTCCAATTTAAAGGGATTGGGAACAAGTCCCGGTAATATGACAATGCTTTTCTTGTTTAATCAGGGATCTTATTTTTAACGACAAAGGAAAAAATAATTTAGTAAAACAAAAAATGAAAAGGGAAAAATTGGTACCACCTCAGAAGACATGTTAGCCCATTTGTTTTTGAGCTTGATAGTGAGGGCGCCTTCTTGAGATGAAGCATGAGGTCATTAGCCCATCTCAAAGGATAACTCTTTCCAAGATAAAACAAACCCTAATGATTTTTCCTTGCATCTGAATTTCCCTCTTGGTAAAATATGTATTCCTTTAATATATCTATTCCCAATGATAGCATCCAAATCCTGGAGCCCCAAGTACTCAGCATTGTACCAATATGAACCATTGTTACTTGACTTATCCATTATTCTGATGTGAATATTGCAATGAGATTTGCTAGTATATGCAACATTATTGCAATGATCTCTACCCATTGTCTACAGCAATCAAATCCTCGACCTTAGACAAAGAATCAATCTAGACTTTTCTTAAATGATCGACCACATTACAAAGTGAAAGAATTAATGAATAGGAGAATATTTTGATCCTTGAACGTGAGAATAGAATGAATCAAACAACATATTTGTGAAGGAGGAAACCGCAAACTGGAAATTTTGTTGAACTTTTTCTTTAGAGCACATTTCAAGGTTTTCTTTCATCGATGAGATTAGTCGGACTTATCTGCCAAGAGAAGCTGACTACAATGAAGCTACCCTACGCAGGGCGAATTTTATGTCTCCTTCTATACTTTTACATCCCTCACTCACAGGGCCATTTTCAATCTTAATATTATAAACAAACATTTCCCTAGAAATGAACTGGCCATTTGTTTGATTTTTGGATTCAAATAATCCCACGTGTCGGTTCGAACATGGCTAGGAGGGGTCCATGTTTTTTCACATATTCTACCAGGATTGCATCCTCTACAGAGGTCCATGGCCCCTTCTTCAGAGACCCACCACCACCATTCCTTATTATCACCTTGCCTCTGTCGAGTTCCTGTTTCTCCTTGGTTGCTCCACTCTCACTTGTTTCTTATGAAAGCACACTAGAAGTATTGCAAATACTTGTCAACAAATATAATTGACCTATTATCTCATCTTCATGTGACATCTTTGAAGAAATTGTATTAAATTATTAAACTATACCTTTCACTATGTTTAATAACAAACCATCCCTTGAGTTGATCGAAAGGGCCTTTTTCATTGAAAACGATGACCTTCACTTACGTTAACCAAATAAATTAGTTGAGCAATTGGTATGTGTGAGAGCTTAAAACGTTTGCAATGAGTTGTCTGCCCAAAAATCCACAACATTTCTTTGCTCGAGACTATCATTTTCCCTCTTGATAGTGATGGGAGGTCGCTTACTAAAATTAACTGTACATCTACTTGCTTTTCCTATGAATGGTGGGCGTTGTCCACTTTTTTCAGTTCAGCTCAGCCATTTCATTTGAAACCCAAATAAATCTAATATAGCTTTGAGGCATATCAATAGAAATAGTTCACATAGTTCATAGAGTCTTTACCAGTCCTTAATTGAAGATTCACCAATCTGTAAACCCAAAATATGAAATTCATTTCGTTGAATTACTTTCTAAGGTTGTTGTAGTCCAAGATTTCCATATTTGATTGCTTTATGTACATGCTAGAATGGAGCAATGCCATAATTCTGCAACCGTTGAAGCAGTTGGGACATCTTTCCAAATGTGGGCATCCAGACATGTAGAACTCATGGACAACTACAAGGCCCGCAAGTGATTAGATTGGGACATCTTTCCAAATGTAGGAAGCCAAACATGTAGACCTCATGGAAAACGAAAAATCCTGCTGGTGATCAGGTTGGGGCGATCAATGCTAGAATGGCCAGATGTAACACATGCATGGTCATCACTAGATTCGAGTGGTTGTCACTAAATTCGATGGCCTGTGATAGTGTAAAATCTTTGCACATAGCTAAGCAGCTTCTAAACTACAATCCGCGCACGTAAGGTTGGGTATGTACTGGCCGTTATAGGCTCCAAGAAGCCGGATCATGGATGGAGCAATAAAACCCAACCAAGGTCGTGCATGATGTGCAGGTGGCTACGAGATTCTGTATTGAACTCCACCCTAAAAGACACTAAGCAACATGCACTAAAGTGGTGGGTTTTGAACACGTTTTTTTATGTGTAATCATGGTTCTCTTGATAGTTTCATCTAAATGATGGTCCATTCACCATAACTAATGCTTCCCACCATATTTTCATCCACACAAGGTAGGAAGTTGGCACAAAATGATCATTTAATGCTTGCGTGCGCTAGTCACCGGGTCTTGGGGCACAAAGTCCCAGGCCTACGTCACCTATATAAACGAATAGGAAGCAGGATAAATAAAAATTTAAATAATCCCCCCCCCCAAAATTGATACAAACTATAGCAAAAAAATTTGAAATGTGAAAATTTTGAATTTGCCTCCTGAAAATAGCTGGCAAGCAATTTCCAGCAGACACCATACCTTATCTCAAGAAAAGAGGCTGATGAAACCTTGCCGGTGGGCCAGCTGGTCTTGGGGCACAAATATCCACACCAACGCCATTTGTAAGAGCCCAATAAAATGACATTTAATTACAATTTTAAAAAATTACACTAAATAAATAATATTCTAATTTGAGTATAACTTTCACAAAATTGAAAAATCAAAATTAATTAAACAGATTAATCACTATGAGCGATTCATATATATTCCTAAGAGACATAATAACAACAATCCAACCAAACCCATGTTTAAAAGTGCAGAAGGCGGCTCCCAAGTTACATAAATATAATCCACAAGAACCTAAAGAAAGCTAGTCGCGACCATGACCTAATTTTTTTTTAAGGTTGTTGATCCCTTGAACCTTCTAATCGAAAATAATGCAATCAAGACATAAAAGTCTTCAAAGATAGCTGCCTGCCCAAATTGAACATGGCGTACTGCGACCTTGTTGCCTCTTGTTGCAAGAGCGTATGACCCAGGGTTGGAATTTGACGGGCAATTTGCTCGTCAAATACAGCTAATTTATTTTTTAAACCGTCTTGATTAACGGGCAAGTATCAAAGTAAAACGTATTTTTAATGGTTTGTAAACTTTTTAAAACGTCATTATTTCTTATTTAATTTTATATGGGAAGGGTCGTTCCGATAAGCTCTCGAGCTTGGATATGAATCACACTGCAATAGGGTCTCCACAAATACAATTATACTGAGCTGAATAAAGTTTAAGCTAGGTTTCAATTACTTTAATTTTAAATTGAATAATTATAATCAAGTTGGAATTAAATAGATTAATTAAATTAATATTTGATAAAAAATTATATTCAATATAATTTAAATTATTAATTTTTAGACATTTTAGTTATAATAGTTTTTGGCTAAATATTTTGAACTTATATTATTTTTTTATCAAATATTGTGAACTTATATTAATTTTAATACCTATCTCATTTTTTTATAATGTTTTAATATAATATTTATTAAAAGAATTAAAATTTGATTTGGTTATTTATATATAAACAAGTGGAATAAGCAACAAAGTTGCTTAGTACCTGCCTCCTAAGAAGAGATTGAAAATATATAGCAATAGGATAATTTTGCTATAAAAATATATGATAAAACAAATATAATTACAATTTGAAAGAAATTAAAACAAAAATGAATTAAAAAATGTCCATTTAAATACGATATAGGTTATTGCAATGTAGCATAAAACAAGCATATTCAAGCTTCCTTACATACTTTTAGTAATATTATTGACTTATGTTATAAAAATATGCAAGTTTCTTTATATACTAGCATAAATAGGAAATGAGAAATAATAGCTTATAAGACTATAAATTAATATCATTGTTGTGAGAATAGTTTATTTATATTTTATTATAAATTTATAATGTTATACAAATATGCAAGTTTTTTTTATAGACTAGCATAAATAGGAAATCAACAGAATTCAAGGCTTCTTGAACACAGTCACCATTTTACGATTTGACCTTTCAACATTTTTTTGTGATTCTAGTTCATATTTTTCCACCCAAATTCTACACAAAACTTACAGGGTTGAAAATCTCTGTCTTCTTTTAAGGGAATGAGCTCTTCCAGGGATGGCATGGCTGTGAATCGTAACTGATGGAATTAGTAGACGTTGATCTGGTTCTCCCAGAGATATTGAAACAACGACAACTTTATGGAATTGTTAGTTCCTCATCATCAAGCAAACACGGGAAGCGCATGGCACATACCAGTAGATTCCGTTACCTGAATTTGTTTGGATGTCGAAAAAACAAATTGTCGCAGGGCCATGGTTTGGCACAACCGAATATGTAAGTTGCCATGTAACATCGGGGGAAATGTTAATTATTGGCTAAGGAAACAGCTACCGACTAAATTGACCGACAAGAATGTAAAAGCTAAGACTCTTTAATTAATTGGATCTGAATACGAATATGACACGTGTGCGTGGAATGCAAGAAATTGTTCTGTTGACCTAATTCTCTGGAACTTTCATGACACGGTATTTCGCTTTTGTGCACATTTTAGGGTTAACTAGCCAGCCAGAGAATGCTCTAAAGAAAGAGCCTGGCCTGCTAGGGTTCAAGAAGAAAAGAAACAAGGACGCAACCGGCCAAATTAGGACACACGGGGTTTAATTGAGTACCTAACGAGTCAAATTATAACCCTTAGGGTTTGTAACAAAAACAGAATGTGGCGTGCCAAGCAAGCAATTGTGTTTTCTTTAGGGTTTGTGCTGGTGGTCAGCGACGTGTAAGAATGGAGGATTGAGATAAAATGATCCGTTGTGGAGTTCCAACCAGCAGTTTCGCTTCTACACGCCTCTTGCAAATTTAGCGAAATTTGCGTAATCAAATGTTTCACGGAGTTGAGACTGAAGATGATTTGGTGCGGAGTAAAGATCAGAATAGGAATTATGAATTATGATTGACAAAGTCTCCTGCGGCCCCACACTAGGACAAGCGATCCATGCAAATTTTTG
>LPNX010598145.1:0-45617 GCA_001517045.1 Pseudotsuga menziesii
ATGATGATGTTCATGATGTTCATGATGTTGATGATGAGGATGATGATGATGATGTTGATAGTGATGATGATGAGGATGATGATGAGGATGATGATGATGATGATGTTCACGATGTTGATGGGCATGATGACTGATGATGATGATGATGATGATGATGATGATGTTCATGATGTTGATGGTGATGAGGATGATGAGGATGTTCATGATGTTCATGATGTTCATGATGAGGATGATGATGATGATGTTCATGATGTTGATGGTGATGATGAGGAGGAGGATGATGATGATGATGTTCATGATGATGTTGATGGTGATGAGGATGATGATGATGTTCATGATGTTCATGATGTTGATGATGAGGATGATGATGATGATGTTGATAGTGATGATGATGAGGATGATGATGATAATGTTCACGACGTTGATGGGCATGATGACTGATGATGATGATGATGATGATGTCCATGTCGTTGATGGTGATGAGGATGATGAGGATGTTCATGATGTTCATGATGTTCATGATGAGGATGATGATGATGATGTTCATGATGTTGATGGTGATGATGAGGAGGAGGATGATGATGATGATGTTCATGATGATGTTGATGTTGATGATGAGGAGGATGATGTTCATGATGTTCATGATGTTGATGATGAGGACGATGATGATGTTGTTGATAGTGATGATGATGAGGATGATGAGGATGATGTTCACGATGTTGATGGGCATGATGACTGATGATGATGATGATGATGATGATGTTCATGACGTTGATGAGGATGTTCATGATGTTCATGATGTTGATGATGAGGATGATGATGATGATGTTCATGATGTTGATGGTGATGATGATGAGGAGGAGGATGATGATGATGTTCATGATGATGTTGATGTTGATGATGAGGAGGATGATGTTCATGATGTTCATGATGTTCATGACGAGGACGATGATGATGATGTTGATAGTGATGATGATGAGGATGATGATGATGATGTTCACGATGTTGATGGGCATGATGACTGATGATGATGATGATGATGATGATGATGATGATGACGTTGATGGTGATGAGGATGATGAGGATGTTCATGATGTTCATGATGTTGATGATGAGGATGATGATGATGATGTTCATGATGTTGATGGTGATGAGGAGGAGGAGGACGATGATGATGATGTTCATGATGATGTTGATGTTGATGATGAGGAGGAGGATGTTCATGATGTTCATGATGTTCATGATGAGGACAATGATGATGTTGTTGATAGTGATGATGATGAGGATGATGATGATGATGTTCACGATGTTGATGGGCATGATGATTGATGATGATGATGATAATGATGATGATGTTCATGACGTTGATGGTGATGAGGATGATGAGGATGTTCATGATGTTCATGATGAGGATGATGTTCATGATGTTGATGGTGATGATGAGGAGGATGATGATGATGATGATGTTCATGATGATGTTGATGTTGATGATGAGGAGGAGGATGATGATGATGTTCATGATGTTGATGGTGATGATGATGATGTTCACGATGTTGATGGTGATGATGATGATCATGTTCATGATGATGATGATGATGTTCAAGGTGATGATGATGATGAGGATGATGATGACGATGAGGAAGGTGATGATGATGCTCATGATGTTGATGGTGATGATGATGATGATGATGATGATGATGAGGATGACAATGATGATGAAGGTGATGATGATGAGGAGATGATGATGATGATGTTGATGATGTTGATGTTGATGGTGATGATGATGATGATGATGTTCATGATGTTCATGATGTTGATGATGAGGATGATGATGATGATGTTCATGATGTTGATGGTGATGAGGATGATGAGGATGTTCATGATGTTCATGATGTTCATGATGAGGATGATGATGATGATGTTGATGGTGATGATGATGATGTTGATGATGTTGATGGTGATGATGATGATGATGATGTTCACGATGATGATGATGATGATGTTGATGAGGAACGATGATGAAGGTGATGACGATCATGATGTTGATGATGATGAACATGGCGATGTTGATGATGATGAACATGGCGATGTTGATGATGATGATCGATGATCAATGATCATGGTGATGATGATCGATGATCAATGATCATGGTGATGATGATCGATGATCAATGATCATGAATATGAAGATAATGACGATGATGATCATGTTGATGATGATGATGATGAGGATGATGATGAGGATGATGATGATGATGTTGATGTTGTTGATGGTGATGATGATGAGGATGATGATGATGATGTTCACGATGTTGATGGTGATGATGAATGATGATGATGATGATGTTGATGAGGATGATGATGAGGATGATGATGATGATGTTCACGATGTTGATGGTGATGATGAATGATGATGATGATGATGATGTTGATGAGGATGATGATGAGGATGAGCATGAGGATGATGATGTTCGTGATGTTGATGGTGATGGTGATGATGATGTCCATGATGTTGATGGTGATGATGATGATGTTCATGATGTTGATGGTGAGGATGATGATGAGGATGATGTTGACGATGTTGATGGTGATGATGATGATGAAGGTGAGGATGATGATGATAATGATGAGGATGATGTTGATGATGGTGATGGTGATGATGATGATGAAGGTGTGGATGATGATGATGATGATGATGAAGGTGATGATGATGAAGGTGATGACGATGATGAAAATGAGGATGATGATGAGCATGATGATGATGATGTTCGCGATGTTGATGGTGATGATGATGATGAGGATGATGATGATGAATGATGATGATGTTCATGATGTTGATGGGGAGGATGATGATGAGGATGTTGATGATGTTCATGATGTTGATGATGAGGATGATGATGATGATGTTGATGGTGTTCATGATGTTGATGGTGATGATGTTGATGGTGATGGTGAGGATGATGATGATGATGTCCATGATGTTGATGGTGATGATGATGATGTTCATGATGTTGATGGTGAGGATGATGATGAGGATGATGTTGATGATGTTGATGGTGATGATGATGATGAAGGTGAGGATGATGATGATGATGATGAGGATGATGTTGATTATGGTGATGGTGATGATGATGATGAAGGTGAGGATGATGATGATGATGAAGGTGATGACGATGATGAGGATGAGGATGATGATGAGCTTGATGATGATGATGTTCGTGATGTTGATGGTGATGATGATGATGAGGATGATGATGATGAATGATGATGATGTTCATGATGTTGATGGTGAGGATGATGATGATGATGTTCATGATGTTCATGATGTTCATGATGAGGATGATGATGATGATGTTGATGGTGTTCATGATGTTAATGGTGATGATGTTGATGGTGATGGTGAGGATGATGATGATGATGTCCATGATGTTGATGGCGATGATGATGATGTTCATGATGTTGATGGTGAGGATGATGTTGATGATGTTGATGGTGATGATGATGATGAAGGTGAGGAGGATGATGATGATGATGAGGATGATGTTGATGATGTTGATGGTGATGATGATGATGAAGGGGAGGATGATGATGATGATGAAGGTGATGACGATGATGAGGATGAGGATGATGATGAGCATGATGATGATGATGTTCGTGATGTTGATGGTGATGATGATGATGAGGATGATGATGATGAATGATGATGATGTTCATGATGTTGATGGTGAGGATGATGATGATGATGTCGAAGGTGATGATGAGGATGATGATGATGATGATGTTGATGGTGATGATGATGATGAGGATGATGATGATGAATGATGATGTTGTTCATGATGTTGATGGTGAGGATGATGATGAGGATGATGAGGATGAATGATGATGATGTTCGTGATGTTGATGGTGATGATGATGATGAGGATGATGATGATGAATGATGATGTTGTTCATGATGTTGATGGTGAGGATGATGATGAGGATGATGAGGATGAATGATGATGATGTTCGTGATGTTGATGGTGATGATGATGATGAGGATGATGATGATGAATGATGATGTTGTTCATGATGTTGATGGTGAGGATGATGATGAGGATGATGAGGATGAATGATGATGATGTTCGTGATGTTGATGGTGATGATGATGATGAGGATGATGATGATGAATGATGATGTTGTTCATGATGTTGATGGTGAGGATGATGATGAGGATGATGAGGATGAATGATGATGATGTTCGTGATGTTGATGGTGATGATGATGATGAGGATGATGATGATGAATGATGATGTTGTTCATGATGTTGATGGTGAGGATGATGATGAGGATGATGAGGATGAATGATGATGATGTTCGTGATGTTGATGGTGATGATGATGATGAGGATGATGATGATGAATGATGATGTTGTTCATGATGTTGATGGTGAGGATGATGATGAGGATGATGAGGATGAATGATGATGATGTTCGTGATGTTGATGGTGATGATGATGATGAGGATGATGATGATGATGATGATGAAGGTGATGATGATGATGATGTTCATGATGTTGATGGTGATGATGATGATCATGTTGATGATGATGATGATGATGAAGTTGAAGATGATGGCGATGATGATGGTGATGATGATGATCATGTTGATGATGATGATCATGTTGATGATGATGATGATAATGATGATGATGAAGGTGATGATGATGATGATGTTCATGATGTTGACGGTGATGATGAGGATGAGGATGACGATGATGATGATGATGTTCATGATGTTGTTGGAGATGATGATGATGAGGATGACGATGATGATGATGATGAAGGTGATGATGATGAAGGTGATGATGATGAGGATGATGATGATGATGTTCATTATGTTGATCGTGATGATGATTATGAGGATGATGATGATGAATGATGATGATGTTGATGATGATGATGATGATGTTCATGATGTTGATGGTGATGATGATGAGGATGATGATGAGGATGATGATGACGATGTTCATGATGTTGATGGTGATGATGATGATGATGATGATGATGATGGTGATGATGAAGCTGATGATGGCAATGAGGATGAGGATGATGATAATGATGATGAGGATGAGGATGAAAATAATGATGATGGCGATGGTGATGATGATGATGATGATGATGATGAAGATGATGATGAAGATGAATATGAAGGTAATGAAGATGATGATCATGTTGATGATGATGATGATGATGATGAGGAAGGTGATGATGATGATGATGTTGATGACGACAATGGTGATGATCATGTTCATGATGTTGATGATCATGAAGTTGAAGATGATCATGATCATGAAGTTGAAGATGATGATGAAGTTGAAGATGATGATGATCATGAAGTTGAAGATGATGATGAAGTTGAAGATGATGAAGAAGATGAAAATGATGATGAACGCTATTTTTTGTTTTAACAAACGTGCATGTGATTTGTATGCACATAACGCGCTCACGTTTTGGTTCTATATAACGTGCACGCATTTTGTATAGTTAAATCGCGCTCGCGTTTTTGTATTGTTTAAATTCAAAAATTTATTCCCTCCAAATGATAAGGCCGAGCCTCCACCCATGCTTTCATGGAATTCCTATGCCTATGTGTCTGCTTTGTACTTTTCTTCGGATTCAACATGCCCGTGCCTTGGAGTATGATAAACCATGGCAAATTCAGCATTATATCCATATTTTCAATATGCTCGTGTTTAGCGGTTCGTCTGATTATGCTGCACACCTCCATTTTTTATGAGATTTTAGAAATAGATATGGTTTTTTTTGCAGATTCTAAATATGTAAATTTTAACAAGAATACATAATTTTTTCTATTTTTTTCTTATTTATCTTCTGTCATCACTCCTCAACTCAAAAAACACACTGGTAGTGTTTCGTCCATATCTCTTTCGTTTCTCAACCATTTTAAAAAAAAATTGTATGGTGCACTAAAGAACACCAACCTCTACATGCTATAAAAAAACCATTTCCAAATAATTGCATTAAGACATTCAAATGCTGCACCCACAATTGACATACCGTTTTCGAGGTTTGATCTCTTAGATAATTAAAAAAAAATTTAAAAAATTATTTTTATTATTGGAAAAATAGTCGTGCACTAGTCCTATATGTTCTCTATATGTATACTGATTTTCATAAGTTTATTCCATCATTTAGACACTCGGACGCTGCACCCACAAAAACATATACCTTATAATTTGTCCAAAAAATAAAAAGTGTCCGTTAAAATTTATCTAACTTTATATAGTTAACAACATTTTCAATCGAAAAAATATATATATTTGGAAACGTAATTCAATTTCCTACATTTCTTGTTTTTTACTGATCGCAAGATTCATTGTGTAAGTGTCTCAAAATATCCATGCAATTTGATGGATGCCTGTTTTCTCAGTTTTGTATTGCATCTAACATGCCAAAAGAGACTCTCAATTTCTTGCACACACCCCACACTAAAAAAAAAGAAGTAGAGTAGATAGAGGAGAAAAGGGCTCGCTAAAACAAGCTACGCATGAGTAGGATTCATTTGCATAGTACGAAGGCTCTGTCGCAACCACTGTAGGGTTGTGATAGAGGAAAATCCAGCACTAGGTAAAGCATAGTCACTATAGGTAACTATCTTATAAAGCATTGCACACTGCTTGAGATGCTGCGCAAAGGACGACAAGGATAGATCCATAGAGGCTTCGATTACGCCCAGAGAAATGGGATGCACCCGAGAACGGAAAAGGTTGCGCATTGGTATAGGGCTACGCTAAGGGGATGGTGTCGCGCCAAGAAAAATGGGTTGCACCCGAAAAGGGAAGGGGTTGCGCGACAGGAGATCGTCGTGCAAGAGTAAGCGACTCACATTGTACGAAAAGAACTGTGACAGTGACCGAACATCACATCAATACGCAATAACTACTGTCAAAGAGGTAAACGATGACATGGTTGACGTCATGTCTAATGATAGAAGATACAAGAGGTCGGGTGGAAAAATCGGTGGCGTATTTGGCACATAAATGAATGAGTTAATCATAATGATGCACCTGAATGATTCATGATGGAATCTGAGGTGAAGATGGTGTTATAAAATGAGGGCTGGCAGACGGGTGAACACCATTAGGCAGTACTACACTGAGGAAAGTTGCAGGAAGGATGGGCATGGTAGTTGAAGGGAGCTCCGTTGCTTACACAATGGCCACCTGGGGGAAAATGCAGGCTACACTTGATACAGGGAAGACTGTGAGTGAGAACGCTTTCTCAACGAAAGCTAAATAAAATGTTACAAGTATGTAGGCTAGCTCATCCAAGATGGAAGTGTCTGGCAAGGTCGTCCTTGGCTATGTTTCTCCCAGTCAGGTTGATTTGCAGGCTACGATACCCATGAGGAATCCGGTTGGGGTAAGAGTTCTTTCCCCACTTGACTAAGTTTGCAGGAACAAGGAACTGGTCCAACCTTAGGCAGTCCAGGTTGAGCCAGAATGCAAGGAAGGACAAGGGTACGAAAGCAGGACCAGCTCCAGATTTTGCAGTTGTAGACAATTTTTGGTCAGCAGGATGCTTCCCGAAGAGTGACGAATAATGGAGAATGATGTAGTATTCATGGATGTTGGAGCACGATGGCATCGAAGGACGCAAATATGTAGAAGGGTGCCCCAGTCAGCAGCAGTCAACCTTGGAGGAGGCAGTTGCATCCAACTGCATAGTTCAGCAAGTTCAGAGAAGTGGTACACTGCTCCCTGCGAGAAGTTTTCGGCCTTCCAGCTGCTGCACGCACTAGGTTCACCTGACGTGGCTCGAGGACGAGCCACAAGACTGTGTTGGGGGCCTGTTGTCAAGGGGTCAGAGGTAAGTGAGTTGCGCAGCATCTAGGATGCTACGCATACTCACCTAATGCCGTGCAAGACAAAGATAGTGCAATAAACGGAAAATAGTCCACTTTCTATATTTTCATGTCACTTTTTGTACTCATTGACCATTTCTTCGAAATATTGGTCCTTAATGGTTAAATTAGTCAGAAGGTTGTTAGAATTTAGTTAGAAGTGGACCTTGAATGTAAAGGCACAAGCCTATATATAGATGGCGAGATAGAGAGAAAGAGTGAATACTAGATGTAATACTGGACATAGTGATACTTGATCGGTGTCTGTTTTGATCTGTGATTTGTTCTATGGACTTAATACGATGTGATATGGATTGATCTAATATTCTATTGCCTCTTTTCTTTTCCTGTTTTACAATGCTGCAATTCTTATGCTGAATGATGAATAGATCTACACATGAATAATGTGATGCTTCCTTCTTTCCTCTTTTAGATCTGTTTTCTCCATTGGTAAATATGCTAAAATGATGAATGACTAAATGCAACATGATGAATGGTTTAGTAAGTAAAATAGATATGGAAATTAAGTGGATGAATGTTTGATGATCCAAACACTCCTCTATACTGCGAAAACTTGGTTCCGATAGCTCTCCCTCGAACATTTCAGGTGAGACCTCGTCCGCTCTGCAAGTGTTGCTGGACAGGGTAAAACCTGTCTGGGCTGATGCTCAGGGAGATCACGGCATGTTGAGCGTCGATGGAGTGGAACCCCTGTCGACTGGGTTTTGTTGGTCAAGATTGCACCAACAATTATGATCCAATGAAGTATTACCAAATTTTTTTTGTTCAAATATTTTGAAAGTTTCTTTTAAAAACATGTTAGGTGGTGGTAGTGACATGGGATTCTATCAAATTTAGGTGTTGGTTCTGAGGGTTAAATAACTTATCCCTACTTGAAACATGCCATTTGAGCCGAAACCCCTGTGACCCTATCTAGGCTCAAAATAGTGATATGTAATATGTGATTATTCTAGTTGAAAGTTAAAACACATGAACATGAGGGATACATGATCCAAGATAACCTCATCTAAAGAATTATCATGTCTTGAATTTAATATCATTGTTTTCATCTTATCACACTTATCATGCTCATATTTCATTTTTCCAAAATCGTCGTCGTTTGACCCTTTCGGCACTTGGTTGAAGTTTCAGTAAGTAAGAGTCTTACTTTGCATCTCATCGATTGAAATACATCTATTTTGGGCCTCCTGATTAATTTATCGATCTTGTCTATGGATTCCAACTTATCACACCTATGTATAGAGTTTCATAAATAGCAGCTTGGTGTTCTAATGGGGAAAAAATGCATACATCCTCCATTTACAAATAAATAAAAACCGATACATAGAGAAAGTGTTTCTTGAAAACATAAAGTAGAAAAAAAATTATAATTAAAAGGCATTATCATGTACCCCTTTCTATTACTCACCCCCTTCCAAAATGCCATATTTATGTACAAAGAGGTTGGTTGTCCCATAAACAATGTGATCTCATACACCAACTTGATGTCTCACTTAAGGATGACCTTGAAAATATATTATTATTATTATTATATGCTAATGTATTTATCATATAGTTATTATTATATATTAGTTAATATATGAATATAATATATACATATTAATTTTATATAGTTATTATATATTTATATAGTTAGAATATACATTATATTATGGTATTAACAAATTAAAAAAACAAATAAAAACTAATTTAAAAAAAAGACAAGGAAAAGTGAATGCATTTCGAAAAAAAATGAATAAATTAGAAAAAAAATGGGATGGAAAATAGAGAAAAGAAACTAGGGAATTATTCATAAGGAAGATACAATACATCTGATATGTGGGGTTGAATTCCATACCCAAAAAAAGGGTGTTTTGCTTTCTAAGCCTTCTCTATTTAGCTCTGTGAATTTGTTTGGATTCGTGTTTGTCCGTGGATTTGTTTGGATTCATGTTTATCTGTGGATTTGTTTGGTGAATTGGATATTTTATTGGATTTGGGTTTATTTTTTTATATTTATTTTAGAGATTTCTATGTGTAGGATCGAGGATAAGCATTGGGAGTGTTTGGGTCAAATATCCTACACTGTGGGAATGCTCTTCTTCCATGCAAAATCTCTCTGTATCCTATTGTTGTTTAACCATTTCGAGAATACAAGATTATCAGTAGAGATGCTCTTCATCCTCCCAGAATTCCTCTGCGGTTTCTTGGGTTTAAACGATTTCTAGACTATAATATATTAGATCTGTGATGTAGGTAAAAAATATTTTCCTGCAAAATTCACCCGCTGAGAGTTTATCTCCAATTTATACCTTAGCTCTGAATTTTTCCCCAAATCAAATTTGTTACAAGGACTAACAATGATTTCCATAACTTATACTAAATATTACTCATTCATGTCTTTACTGAATTAGCAGAAGTTTGTTTTTCCAACAACATGCGAAACCAACTATTTCACAAGCTACTCTTCTCCTACGCAGATCTAAACCCTATTCTCCACACACAGACTTATACCCAAATTTTAATTCAATAAATACCCTTTTGCCGACAACTAATAACTTACCTCTCTCAAGGTGATTCCCACAAAATCGTATATCCTTCAGACACTATTTGCAACTTTTAGAGATCTCATCTCCACCATTTCTCAGTAAACTTCATGTGTTGTGTATAACTTTTCATTCCATTTTCTGTTAGTAGTTTCCAACATTTTATATTCTTTATGTCCATGTTTTTAAATAGAACTCCCAATATTTCTGACATGCATTTGAAAGTATCAGAAATCATCGCTCCAGAAATGGAAAAAAAACCAGATTTTGGCAGGTCATAAGACTCGCATCCTGTTAAGAATAGGTATTGCCACATGCACATTGTATGTTTGTCAATTTTTTGAAAGATTATTATAATGCAAATACTGAGAATTGTTGCTTATTATATATGGTTGCAAGGATATGCACGAACAAAGATATCAACATTACTCAATACGCAGATACATCCTCTGGAATTCCTGAATACATTGTTCAAATAGTAAATACATGCGATCATGGATGCGCTCCATCGAATATTCATCTCCACTATGGTTGGTTTGCATTGGAAAAGGTAATAAATTCACATACCTTCAGTTAGGCTTCTTATGATTATTTCCTCGCCAATGCTGGCAGGAAGATCAAACCCAGTCAAACCATTTGATTCGCATACAAAAATCCGTTTATGTTTCCCCTATCACTTAAATATGCCAAATTTGTTCAGCATATACCTACTTCAAAAGTATAGTTTAGTTCATCAGAGAAATTATATGGACGAAATAATAAAGGATTGCAGGGACTCTATGATTCATTATATCAAGTTACCTATATGCCTGATATTATTTTTACTGTATGAATGACTTGGGAATATGTTCAGTGAAAGAGATAATATAGTTTTACTGTATGAAAGTGATTGAATGTTTATTTCCCAAACAATAAGCATCCAGAGCATCTCGATTTGAATCTGGTTCTTCTAGAGCATCTCGTGAATTCAAAGCATCTCAATTTTGATTTTTTACACTAGAACAGTATGAAACTAAGGTGGAACCAAAGCATTCAATTGGTTAATAATGAACTGGCAGTAACCAACTGATGACTACAGAGCGTCCTGGACACTATGACTACATCCACCTAATAAGTCCATTTACACATTTATCATTTATTCAATACTTCATTCTAGTGTAGATTCCTTCTCACGCTTTGACAATGTCGACCAACAATGTAATAGTAGGCAATTTAGACATATTGATTGTGTTATTCAGTTCTCTGCCATGAACGGTGGACAAGCCACAACAATAGCCATGATCGAATATGAGAGCAGATCATGTTTCCATGTGAAGCACCAACATGATAGCGAGCATCTTATCCTATGAATGATAGATTCATTATATACTCCATCATCATTGACTCGATTCCATGATGACTATCTATTTGCGATGCGGTGTTTGCAGGTTTCCCACTTCTCCCTCCTCTGTTGGGTTAGGACCTGCCTAAGTACTTTCCCTAGCATTGTGATCAGAGTTAAAGAGCTATGGCGCCTGTTACGAGAAGTCTCTAAGCCCAATGCGCCTTATAATAACATTATAATGTGCACGCTGAAAACTAACTCCATCTTACGGGTGGGATATAGGCCCCATTATATGGATTAATGCATGCAAACATGATAATGTAGACACAATTACTCCATCATAGATACCAATGTAGAGTTATACATGCATACAGTACGAAATTTCTAAGAAGAGGCCACATTAGCACTTTCAAATTACGATTTATTTGACCACCTCCATATGTGTGTTGATATGTCAAGTCCCCACCCCTCTACTCGGCGGAGAGGACACGACTAACACAGCTTTTATCTATCTAATTCGGGCAATCTAGACCCATGAACGTAAAATAAAATGCATTGAACTTAAACATACACAGACGCATAAATATTCAATATACAGCGGAAGCATTTACATTTCATTCAACACATTTAAGCATTCAACATGTTCATCATTTTTCATTAAGCAACAAATACAATTGCAGAGATAAAATAGACAAGAATACTTGACTTGAAAGAAGCTTGTCCCGCAACCAGCTATGTCGCTGCAACATTCCACCCAACCATAGGCCAGTGTGCTCGTCAGTCTCTCGGCAACACTGCCACCCCCGAGCTGGGCATGATTCCCACAAGGAATAAGGGAACACTAGCAGACTCACGCGTAGCCAAGGATACAACAAAACTCAACCAAGCCAACACAATTGGGTTTATTAGGCTGCAAAGGAGATGGAAAGGCTGACTGCTAAGATAGTGAGCTCAACCAAAGAGCTATGGACACCTGCACTAGATTTAGCATGGCTTCTAGAACATCTACACACCTGACACAAGGAAGCATCCCCTTCTCTGCTACACAGTGTCTTAGGCCATGCCTTCCTTTCCAGTGCTATTTAGGGTGTGCAAAGAAGAAAACCAGCCCCCTAGATCTGTCTGTGAGGTTTCTTATCCCACTAGATTAATCCAGCTAGTTCAGACCCTATTTCCACTCCCAAAACAGTTCAGACCAAAACAGCAGAGGCATACACAAAAATTTCTAGGTTCTGGGTTTGAAGAAAACGTTTTTCAGCCAAAAAACGCAAACGAAAAATGGGTAAAACAACCCCCTTAGCATAAATTCGATTTCCAGATTCATTTATGGCCCTAACGTGGCCAAAACGAACTCAACAACACCCAAAATTCGTGTGTCTCTTCTCCCACTCACTGGCATTACCAAAAACGGATTTCCAGCTTGAGGAAAATGATAGGAAATTGTGAGGAAGACAACCTAATCCCTGGGAATTACAAAAACGACCTCCCATCCATGGGAAAGATGAGGTAAACAACCAAAATCATGGATGGATACACACAAGAAGCTCTATCTTCCTGAGAGAGCTCACGTGAATTAGAGAAAATGGTGAGGAAAATGAAACACGTGAATGCAGAATGCCAGGAGATCCAAAAAACGTGGGGAAAGACAACCACCTCCATGCATGAGGGAATGGACAACATTTTTGGGCAATAACTCCCCCCATATGTCAAAATCGCGTTTCCCAATAACTAATGGCTTCTCCCATTCGAATTTGGACTGCCATACCTTTCCCATCCCATGCAATAACCAACTCAACCAACTTCTGGCAATAATAAATGATTGGGTGAATCAGACAAGAAAGGTAGTTAACGGTTTGATGGGTTCTCCCTTTGACATTTGGATTTTTCCCATTGGCCCAAGGGTTTGAATATCCTCCCCCCTTATCCTCAAAAAATCATACCCCCATCTCATTATTGTTGCATTGACATAGCTGGTTGTGGGTTTTTAATTAAATTGCATATTCACATGATGTCCAAAATTATAATGTGTCAGCTAGCACAAAATACCATCGGCAATGACTTTTAATCGCCGAAACATAAAACGCTAAATCGATGGTAGGGATTTTTCCTTTAGATCCACACCACGATTAAATGCAATATTTACATCAGATACATTTAATGCAAACGGGGTCAAAACTGGGGTGTTACATGACAGTAAACAATCATGAAATAAGGCACAAATAACCTCCATATATCCACACGTGTGATCCCAAAAGAGTCTTCAGGAATATTAGTGTAAAAAAAATGGTTCACATGAAGAAGAAGAAGAGCCCATGTCTCCACAAATAGCTGTGTTTCACAATTTTTATATGGATAGTTACATTTTAGTAATTATAGGTTTAGGTAAACAAGTTCATGTGCCTTCTATGAAGGTGACTCTGCAATCTAATCTCATCAAATAGAAGTGCTTCCTTCACTCTTCCCTCCTACCTCATCTGGTAACTTTAAAGTGAGTGCATCCTTTCTAGCAGTTGAGTGGACATGATTGCTTAAACATCTTTTATGGATATACTAAGCAAATATTCTAGGATTAAGGAATGCATGCAAGGGTTTGAATTGGATTTTGAGTCAATTTTACATCTATCAAGATAATGATTGAAATGTTTCTTTTCACTCCCTTCACTCTGCCCTCCATTATATTCCTCCTATATTCCTTCATCTTCTATGTGGGATTTTACCCACTTATTGCTATTAGATGGAAGAAGAACCTATCCATTCACCTATCTATCTATTATTCACTCCATTTCTATTCATTGATTTATAGATATGCAAGGGTGTAAAGAGATGGGAAATTTAAGAGTGGAAAGGTGGTGTTTGATAAGTAGCTGGTAATTAATGTCTATTTCCTGAACTTGGCCTTGTCAAAGTGGGAAAATTAACTAGTGGAAAGGTGGCATATCAAAGTGGAAAGGTGGCGTATCCAAAAAAAAACTACCTTTGATCAAACCACAGAAAATTCTATATTGTGACTCAGCAGTAAGTCTCTTATCAGTAGGCAGGGACTTAGACTCAACTACTGAATTTGACCAAAAAAACTATTTGATTCCTTTCTTGAATTCGAATGGGTGATAAGGAGCAATGTCACAAGAAGGCGAAGCCACGCTAACGTTAGAAGGAGCAGTGCCACTTGATATCGAGGTAAATCTTGATGCTTGATATCAGGGTGCAAGCTTGGACCTCAAATTTGTCTAAGAAAAAGGGCAGGATGGAAGCCATTGAAGTGATAGGTACACCCTATGGGATAGTTTATAGGGTTATCGATACTGAAAGGTATGCAAGTCCAATAAACAGTACCTAATATTCATAGCATACTAGCTAAACAATAAAAGGAAAAATCATTATTAAATTGTCATATAAAGAGTCTATCAATCTATCTAATACACAAACAACATCATAGGTCTTCTTCCTCGCAATCAATGGTAATTTTAAATTCTTAAGTAAAAGTTGACATTTCCTTTATATTTCCCTGGCATTTATTTTTATTGTTTCAAGACGTTTGAGAGTGGTTCCAACCTCATTGGACTTCATGTTTGATTGTTCCCAAATTTTTAAGGGGTCATGTTTCCAACATATTCCTATTTCAAAACTCATACCTATTTCTTTGTATCATCCAACTTAGTCTGGTAGCTTCTTGACTAACCAGAATAAGGCTTTAGAATCTTAGGAAAACAAAATGTGGTAAGATGCATACAATTCATCGCCTTCCATAGGAAGACTACTTTGAGCAGCATACTCATATCAAGATGGAAGTCCTCTTGGGAAAACCTCCCCAAGTAGAACCAAAAACTCCCTAATAATTTCCTTGTGCTTATAGGGGTTCAAATTAGCCCTTAACGACATTCATCAAATATTTGAATTAGTATTACCTTGCCATATCCCTTAATTTTTCCTTCTTTTCCAAGTGGGATCTAGTTTAATGTTTGTCTATTATAGGTATTATAGCTATTTAGATGTTCCTATAGTATCTAAGGTTTCCTTTAGATACTACACTTGATATTTTTTATTTGCTTGTTGGTGTTGCTGGTAATCTTGTGAAGTTCTTTCCAAAGTAAGCTTCTTTTTTTTTTTCTAGATGCCTATATTGGCCACTTTTTATTTGCTTGTTGATATCTCTTTCAATTAATTTTTTCTTTCATGCATTATTTTGAATAAACGGTTTTCTCTCCTTTTTATGGGATTATAGTGTCAAGGAGAAAGCACAAAAAAGAGAAGTATTTCACTTTATATTGGTGAATATGGGTGATTTAATATGCTACAAAGTGTTTAAATTTGCTTGATGTCTTTTTTGTTGTCGTCATTATGCTTATTATTTTCTTGGAGTTGTCTTTGATTCCAACATCATATACATAGTACATATGACCTGGTGCAAGATTTCTGTGATGTGGGTCTGCAATAAAGCTAAATGTGGTTGGTGTGGTGGTACAAAGGTGCAATTTGTTGACTCATATGTGGCATTGATTGCTTGATTCTATAAGATATAAAAGTTCCCTTTTGAAATTGATATTGTATTATCCTTACTTGCTATTAAATTTTATCATTTGAATTTCCTAGTATCTATTTTTTTTTTATAATTGAAACAGTTTTATTGGGTTGTAGAAGTCACCCATGTATGCAAGTTCTTCAACACGTGAATTGCAAACATTAGCCTTGGAGAATATTACATCAAATGTTGAATTTATGTATACAATACCAAATGTTGAAGTTGCACATCACATACCAAATGTTAAAGATGTGGATCAAAGAGATTTCACAGTGGAAAATTTGCAATTGGAGGAAATTAGTGTTGAGGTTAGTGCCTAAGAAAATTACTACTCTATTTACTTGGGATGTTTCCATGCATCATAAGATATTTTGCAGGTTGCTAGTAAAAAATAGTATAAGGGTAAAGAGAAATATATAAACAATGAAATAATAGTATAAGGGTACATAGAAATACATAAACCAATGAAATAACAGTATAAGGGTACAGAGAAATACATAAACCAGTGAAATAATAACATGACTCAAGGAGATAAGCATGAAAATTTAGTCTCGCGTTAGTCAATGTAAATGCTTTGATTGATTGGCTTGTTATCACTTCCTGAGGATGTTCCCCTCGCTAAACTTGCATCCTCTAAACTAGCACTATGATTTTTTTTCTAAGGCATATTTACTTGTCCCTTGCCTACCTATTTGCATAAATCCAATTGTCCTCAGTTCCATGGTTTTATTTTTTTTTCTTAAACGCCTCTTGCAAGGACTCTTCCTTAATGTTAATGATTGCCCTTTTTTGGACTTGTGGATTCTAGTGAGATCAGCAAGTTCAATGGATGTCTTCATTGAATATTGGAGGATTTCCATAATTGTGCCATATATTTGGTGAGTCTGAGTCGCTATACTACTCAAGATCCCCAAAGCTCACTCTTTGATTTCTTTGGCTAAAGTGTACATGTTCTTCTAGCTTGTGTTATCTGTGAGAGGGATCCCCTCCTTCCATGCTTGGCTCCTCCTTTATTGGACCTTTACAATTTCTCTACTTCTTCCTTTAGCTGAAACCATCCTAGTTGTTTCCATTCCCTTTGCTCCTCGCCTAGGGAAAATGACAACTTTGTTAAATTTTAACATGGATTTAAAACTGTTAGCAGTAGCAGTCTTTCTTTCAAAAAAAACAAACTTTCTAGCAAACTTTTACCGAAATTAATTAGTACCAGCAGTATTTGAATTAGCAAAAATAGTATTTGAATTAGAGGGCAATAGTAGAACAAGAATCCATCATGCACAAGTGTTGGAATTATGATAGGTATTTCTATCATATGGAAACATATCAGATTGTGATACAGTTGTCATAGATAGTAACACATAAGTTCCAAGCATATGATTCAACAATGAGGATAGATAAGCAGAGATCGAAGTGTAATCAGACAATCCGCTCATGTATGCAATCAAACTACTTCCCATGAGGAATCAAACTATGACCCGGCATGGATGAATACCTTCAATATCAAAAATCAAGAAGCTAATTCAACTCACTCGATGAAGATTAGATGAACCAGATTAAAGGAGGAAAGATGGATCGACGGTGGGAAAGGATTCACGAAGTGAACCTATATGGGAGATAAGCGATCTACAAAATAAAAGTAAAGATCTGCAACGTTAAGGTGAGATCCACATTTGATCATAGATCGAAGGTCAAGAAGGAGCCTGCAAGAAATCGATGGCTCTCAAAAGTTGCAGAAATAGATTTGTGGAAGGAAATTGCAGAAGCCCATTTTGGGAAAAGTTGAAGGCACGTCCGTAATCCACAATCTGCAACTCGACTGCGGAAAGAGACTTGCGGAAGGAAAATTGTGGAAGTTGAATTTCCAAAAAAGTTGGAAGGTGGATCTGCAATACGAAATCCACAATCCGATTGTGGAAAAGACCATTGCGGCCGCATGATTGTGGAAGTTAGTTTTTGGGAAAACTGGGAATTACATACCCACAACCCGTAATCTGTAATTACATAAAGAAGCTTGAGAAAAGCAGCTTGTGGAAAGATATCCTGCGGGACAAAGGTTGTGGAATCGAGATTACAGAATTTACAGAAGAAATATTTGGTCGCTTTGCTAAATTTGGTTTGAGAAATTATGAATTCAAGAACCTGGCGGATGATGGTTAAAGAAGCTTAGAATACTTATCTATTGGGTTCCTTTCCTACCATGAGTCATTGAACGGTTTTCTATCAATTATGAAACTAAAAGTCAGGCATACAAACAGGCGCAGGGAATAAATATTGGCAAGCATAAAACGATGGGGGGGAGAAATGTGTGACATGCGCTAAAATGGGGAGAATACGTAGAACAGAGACATTAAAGGGAGCCAAGTTTGAATGAGCAGAATCAAAAGTAGATCAAAGAATGTATCATAGTTGGTAAGCATATCTATATCTGGTTTTCAGCATATTGTACTGAACAAAATTTAAATCTAAGGAATAAGGGTGGTAGGGTGGTGCCAGGGAAGACTTGTAGTCTTCTATGTGTAAGTTAAAGCTTGTACAAGTCTAGTGGGTGCTAGAAAACTAGCAGAGTTGGTGCTCTCCACAAGTTGTTGTTTGTAAAACAAAGGTTGTAGCCTCACTTGAGTTGGTGCTCAAAGAAAGTTAATTTATAATAAAATAATTTTCTCTTATGATTTTCCTCGTGAATATTTGTCTCTGTCCCCATCATATGTGCGATTGATAACAATTACTTATGTTTTATAATTGTTGCATTATCATGGTTGTAAATCTGTGAACAGTAATAAAGTTTTAAAAGGTCGAAGATTGTTTAAGCTTGGGAATAATTGATTCACCCCCCCCCCTTTGCAGTTATTCGAATAATCTCAACAATTGGTATCAGAGCAGGTTCATTTTATTTAAAGGTAGATTTGTAAGCTTAAACATGACAAGTCATGAAGGGACTTTAACCAATAAGGTTCCTCTGTTGCTAAATTTCTGTGGTGGTTAGTTTTTGATGTTGATGTCGGAGAAACCACAGTATCGAAATGACCAAGTCGACGTTTCGGATCCATATCAGGATCCATCATCAGGACAATGTCGAAGGTGGAGAGATTGAGAATCATTGATAAATACTGAACCTGGGTAGAAAAGGTTTAAGGTCGGCCGCGGAGACTAGGGTTTTCTAGGTTAAAAAATTTTATTAATTTTATTTTAATATCAAAGTATGCGGAAAAGTTATTCTTTAAACCTATTTCGTGGAAAAAGAAAAAGTTTATATTATTAAAAAATTTCAACAATGGCTACTATTAAAAAAAATTTGGAGAAATTTTTTTTTAATAGTAGCCATTGTTGAAAATTTTTAATAATATAAACTTTTTCTTTTTCCACGAAATAGGTTTAAAGAATAACTTTTCCGCATACTTTGATATTAAAATAAAATTAATAAAAAAATTTAACCTAGAAAACCCTAGTCTCCGCGGCTGACCTTAAACCTTTTCTATCCAGGTTCAATATTTATCAATGATTCTCAATCTCTCCACCTTCGACATTGTCCTGATGATGGATCCTGATATGGATCCGAAACGTCGACTTGGTCATTTCGATACTATGGTTTCTCGGACATCAACATAAAAAAGGTTCCTCTATTTCATGGAACAAATTTTTCCTTCTGGAAGGTTAGAATGAGAACATATCTAATGTCCTTAGGTGATGATGGTTGGGATGTAGTAGATAGTGGCTATGTAAAGCTAGTTGTGCTAGCCTCCAAAGATGATGAGTCAGAATTTAGTTTTAACTCAAAGACAATGGATGCTATCCTGAGTGATCTTGCAGAAGATGAGTTTGTTAAGGTGATGCATCTTGAATATGAAAACCATATGTGGGACAAACCTATAAGAAGTTATGAAGGAAATGAGAAAGTAAAAGATGCCAATTTGCAGACATATAGACTGAAATTTGAACAGTTAAAGATGAATGAGGATGAGACTGTTAGTAAATATTTCTTAAGAGTATAAGAGACCTGAGGAAGCACCCTTAGTTAAGAAAATTTTGCGATCTTTACCTAATAGATTTAATCCCAAAGTTTATGCAATAGAAGAATTAAATGATCTTAAAACTCTACCTATTGACCAACTCCTAGGAACTCTGAATGCTTATGAAATGAGGATTAGTAAAGATAAATCCACCACTAGAGAAGCATCCTGTAAATCAGATAAGAAAACTGATTCTAAAATGGATGTGATTGAGGAAAAATTTGTAAGAAGGTTGAACAAAGGATTAGGTAAATATAAAGGCATGATTTCCTTTAAATGCTTCAACTGTGGTAAGATAGGCCATTTTGCATCTAAATGTCCTTACAAGAAAAAGGGTCAGAATTCAGATGATGAAGAGAAATACACATTCAAGAAATACAATAAAGAGGCTAAATATAAAAATAAGAGCTTGTGTGCAAATGATGTTGATTCCTCAGAAGAGATAGACAGTGATTCATCTTGTGAAGATAAAGTGAATAATTTTATGCTTATGGCCATAAAAGATTTTGAAAATGAATATACAGGAAGTGACCTGAATGATGAAGAAGTTATGGTTGATATAGAAAGTGAACTAATCAGTGCTCTGGAAGATATTGATAAACTCGGACTAAAGAAGAGAAAATAAAAACCCCAGCAATGAAAAATGTTCTTTATTATGAGATGACTGAGTTTTGTACAAGAGCATATACAAATATCGCAGACTTTTACATCATCATCAAACTACTCCTAGGGAACACATACCAAGAAAGAATGAATAATTATAGTCCCATATAATATTGATAAAAAATAACCATGTGAACTGAGTTGATGCTAACTGAGATGTTGAAAAATAAAAACTTTCTAGTAGACTTGTAGCGACATTAATTAGTACTAGGAGTATTTGAATTAGAAACAATAGTATTTGAATTAGTAGCAATAGTAGAACAAGAAACAATCACGCACAAGTACACACAATTTTATCTTGGGGAAAACCTTTTTAGGAATAAAAACCCCAGCGATGAAAAATATTCTTTATTATGAGATGACTGAGTTTTGTACAAGAGAAGATACAAATATTGCATACCTATACATCATCATCAAACTACCCCTAGGGCACACATACCAAGAAATAATGAATAATTATAATCGTATATAAGACTGATAAAAATTAACCGCGTGAACTGAGTTGATGCTAACTGAGATGTTGACTAAATGACAGAATATTAGCTTGTTAGTTGCCTCAAACAAACTCGATTTACTGGAAAATGCCTTTAGGTGCCTCGTCCTGCTGATGCAATCCCTAGAAGGGGATGACATGAGTTGTAGGTGCCCTCTTAGGGTTGTTGAACCTTGGAGCAGGCCCTAACTAGGGCTCATATGGTTGTAGGTGGCCCTAGTTGTTAGTTTTTCAACATTTAAGTTGGCATTATGTTAGGATCTTTTCACTGAGAGAATAACAAGCACAACAAGAACATAAGCACATCACATGAGACAAGAGACACAAAGAGTTTTGATAGGGGAAAGCATAAATGGAGAAAACCCCTCAACTTCCTCTAAGATAGTATCACCACAAGATGTGAAACCCAAAACAGTAAGATGACCTCCCAACACAACAGCAACCTTCTGTCTTCTGTCAAGCCAAAGTATTTCCTTCTCCAAAGGTGCGCCACACTTGAGAGAGCAAGTGATGTAATTCACAAGTGATAAATAGAGAGACTCTCACTCTCTATTTATATTCTTCCGTTGACTTGAAGTGCACTCAACCATGTAGGCTTAACTTACAATTACTTACTCAAGCCTACACCTTAATTAGTGTATAATAACCCAAGTGCCCCGAAACTGTGGGGACTTACCTAATGACTTGACAAGACTTGTTTACATTAATAATCCTCCTGATCGGAACATCGGGGTAAGACAATATGACTCAAATACATAATAGAAACATCCCAGAATAAACATCGGGTTACAATATATAAAATACATATAAGAATACATTCCGAAGTTACATATACATCAACACTAGTAGGGATGACATGAGCTTTTAACGATCCCTAAAAGGGATCGGGTGTCCTAGAATAGTGTTGGGAAGAAGAGGAATTGTTATCTAATTTTAAATTTTATTAACCATGTATCTTACTATCAACTATAATGTAAAAGTTTTTATTTTTATAACCCTATATATTTATATTACCCTATAATTTAAACTACAACCTGAAATTTTTTATAAAAATCATAATCTAATTAAGATAGATAGGAACTAGCCCTCACAAATGAGAAGCTAAGGAATGGAATTAGGATTAACTTGAAATATTTCTTCTATTATCTTCACTACTTGAGGGTATCACGGTCCGTAGAACACCCTATATGATGTCTTTTGGGTTTGTTGTTCATGCTCTCTCAAGACAGAATGTTGTAAAAAAAGGGAAGCTCCTCCATAGATTGCAACAAAACCCTCAACATGTGGCTTATCCATAAGATAAATCCATTCCAAGTGGGAAGACTTCTCAATTATGGCCTTAAAATTTCTACGAACTGTTAGTTAATTCCCAAAGGGGTGTACCCCAATGCATAAAGAAGAGGCTAATAAGGTTGAAACGTTGTATCAACACCTTCATATTTTCCAAGTAACCTCCATAGGCTTGCTGCGACAATTACTGGTGGTTGCTTACTACTGATTTGGAGGAGATTAAGCCTTTTTACCTCTATTTATGCACCCATAACTTCTAGATTTGTGAATTGAGGTGTTTTAATACTTTTAACCTTCTAAATGATCTCAAAGTGTTCATAATTGTCCATTTGATGCTCATACTTGATCCTAGGGTTGTTTATGCCCATAGGACTGCCCAACCTAGATCATAGTGTTCTCAGAATTGAAAACGAAAGGGATCATTGTTGTCACATTGTTTATTTAGGACATAATAGCTCCCCAAAGTTCCCTTATCTTTCTCTAGCATGTCCAAGACTATGGATCGATTTTATTGAATAGAAAATAATCATGTTGAGAACTATCCTCTGGTTGTTACCAAACTAATTTAGAAATACATCATTGTTTTCAAGATATGCCCAAATAGCTACCCTTTTCTAGAGGCATGAAACACATCATTGAGCTTGACCCTAAAAAAGAACATATGTTTGTCTGCCCATACCTCTATTGTGATTTTTAGAGCACTGAAATATAAATCTTTGTTATCAAAACTATTGGAAGGAGGAATTAATACTTCTATAAAGAGTCCCTACTCAACTCCAATAGTGTTGGCTGAAAAAAAAGAATGGAATTTCACCTTTTTGTTGCTTATATGGAAGTCAATAGAGTCCATACCATTTATAAATTCTCAATGCCAAGAATTGATATGCTTTGGATGAATTATACAGTGCAACATTTTATTTGTTTTTCTGTAAAATTGATCATCTTAGCCACATTAGCAAATCACAAATTATATGTTTAAGAGTCTAAATGTAAATTTCCTAACATGCATCTGCATTATCTTGATTACATCATAGTATTTTAAGTGGTTAGCATATATCTAAAGAAGGTCAGAGACATTCAGACTACTTCCTTAGGTCTCTCAAGTCAGAAACAATGTTGGGATTGTTAGTATTTTCTTAGAATTGAAAATGATACAATCTTTTTGTTAATATTGCCCCTTTCCCCAATTCTCAAAGGGTTCTAACTCAACGGAAGAGCACATGCTTTACAAGCAGGAGGTTGAAGGTTCGATTCCTTTGTGCCCTAATGCTATTTCAATATTGATATTTTTATTATACATATTTTATTATGATTTATTATGGCTATAGAGGAGAGTTTCAAACCGTTTTTGTATGTTTCTACGAGGGGGGTTCTAAACCGAATCCATATGTCACTACGAAGGGGGTTCAAATCTACCCTTGTATGTTATAACGAGGGGGGTTGAAAACCCCCCCTGTAAGTTTATATGAGGGGGGTTCATAAAACACCCCTAAAGGTTTGTAAAAAGTTTTAGGGGGGGTTTCGAACCGCCTCCGTAGGTACCTACGAGGGGGGTTTATAACCATCCCCAAAGTTTTGTAATAAATAATTTTATGGGAGGTTTTAAACTACACCTAAAAGACACTTTTAGCATCGGTTTTGATCTTTTCCAAAACTTCCCTTAAAAATACAAAATTTTAGGGTCGGTGCTATTAGGGGCGAGTTTTATTAATACCACCCCAAAAGGTTAGTAAGATGGAGTTTTAGGAGGGGTTTAGAACCTCCCTTGTAGGAACCTATGGGGGGTTTTGAAACCTCCCCTATAGGTACCTACGAGGGGGGTTTGAAACCTCCCCCATAGGTACCTATGAGGGGGGCTTGTAACTACCCCCAAAGATTTGTAATAAGGACTTTTGGGGAGGGGTTGGAACCACCCCCATAGGTGTCTATGAGGGGGGTTTAGAACTACCCTTAAAAGTCACTTTTGGGCTAGGAGGGGGTTATAATCGTCCCCAGGAATCACTTTTAGGAGTGGTTTTGATATCTTCCAAAACCACCCCTAAAATTCCAAACTTTTAGCATCGGTGTTATTCGGGGCGGTTTTGTAAATACTGCCTCCAAAGACAAAACCGCCCACAAAAGTGACTTTTGGAGACTGAAGGAAACCCCCTCTAAAATTAAAATTTGTTGTAGTGTTCCTACCCGTTGCATAGATCGTGTAATTCTTGTGCATATTCTCATTGATACTCCATCTATCTGATTCTGTCAATTTTCCAATGCTTCACCAAAATCTGATGTATAGGAGCTAATACTCCACCAACTAATATTTTCGTCAGTCATTGGGTTTATATAATTGTCCCTTGAAGACATGATGTTATAAATATGGTCCAGATAATCTCCTTGTCCTTCACTCTTTACTGGCTCGATGTATCTCTGACCTTTTAGCGGATCAATTTGTGCGACCACCCTTAGCTCTGAATCTTCAAATGTTACGATTTTTTTCTTGAGGTTCTTCTATTAGAGTTGTCAATTCTGCAACAACATCTTTATCTTATATTAGCAATAAAAAACTTTTAAAATTTTATTTAAGCTTAATAACCTTTCTCGTTGGTTTCTTTCAAAATAGCTGGTCAAACCTCTTAGGAATTCCCAATACTGGTTCTCCAGGTATTATGGCAGTAGAAGCCGACACTTGATTCTTGTCAACGAATTCTGGGCGCGCGTCCAAGAATATGTACTTTTCTTTTTGGATGTTGAATGGTACTTTATTTTGTGATTGATATGGGTTCCCAGGAGCATGTCAGGGGACAATAGTATGATTGAATGAATTGAGCATTGTTATGGAGGAAGCATATAAAGAATCAGAAAAGAAGGAAACAAACTACATAGAAAGAAAGTATACGCATATGAAAAATGAAAGAATTCGAACCAAACTCTGCTATTTGATTACTACTATATGATGTACAATATTCTCTTATACATTGGTTGATTAATATTACAATATTGTACATGCTTATATAGAATGATGAGACGCTTGCGTGACTACCCATTACGTTTAGTCATAAAGAAGATAGAATGGTTCAGAAGTTCAACCGTTACAGATGATTGGAATACAGAGAGACAATTTGTTGTAGTCATGTCGAGATGTTGAAGTTGACGTTGCATGTCAAGATGTGAAACCTATCGAGGCTCAAACTTGTCGAATTCGATGTTGAACCTGTCGAAGTCGATAAACATGCCAATTGCTAAGTGGATCATTCCTCCTTCCTTAAGAATAAATGGTCTCCATTGTTTTCTCGTTCAGGTGAGGAAACTTGTTGGTGAGTTCAATAGAATAATAGCACTTTCCTTGTGTGGGGATTTGTCTAGCTTTAGCCACTTGAAACAAGGGAATTGCGTTCATCCTTGTATGGTATATGCATTGTCCCACAATGGTGTCGTAAAGAATAGGTTCCTAAACATCTGGATGGATGTCTTCAGGTTTTGTTGTTTGCAAGTATTTTTTTTCCAACAAGGGTGCATGGTACGGGTGAAGTAGATCCACATTGAACATTGTATGAAGACCCATGCATGAAGGAATGTCGAGCTACAAAAGAATTTCTCCAATCTGCTTAATGATATTGTATAGACCATATCGCAAAGGTTTCAGCTTTCTGAATGGGCCAGTGAAGTGCTCCTTCTTTAGATGTAACCAAACCTGATCCCCAATTTGGAATGAATGAGTAATACGATGCTTATCGTGTTGGGGCTTAGCTTTTGCATTAGCTCACTGCAACATTTCTTATGCTTGCTTCTGGATGTTGTAGATTTGGTCTTGAAACTTCAATGCTTTTTCAACTTCTCGTCCATCAAAGTCGGTGTCGTTAGACTGTGCCGATGAATTGATCAAGTCGATGGGTGTTGAGGGTTGAAATCCATAACAGATCTCAAATGGAATATTTCCTATAGAGCTGTTTTGAGCATGATTTTAGTTGTGTTTTATGTATGGGAGACTTTTATCCCATGCCCTACGATGCTTGTTTTTGTACATGTGAATCAGTTGTACTACAAGCAATTCACAACTTCCGTATGTTAGTCTGTCTGAGGATGGAAAGTTGTCGACAAAAAGAGTCTCCTGTTCAGTTGTTTCTATAGATTCTTCCAAAAAATATTGACAAATATGGCATCTATGATGGAAATGATGGTCGTCGGGAGGCCATAATGTTTCCAAACATGTTCTAAAAAGAGATGAGCAGTGTGATGTGTTGTCATAGTCTTCTTGCATGGAATGAGGATAGCCATCTTGGAAAATATGTCAAATACTACTAAGATCATGTAATGTTGATGTTTGATAGTAGGATATCTTGTAAGGTAGGCCATGGAAATATATTCCCATGGTCGACTAGGAACCGAAAAAGGCATACAAATTCCTTGTCGTCGATTTAACAGTTTAGCAATGGCACAAACCACACATGATTGAATGTACCTGTTGATGTCATATTTAAGTGAAGGACAATAAAAATACTTAAGGAGGGTAACAAGAGTCTTTGCTACTCCAAAATGTCCTACAGTCTTGTTATAGTGTGGGTCCCAAATGAGTTGTTGTGGATGCTCACTGGTCGATACACAAAGTTATACAAGCTTGTATAGCAAGTTCTCTTTCAGGAAGTTGTTGGTAGTAGACAACGTTTCAGTCTAGAGTTGTCGATCAATTGTAGAGAAATCATGGTCTACCAAATACAATTGCAGCCAAGTGGTGGTGTCATAACCCTACATACTCATCCCTGTGAAAAATAGAGTAATGGGTGGTTGGATGAGACAATTAGTGGTGACATTTGATTTACCTTTCCGATACTTAATTACTAACTGGAATTGTTGTAGGTAATTAATCCACTTGAGTTTTTGAGTTGTTTGTAGTTTCGAATCAAACGGGGTGAACTATAAGGGCTCATGGTCAGTGAGGATGATAGTTTCCTTCCCAAGGATGTACTATCTCCATTGCTTAAGGGCTTGCACAATGGCATCTAGTTCCTTTTTATACGTCGAATACCTTATAACAGTTTCATTGAAATTTTTGAAATGAAAAGAGACTGGGTGTCCACACTGAGTGATCATTGCACCTAAAGCATAGTCTGATGCGGTCATCGCAATCTTGAAAGGATGATGCAAATCAGGTAACACAAGTAGCGGCATAGTACAAAGATGATGTTTGAGCTGCTCAAACTCTTTTTGTTGTTTCGTTGTCCATTTGAAGACAGTTTTCCCATTTCCCTTAGTCAACTAATTCAAAGGCTAGGCTATGTGATGGAATCCGAGTATGAACCATCGATAGAAATTCGCTAAACCAAGAAAACTTCTTAGTTTGTGAATGTTTTGAGGAATGGGTCAATCTTTGAGTATCTGTAGTTTATCTGGATTAACATGAATGCCTGCAGAGTCAATTACATACCCAAAATATTTGAGGTTGTTCATCGTAAATGAGCATTTTTCCATGTTCAAATAAATTTGATGTTGTTGGAGAGTGTCGAAGTTGTTTAACATGTTCTCCCCATGATCGACTACAAATCAAGATATTGTCGAGATAGATAATGACACACTTATCGATGAAAGGTCCTAGAATTTCATCCATATAGTGCATGAAGGTCATAGGTGCATTGTTGAGCTGAAAGGCCTGACTAACCATTAAAACAATCCTTCCTTGGTTTTGAAAGAATTTTTCCATGCATCAGTGGACTCAATTAGAATTTGATGATATTCTGACTTGAGGTTAATCTTAGTAAATAATTTAGCACCTTTCATGCAGTCAATGAGTTCGTCTATCCTTGGAAGAGGGTATCTATTATTTACCAAAATTTTGTTGAGAGCCCGATAGTCGATGCACATACGCCAAGTCCCATCTTTATTTGGAATGAGGACGACTCGAATTTTACAAGGAGAGGAGCTAGGTCAAATGTGACCTTTGTTGATCAAATCTTGGATTTGTCTGTGGATCTCTTCATTCTTGATAATGGATCTTCTGTAAACATATGCGTTAGGTAATGAAGAACTAGGAACAAGTTTAATGGATTGTTTTACCTGTCAATGTAGAGGTAATCCTTCTGGATCTTGAAATATGTTTCAATATTCATCAAGAATATGGTCGATCTATTGTTGTTATCGGGAGCTGCACTGGTCTATGAGTCAACTCGTTGTTTCAGTCTTCCTGGAATGTTTAGTTTTTATCATGATCAATGAAAATTTCTGAGCATGGTTTATAATATTCTTTATTTGTTTGGAAGATATCATAGAAACTGTTGGTGTAGGTCATTTCTCTAGTATTCCATACCATTGATTCTGAATTTTGACAATCACCTTCTGATGCCGTGAGTGGTAACTTCCATGTCGATTCCATAGGTAAGGTTTCCCAAAAAGGGCGTCAGCTACGAAAATGGTTCCATGTCACAAAGTACTTCATCTTCAAAAGGATTAATGAAGTAGGTGATTCTGCATTGTCGGGTGATCCTTAGTTCCTGTCCATCCTTCATCCAACCAATATTGTAAGGCTAAGGATGTGGAGTAGTGACAAGACCAAGTCTCTTCACGAGATCTTCAGAAATGAAGTTCTTCTGTCTACCATTATCCACAATCAGATGTAATGGATTTTTTGTAACCCATATTTGTGTATGAAATAGGCCTTCTCGTTCCTCCTCATCGATTATAGTCAAGGTTATCAAAGTGGTTGATGTCAAATTCAAAAGGGTCGATGGCATCAGGGTCAGATACTACCCGGGGATTTATCAGACAAGTTGGATATCGACAATTTTTCCAAAAATGTATTCTAAGTTTTGCATTCTGATGTATCATGACATGATGAATTGTGATAATCAAACCATTTCTTGATAGGAGGTTTTTTTCTATGTTCCCTCTTGTATTTATGAGAGTGCTTCTTGTGATAGTCCGTCTTTGGTGGAATCGGTTGAGAAGGTTGAATTGACTTGTCAGAGTCGGTTAGTGACTTCTTGTCGGATGTTCGACCTGTTAGCTTGGTCGTGAAAAGTGTGTTTCCTTTATGTTTAACTTCAAGCTTGATAGCATAATGGAATGCATTTGCAAGCGTACTGACAGTCAGAAACTCCATTTATTTCTCAATGTATGGGGATAATATGATTATGTACTTCAGTACAAGCAATTTTTCTTCTTCTTGGACGCTAAGTCTAGCCATGAGTCGATAGAAATCGTCATTGTAACTTTTCACAGACTGATCTTTCCATTGCCTTAGGTGCTGCCACTTTTTATACTGTTGTTCAATGTATTTGAGCAAGTATAACTCATTTTGAACGTACGTGACAAATTTCTCCCATGTGTCTATGGGGTCTCCTTCTCATTCCATCTTTCTTGATAGATTCTCCCACTAGCAGTGCATAGAGGCTGACATATTTAAGGATGCAATGGTGATTTTTCCGCTTTGGAGATTTGATTCATGGAGTAGTAGGATTCAAGTTGTTGTACCCAATTTTCAACGGATTATGTGTCAACCTTTCCTTCAAGATTCGATATGTATAGATTCATTTGCACTTTGAAGGGGTTGATTTTATCGAAGTGAGGTCTCATCGAGGATTCTCCAGATGTCGAAGTGAATCGCATGAGAATCTCATTGAACTAGGAAAACATTTTGGTTCGCTATAAAGCCAATGTTTTTTCTATGAGTTCTTATGTCTCGTCAGTTGCATGTCTATTATATGTTTCTTCAGAAATCTTCTCTGAATTCGAAGGAAAACATCATGGGAAAATAGTTTGATTGAATGAATCGAGCACTATTATGGCACAAGAATATAAAGAATAACCAAAGAAGGAAATACACTACACACATAGAAAGAATACACATGGGAAAAATGTGAGAATTCAAACCAATCTCTGCTATTCAATTACTACTGTATGAAGCACAATATTGTCTCATACATTGATTGATTGTATATTACAATAGTGTACACACTTATATAGAAAGTTGAGACGCTTGGGTGACTACCTATTACATTCAGTTACAAAGACATTAGAACGATCCAGAAGTTCAATCGTTACAAAAGAGTGGAAGACAGAGAGACAATCTATCGTATTCATGTCGATATGTTGAAGTCGACGCTGCATGTCAAGATGCAAAACCTGTCGAGGTTGTGTCGAGGCTCGAACTTGTCAAATTCGATGTTGAACACATTGAAGTCCACAAACATGCCAACTACTTAGTAGATTAGTGTTGTCGATCACACCTGCAATTGTCCATGATGTGTTTTTTGGTATACTCTAGTCATAGCACCTCCCCTTGTTACGACAGCAATATTTGGTTCCCTCGGCTCAACAAATATATTTTGAATATTCTGGTTGGGTTTCGGATGGGGATTCTGTAGAGGAATTGGATTTCCCATATTCTTAGCATGCCATTTAGCAATCAACTGAGGACATTCCTCAACAGTGTGGTAAAAAAATTTACAATACAAGCATGCATTCATAGGAATCGCATATTCTCAAGCAAAATTTATTGGTTTCCCACAATTATAGCATATGGTTTTCCCTCTTCCTCAACCAAATCCTCCTCCTTTCCCTCAGCCACCAAAATTTCCACCCCCCTGGGTTGAGGGTATTGTTGTTGCGGGTATTGATTATGTGGATACTAGGGCCAAGGATACTAATATTGTGGATAATGAGCTTGATCCTACTCAACTTGCATCTCCTCTTCATTTTTAATTTAATAGGTGTCCATCGTTTTCTCCTGCAACAACTGAAATTCTCTGTAATCTTTTCATCATGGCCTATTTATTTACAAAATTTACAATATAAACTAGTTGGTGCACTTACAATCTTCTCTAACTACAAACACTCTTATGACCGATGGCCTCAAGTTTGGCATATTCTGCAAAAGGAAACCCTTTTGTATTTATCGTATTTGGAACTTCTGATGCGACATAGTTCATAAACGTCGGGCACTTATCCCTGTGGTGTCCTTTAGTTCTACATATGGTACACTAAAGTTCTTCTTGGACCTCCTTCCCTTTCTTAATATCTTGAAGTTGGAGCGTAATATTGGCTATTTGTGACTGAATTTGCATCACTCTTGTACCAGTCTCTCCAATCAGGGAGGATTCCAACTTCATCACTAACTCTAGAGCTTAAGTCTACGACACAATTTTATGTTGCATCACAGAATTCGGATGTTCTGTGACAACGCTGCAATGAACCATTCTTTGTGTTGTATGTCTGGCATCTGAAAGATTTTTTATCCATTAGAATCTTAAATCTCTAGTCGAATTCATCAAAAGACTCTGTAGATAATTGCTTAATCTCTTTAATCTATGTGATGCACTACGACTTAGATTTGGGATTTTTGAATTCATCTATTAATCCCGCTTGAATTTGGTTGAGTGTTTTTTTACAGCTCTTATAAAAAATATAGAGAATTTCATATACCAATTGATCGCACGACCCGTAAGAGTTGTGATCACCTGTGCCTTCATTATTGCTTCATATTGTTCCTATCGCACAGTCCATACGGCTTCACATAGAAACTAATGTTTCTCTAGGTCTTCTAAACCATTTTTGTTGAATATCAGTAGCTAAATATCATTCCCAGCCATTATATTGGTCCTTGGTATTGTTGGATAAAAATTTTGGCTAGCGATACTCCCTTGTCCATTATTCCCACAGTTATTATTACTTGTATTGACAAAATCACTAGGGTATGAGTTTCTGGACCTTACCTATGAAGACGTATGTAGGATCCTAGGTGTGGCATATTTGTAATCTATATATGGGGCTTATTCTTCTTCCTTTTCATGGATAGGCTGGTATTCCTCTTCTTTGTCACAATAATCTCCGTCAAAATGTGACGTCAACTCGTAGTCTTCTCCTCCAGTTGTATTGCAAATCCCTCTTCTAGTCACAGTTCTTCTTCTTTTTCTCGACCAAAATATCCTTCCACTTCTTAGACGTCCACCTTCTAGTTCAGTTCCGCTATCACCAGGGAACATCTCATCTTACTTTGCTCCATTTTACTCACACTTATTCTGCAACATATCCCAAATTTCCACACACAGTACTTTACTCGTTAGACTCCATTATCAGGATCCCTTTCTTGCATACGAGCATTTTGATCTAGATTTTCAAGGATGCCAAATACCTTCCTCTGGATCCTTGGAAAAATTATCTCTCTACTTCACTATATGACCTTATAGTGTCGATGACGATTTCTTTGATATATCCTCCTAAAATAATATCAAACTAGAAATCAACATCCCTAGATATGTGGTTGCTAGTTATTTTCATCCACTGAATCAACTGAGGAATCCACTATGATGGTTCTCCTCCTTGGAAATTTTTTCGCTGGGTTGCTAGCCTCAACAACCACTCATACAAAAAAATAGAAAACTTGCAAAACAAAATTTCATGAATATCCGTATAGAGGTATCGCTCCAACCAATTTGTTAGATTCAACCACGATCCTTCAATTTATTCTTGTGCAAACTCTAATGCTTTAAGTTCCACCCACTCTTGAATTTTTGTCTTTGTCGGGTGTCAAAACATATCCCTCACCAAAATGATTCATAGTCCTAGAAAAGAAACCATTTGATGGAATTTCTCCCTTCAACCCAGATTTAGAACCTTATTTGTCCGTCAACAAAGACCAACATATCGTCCCGAGAGAGCACGGCTCAATCAGCAGCACCTACGACATAGATGCAGTCTCACATGAGATATCTCTTATGATTAAATTCCAGAACTAGGTTTCTGCAGTTGGGTGGGTATTTATCCTCTTACAGAACCTTACCAAATCTCTCGACTGAAGACAGTAGTTTTATTACTTACTCCTATTGTGTGTGCATTCAAGATATTACTCTACTTATCTATCGAAAGATATTACAACAGTTAATATAAATATTTAGGATAGATTCTATCAATCAACTGTGCGACACATGCATCTAAGAACTCATTCATAAACAAATTCTAGACAATCTATTCAAATCTACTTATTCACATCATACATTCATTAAACATAGACATATTCATCAAATACACATTGAGACAACATTTAACGTGGAAACCCATATGAGAAAAACCACAAAGGCGCTCTTCATCTGGCATGAGAAATATATAGCACATTTCGTCTGTGCACTCATCTTGCACACTCTATTCTAGATCTTCTCTACAAACTATACATACTTTTCTCTCCTCTCATGCTCTCAATTCTTAGGTCTTTAAAGTTTCTCTTCCTTCACCTTATTGTCAATTCGCACACAGCCTGGATCAAATCTCTCTAATCTACAACTCTACACCTCTACGGCTTTACAAATAGACAATAGACCAACAAAGATTGTAACTCGCACATAGATTGGGTTCTCCCTTTTATACACTCTTACATGTCGTAGTCAATCGACACCATTTTTTTACTCAACAAGTTGTCATTCTTATTCTTGTACATTCAGTTACAAATGTCAATAGGCATTGTAGGTCCAAAATACAAAGATGCTTTATTCTCAAGGCATGCGTGACTCTAATCGAATTATTACCCATGGTATCTCGGACTGTCATTTTCAACTATTGTAAGTATTCTTCTGACATGGTTCCTTCTTTCATGGTTGCTTCCATCGCAGCTTTTCTTCTATCATGGACTCTTCTCTCGTGACTGCTTCTGTCGCATCTTTTCCTCTATCGCAGCTTCCTCTGTCACTCGACCAGAATCTTCATATTCTTGGGCAGAATTCTAGTTGAAATCTTCCTATCCTTCCCTTGGGCCAACAGGCCAACAACACTTACATGTGGCTCATCCCAAGCCATGTTAATCTGGAGCTTCTATTGTAACGACCTTGCTTTGAAAATTCTGAAAAAAAAAATCACTATTTTCTTTGTTTCTCGTTGCACCTCTTCTTCTACCTTCTTCAAATTCTCGACAACTTCAAAACTGATGTGTTCTGAAATTGTAAGTCCTACGGATCCCAATGCTTGTCGCAATTTCTAATGTATAGGCTCAATGACACATGTAGCTTTTTATTCCTCAGCTAATAATTATGCGACCCTGTCAGTTGTCTTTTTCAATTGTGCTCACAGTGTCACGACTTGCTGATGTAGTTGCTTCATCTCAGTAGCCTTAGCCATTTTCTCTACTAATGGAAACTTCTTCATCTCATTCTTCATCTAGTTCACCCCTGTCTCAGCAGTGCACATCTGTTCTATGACTTTCTCTAACTCCTCATCATTGATCAAAGTTTTCCCATGTCTTAGAAACTTGCTTGATCACCTTGGCACAAAGTGCCTCTACCTCTTCTATCTTCTTCGCAGCCTCTGTTGTTGTTTTTCATCTTTCTTCCAATATTGAAAGGCTACTTCTTTAGAACATTAGGACCGATAAGAGAAAAGTTTCTCATCACCAAATATATATTGAGCTTCTTGTAAAGCTCATCAACATCACCAAATATATCATGAGATTCTTGTAAACCTCATCGACATCACTAAATATATCTTATGCTTCTTGTAAAGCTCGTCGGCATCACCAAATATATCATGTACTTCTTGTAAATCTAAAGGCAACGACGTAGGCTCTGGTTGTTATTTTTTGTTACCCGAAGTCATTTTCGAAATGGTTTATTTTACCAAATGGATACTTTGCATTTTGGCGATTTTTCTCTTTGGTGCATCAGGTGGTTTTGGAAGAATATCACCTGGTAGTCGAATTTCAACCATTGTGTCTTCTCCGACATGCAGTGGTGTTGCTGGCGCTTTCTTCTTGTGGTTACCATATTGCTTCCCCATTGATGAGCCTCGTGGGTCTGGTCTCAACCTTACTAGATAAATTAATGGTGACTATGAAATTTCCCTTGCAAATATGACCTCCGGAAAAACATATTCAGCCATGTGTTCGATAATAACCGTGGGAAACGATGTCTTAAAACTGGATTTTGCAACTGTACTTGTACTGGAAATCGAAATAACCATGCTCTATGGAAAAACTCACTTCAGATCTTGCAGTTGCAGACAACAATATTTTACTCGAATACATTAGAATGAACTGAAACTTAGGCGTGGAGGTTATAATATCTAGCCATGCAATCAGCTAGTCCTTCACAATCATGAATAATGGATGGAAACGTGGTAGTGATATCCATCACATGGGTCAATCATCTGAGTCATCATACAGAAACATGTACACATGTCACCACTTGGTTGTCACATCAATGTTAGCTATTGTGCAATAATGATGGAAGTGATAAAAAAGAATGTCATCAAAATCTTTAGGACCTTTGGATTAATTACGACCAACTAGAATTTATGCAACTTCAGTTTACCTTGCAATAATAGCGCTCTTCCTACAACCTGTATTCAACCTTTGACAAATTTCTTTTGATGTGACAAATGGGTTTTCTTCACCATCATTTCTCCTCTTGTGATAGAAAAAGAGTCGGTGACATTTTTCCTCTCTCTGCGATAGGCTAGCTGTCTATGACACTTTTCGTTTCTCAATCTACAAAAAAAATACTCATAATATTTTTTCTTTTTCAGTCGACCAAGTCACGGCTAGCTTGATAAGGGTTTAGCTGACTTCCATTTATGAATCCTCTTATAGGTGTTCGATCCAATTTTTGCAATTGCACTGATCTTACGTCAGTGATATCCATTATGATATATGCTCCTAGCCAGTGATATCCTTCTACTACGCCTGTACCTTTAGACTCTGGAATGTTTACATTAAGTGGGTCATCATCATCATGAGGTTCTCCCATCACATTATAGCACTCCATCCAATGTTGGATTATTGCGTTCAATGATTGAATTTTCTCATTACGACAGGGAAATCTTCAAATTCTTTTCTTTGATTACTTGTAATGCAGCATCAATCGAAAGATTATCATTGGCAAACTCAAATGTATGTGTGAAACTAGTAGCTACTTATCAAATTTGGCAGTTCCTCGTCACAGCTCAACTAATGTATACCATTTCTTTGGTATCATGTCTAGTGTGTGTATGAACTGATGAACCCATTTCGATAACGGACATGTCTCCCATGTCTTACTACAATACTCAATATGCTCGACAGGATTATTAAATCATGTATACTTTTGACCAGTATAATTGATCTCTTCTCCAAATATTTTATCCATCAATCTTCGACATTATGTTCATTTAGATATAGATTCTTTATGTGCGACCCACCATCTGGTGGGTGTAGCTTTCAGTGCAAAGTCCAGGGAAGACAGGAACTGATGTTCTGTGACTTTTGCTTCAAATTATGTCAAAAATATGCAAGATTAGGTAAGCCTTGATACATGGGTAGATCACTTACCTCGATTCCTACAGGTCGTACAGATCAGGTAATTCTTGTGCATCTTCTCATGGATACTTCATGCATCTAATTTTTTCAGTTTTCCAATGCTTCACCAAGATCTAATGTATAGGATCTAATACTCCACCAACTAATCTTTCTGTCGGTCATTGGGTTTACATAATCATCCCTTGTAGATGTGATGTTATAAATATGGTTCACATAATCATCTTTTCCTTCAATGTTTGTTGGCTCGACGTATCTCTGACCTTCTAGGAGATCAATTGGTGTGACCACCCTTAGCTATGAATATTCAAATGTTAAGATTATTTTCTTAAAATTTATGATGATATGATTATCAATCAGCCAGTCGATCCCCAAAAGTGTAGGATACAATTTTTTGTCATCGAAAAATGTCGATCACTTCAAATTCATCATACGTTCTCAAGCCTTCTACCTCGATAGGAACTTGAGTCATTCGACCAATGGGTAGGACTTTCTACTAATTTTCTAATCTGAGTTAGATATGATACCATGCAAGTCTCAGATTTCCCATACTCTCCCATGTTTGTCTAGTCAGAATGTTTATGTCAGAGCCCAAGTCCAAAATGATATAGTCCATATCATAATCTCCTATATGGACAATCATCCTTAACTTGCGACCAGTATTTAATATTTTTCCCACATGGTTAACTATTCTGTCTGGTCACAGCTCTTCTTGAGGTTCTTCTATTAGAGCTGTAAATTTTGTGACAGCATCCTTATCTTGTATTAGCTATAAGAAAATTTAAAAAAATTCTTTAAGCTTACTAACCTTACCCGTTGGTTTCTTTCGAAATAGCTGGTCAAACTATTAGACATTCCCAATATTTTTCCTCCAGGTATTGTGGCAACAGAATTCAACGCTTGATTCTTGTCGACGAATTTTGGTCACACGTCCAAGAATACTTCCTTTTCTTTTTGGACGTCCGTCGAATGGTACTTTATTTTTTGCTTGATTCAGGTTCCCAAGCGCATGTAGGGGGACAACAATTTTATTGAATGAATCGAGCACTATTATGGTGAAAGAATATAAAGAATAAGTAAAGCGGGAAATACACTACATAGATAGAAAGTATACGCACACATAAAATGCAAGAATTCGAACCAATATCTCCTATTCGATTACTACTATATGATGCACAATACTCTCTTATACATTGATTGATTGCATATTAAAATAGTGTACATGCTTATATAGAATGTTGAGATGCTTGGGTGACTACCTGTTACGTTCAGTTACCAAAAAGTTAGAATAGTTCAGAAGTTCAACTGTTACAAATGACTGGAAGACAGAGAGAAAATCTCTCGTAGTCATGTCGAAATGCTGAAGTCGATGCTACATGTTGAGATGCAAAACTAGTCGAGGTTGTCTCGAGGATCATACTTTTCAAAGTCGATGTTTAACCTATTGAAGTCGAAAAACATGCAAACTACTAAGTGTATCATTCCTCATTCCTTAAGAAACACTAGTACAAAATGAGGAATTAGCTACTAGGTGACTAAAAATTCTAGTCACCACAGGTTTTCCAAGTGATTTACTACTAAATATGAGCAATTTTTATTGACCCAACTATAAACGACTAAAATTAACAACTAATTTAGTCACCAGTTAACAAATATGACTAGATAATAAGTGACAGAGTTAAAAATGACTAAAATAAATGACTAATTTAGTCACGACATAAAAAATGACTAGCTAGAAGAATATGAATTAGTCATTTATGTTAATCATTTTTAATTGTGTCATGGAAAATTGCAAATTTGGCAATGAAGTGTAATTTTGTAAAGTTTTCTACCTTCTATTAGTAATATTAGTGCCATGCACCTCGATCTTCAGAGATCCAACAAAGTAATTGCATGAACTTTTAGCCTTATGGGGGCTTTTATGGTTCGCAAAAAAAAAATTCTCTAGCTTTCTATTTTTGGCGAATCAAAGGTCATGATAATTGATTGGGCCACAGGTCTCACCAAGTTGCAGTCACTCAATTATATATGATTGTTGGTTGTAAAGGATTGGGCTCCTAAAGAATTGTTTTCTTTCTTTATCCTTCAGGCACCTGTACAGGGAGTTCAATTCTGACGCAGACAACCTATCAAATCTTGCGATAGGAGACTGCCCTGGTATTCTTCACTAATTATGTAATTAGTACTCAAATAGAATCATGAACACTGAAGGTCGCTTTATCTGCTTCTAGTTTCTCCATTATGGTTTTGCCTTGGACTGTTTTAGGTTGTATGCCTTCTTATGAAAGGAAATATTCGTTAGAATATTTTTATTAAGGGCGATTCTTACAAACCTTGGTGCCATGATCAGTTTTATCTCCGGGTGCCTATTTCAAATGGGGAACTTGCCTTTATACATATTATTTATACTGGTAACTTTCTTTACCATTTTTTATTGTTCGACCTCTTTCCTTATATATTACTTTCTTTGAGAAGGAGATAACTAGTTAGTTAATATAGGTCCCATTTTGCCTTGTTTCCTGGTTTCACTTTCAAATGACATTCCTTGACGGGTAGATTCAGAAGTTAGTGCAACCAAGAGCTAGTTGGTTCACAGTAGAAAGGAAGTTATGCTACGAGGAATATCCAGTCTCTTTACCAAGATGGTGCTAGTAGATTGATTGCTCGGAGTGAACCATTAAACTAGAGGAATTGAGGAGTACAACTGGAGCACTACTACATTTCGATCCAAAATCCGACGGAAAAATCCGACGGCGCATGGATTTCTCTTTTTAAACTTACCAAAAATCACAAGGATACATTTTTTTTTTGTAAATGTGGCCACAAGCGTCGGTGAAGCAACGACTATTCTCATAACCGTCGGTTAAGCGACGGCACGTTAGTAAGCATTACTTAAGCGACGACGCCTTTAATTGGTCAACTACTTAACATGGAAAGCACCATCGCATATCCGACGCTTAGGTTCATTTCCATTGGTAAGTCAATATAATTCATGATTATATATCATGCGGTCTTTATATTGAGAGTTTTTGTAATTGTATATTGTATCATTTTTGTTTTTGTTACTTAATCGACATGACTAACATTCTTTGTTTGATGTTTTAATTGTAATTATAAAGTAAGGGCCTCCTAGGGCTGTTCTCTTGTCAGGCATCTCTATTTCTCATATATATCGTGAATTTAATAGAGATACAGATGCATTTTCAAAGAGGGCGGTCAATATGCAAGAAGGGGTTATACACTATTAGTTTTTCCATGGTTAGGATTGCATCGAACATGGCAGTATTACAATCTATGTATTAGTTCAACTTTGGCTCTTACTCGATATATACATGAGAGGAGGAAACATGGTCGTTTCTTCCTTTGTATATACAAATGTAGACACTCCCCTTGGATGTAGCATGATGGATTGCACTGGTATACTTTTTATACATATTTTATTAGCATCTTATCTTTTTTGAATTGACAGGTTTACAATGACATGCTTGCAATGGACAAAGTGGTGGCATTTATTTCAACTGTCTTATTGAAACTGCATTATCTTAGATGTTTTTTTATCTTTTTGGGGGCAACATGTACTAAGTTGGCACTTTTGTGATGCAAGAGAGATCGACCATATATTTTGCTTTATGGGATATTTTAGCTTTTACACTTTTTTGAACTTTCATTTGGGCAATCATATTTCAGTCATCTTGTTTATGGTTTGATCAAGTCATATATATATATTTTTTTGTTATATTAACTTATAAGCTACTCCATATAAATAAAGGTATTACATTAATTCAACATAAATTGTCTTGATATCAACTATGTATTTAGTATTTAAACCTATACTAATTAATAGTATAATTTTTCAGTTTAAAAAATCCAAAACTTAGAAGACTACTCTTAAAAAAAAAATTAAACTCAAAACGCCACTTACACGGGTGGCCATAGTTTGCGAGCTCGATGTTGTCATCTACATTTCTTTGATTGATGGGCTCTGTAAAATGGGCGAGCTTGATTTTTACATAGAAATGCAGATTCTCATGGTTGAGAAGGGGATGGCCCCAGATGTTTTTACCTACATCAGTTTGATTCAGGGGCTCTCTGATGCGGGTCTGTTGGACGAGGCTCTGGGGAGTATTGCTCTTATGGAGGTTTTGTTCAGACAACAAGGTTAGTATTTTAATCATCCCGGATTTGGAAATCAAAGCAAATATGGGATCACTGGATTTGGTAATATTCATAATGTGAAAAGAGCCTGAAAGTGTATCTGTATTTTACCTTGGATTAGTATTATTGGTCTTGTGAAGAAGAAGTCATTTTTAAGAATATGGCCTCAAATTTCATGGCAAATCATGGTGGTAACAATAGCAGCAGCAGCAATGATCATTGCTGGCCCTCTAAGATCCAGGAAGAAGAAGTCATTTTTAAGAATATGGACTCAAATTCCATGGCAAATCATGGTGGTAACAACAGCAGCAGCAGCTATGATCATTGCTGGCCCTCTAAGATGCAGGATTGGCATTTAAAGAGTCCTTGGGAATGGGAACGTTGCACAGGGCTTTATAGTATGGCCGGGGATAGGTATGAGAGATTACCCATGGCAGAATGGGTTTGTTCAGAAGAGGGTTATAATATTGGGAAGGAGTTATTCCGTGGGACGAACATGATTCATGAGTCCTCGCCCCTGTCTGAGCCTCTCATGGCTGCTGGTAAATTTACTGAAGTCATCAAGGACGAGAGTTTTTCAGGCAATCATAAGGCACAGTTTCCTCTGGATGTCAAGATTCATCAGAATCCTTTGGCTGAGGGTTCTATGAAAAGTGAAGAAAATGGATTATTGAAGGGTTGGCTTGTAGAAGGGGTTGCAAATGGTGGTAATTTTCTTGGGGGTTCCAAGTATAGCCATTCTGGTCAGAGAAATATGGTGGTAGTTGGCTTGGGTGGGACGTGGGAGGAATGACAATTATCATAGTGCTAATGAAGGTCCCACGAGAGATAACATTAATGTCATCAAGGATGTCCAAGGGGATTCCTTAACGTGCCTTAAGCTTGGAAAGTAGCATCATTTTAGAGACGCTGCGAATCCGGCTAAGGTAATTAATCCAGTCGCTGGTGATTGCGTTTATAAGAAGCCAAGGGCTTTGCCGGCTTCGACCGCGCAACCTCCCCGTTGTCAAGTGGAAGGATGCAACTTAGTGTTGGAAATTGCAAATGCAAAAGAATATCACAAGAGACATAAAGTTTGTGAAATGCATTCCAAAGCCCCCAAAGTCATTGTTCTTGGTATCGAGCAACGCTTCTGTCAGCAGTGTAGCAGGTAACTAACCAGGAGACGGTTGTACCTCACTGTTTTTTTTTTCCTGAGTAGGTCAACATGGATCCATACATATTAAGTATATAATTTGATAATACACATGAATAATTGGGTGTTGTGGTGCCTATCTAGATTCCATGGCATAGTAGAATTTGACGACGCAAAGAGAAGTTGCAGGAGAAGGTTGGCAAGACACAATGAACGGCTGAGGAAGAACTCGTTAGATTCATTGGCTAACTCCGGCAGCCAAGGTAATTTTATATAAATTTTCCTTTCCTGTTACTGTAAGGCGGAGATGTGCATGCATTCAAGCACAAGTTAATTAATTGACAACCTATTACTTTTTGAAGACTTTATTTTTATATTTGTCAGAGGATAATTCTCTGAATTGGCCTTGTGAAAATTTCAGATGATGACTGTGCAAAAACCTCCATTGTTTATTCTTCAGGTCTGCATCTTTTTGATAGTTTATCAATTTCTCAGTAATCTCAAAACATTCAGCTTTGGTTGCTTCTGCTTCCCCTATAAATTTTATTTTATGACTGAAGCTTTGGAGTTTTAGCATAGGCTGCCTCTTGTTTTGAATTCCTTCAATGCCATCAAGAATGGTCTCTTAAGTGAGCACGTTTGTTCGTCCTCAATCCATACTTCCAAATTTATAGCCATAGTTTGTACTATCTGGCTTGACCATCTATCTGAGTTCCTTTTTTATTATAAACCTTAAAGCGTTTGAGCAATTGTAGACTTATTTCCCAATCAAATAGATTGAACACAATGTAGGCAGGGATATACTAGACAGAGCGTACAGATAATGTTGTCTGCAAAGGTGTGCTGCTGGCCGGGTTCTATTTGCTGCTAGCTGGTATCAGTTGACAAAGCAGCGTACAAATGATGTTGTTTGCGAGGGCGGGTGGTTCAATAGGGCGAGGTTTACAGCTGCTTGTTTATCTACAATTAACCCTTTTAAGATCATAGACAGGATAGATAATAATAGAAGTATCCATAAGGTCAAAGCTAGAAGGTAGGTCATCGCGAATAGCTTCAATGTAAGGAATCATTGCTCGAAGCTCTGGTCAAATAGATTGAACACAATGTAGGCAGGGATATACATTCACTTGTGCAATTTTACAAATCCCATTAAAATGACAAATCCCATTTTGCAATTTAATTTTTTGTTTTTAAATTTTGTCATCAATTAAATGAAATGTACAATTAATTTTTGTTTTTAATTTTTGCTCGAAGCTCTGGTCAAATAGATTGAACACAATGTAGGCAGGGATATACATTCACTTGTGCAATTTTACAAATCACATTTTGCAATTTAATTTTTTGTTTTTAATTTTTTTCATCAAGTAAATGAAATGTACAATTAATTTATTACTGCCATTTGAAATGTGAGGTTTTTGAAAGCCCTTCATCAATGAAGGGCTGCATGAATATATAACCTTCTATATGAAATTAAGACCAGCCCTTCAATATTGATCCCTGACACCAACCTCAAATTCAACACAAAGTGGCGAATGAAATGGAGGGAAGAAAATTGGTGGGAGTTTTGCTTTCGCCCTCAAATCCCCAATATCAGTGAAGACTTGCAGCAGAAAAACACCATTGTCATTCGATTACACTTCATATCCTTCGCACCCGATATTATTTTCTTTGTGAATTTCATCCAAAAACCCTTGTTCTCTGCGGGGATTAACAAAGTAGAGAATAAAGATGTTTGGCATGCAGAGTCAGTCGGATGGAGGTTCTCTATTCTCAGGAGGTGGTTTTATGCCCTCTCAGGCCACCCAAGTTAACGAAGGAGGTTTTTCCTCTGTGAGGGTAAGCGAATTTTCCTCTCAGCTTAGGCGGTTTTAGGGTTTTCAACCTCTGCATGTTTTGGCAGTTTAAGGAGCCCAACATTCAATCAAGCATGGATTGTTTTGCAGAAAAGTGGTACCAGCACCGGGATTCTTCCATTGACGGTAAAACAGATAAGCTAGGTAACCCAGAAGCTCTCTGATGAGAATTCGAATTTTACAATAGATGGCGTTGACGTCAACAATGTAAGAACCGTTCTTAATTTTTATTGAACATTCAAGGTGTTTATGTATTATGGAATAAATCGCCTTACTATGTATGTCTTTTGGGTGTGCAGGTAACCCTCGTTGGGATGGTCTTGAAACAACGCATAGACCTCCTCGGCATAGATGCTGTAATTGAGCTTGGTTTGGGTCAAGATTTCAGAATGGTATGCAGCTGGGTGTTCCCCTTGCTTAAGAATAGTGCCAATTGCATTTTGAGTGGCATCAATCTCTGTTTCAAATGATTGTTGCAGATCAGGAAATGCAAACATAGGTTCCAAACAAAGAGCATTCTTCAGCTTCTAGAATGTTCTATCTACTTTTAGAATCCATTGAGTCTTGATTGGAGGGGCGAGCTATATGGGAATAATGGCAGACGATTTTCCTATAGAAATTCATGTCTCCTGGAAAACCTGAGATTCAAATTGGTACTAGGAGTAGGCCACTCATTTAGAACCCTAACTTCTTCGAGATTTGTATGAACTCTTGCTACATCAATAACAAAACCCATGTATTATCTAGAAGTCTTTCTTTTCCCAAAGAAAGACTTCATCATCTTGGCGTGTAGCTTGTGTTGGTGAAGAAGATCCAGGAGTCAGGACTATGTGGATGTGCTTGCTCCAAATATGCTGCCCAGCTTTTATTATGTATCAGGATATCATTAAAGTAGAACACAAACAAATTCTCCAACACGAGAGCAAAAAATGTCATTGATGATCCACATAAAAGTGGTAAGGGCAAAAGTGAGGCCAAAAGGCATGAACGACCACTTGTAGAGACCCAAGTTAAGTCGTGAAAGCTGTCTTCCATGCATTTTTAGGCTCCATGTGGAATTCGTGACAGCCAAAAGCTAAATCAATCTTGGTCAAGTACCGTACTCACTTGACTTGGTGAAGAAGCTCATCAATCCTTGAAAGTGGATAATGATTTTTAGGGGGTAGCTTATGGCCCTGTAATCTGTGCAAATTCTTCACGCTTGTTGTTATTTTTTAGGGTTGATGAATGCTGGAGATCCACAGGGTGAGGTGCTAGGTCTGATTTTGTTGTCTTCCAACAGCTGCTTTATTTGTCATTCAATCTCTGTTCTTTCCACAAGTGTGGTTTGGTAGGAAAGGTAATTAGGCAGGGAAGAACTTCAGGCCACGTAAGTAGAATGATAGTGACTCTAAAGGGAGGGAGCCCTTTGAATTCTTAAAAACATTGGTGTATGAATCCATGAGCACCTGAAGATCAGGGGGAGGGATCTTTCTTTGGTTGTCC
>LPNX010598190.1:0-28219 GCA_001517045.1 Pseudotsuga menziesii
ATATACATACATATATACATATATATACATATATATATGTATATATATGTATATATATACATATATATACATATATATACATGTATATATGTATATACATATATATATATATGTATATATATACATATATACATGTATATATGTATATACATATATATATATATGTATATATATGTATATATATGTATATATATACATATATATACATATATATATGTATATATATGTATATATCTATATATACATATATACATATATATACACATATACACATATACACATATACATATACATATATATATATATATATATATATATATATAGGCAGCTTGACATAGTCACATGGAATACAGAGACGAAGAAGACATCTTGGATTTCACGGAGGACCCGTGGCCGAATGAGCCCGTCTTCACCGTTGTGTCTCTATCAGTAGTTTCCTGCACAATTGAAACTCCCCCACCTCTAGATCTATTGCCAACTAGTTTTTTCTCCAAAACTGTAATAGTTATAGAGGCTAGGGTTAGCAGAGAGCCTTCGAACATCTTGCTTGACCAAGCTACAGCTTCCTCACCGTCACCACTGGAAGCTTTCTCCTTGGAACCGGCTCCTGGAGGTAGCCCTTCTTCCCCTTTTCCTTCTGTCACTTTCACAAATTCACTATTTTCTCCAGCAGAAGCAACTATTTTCCATAGTGAAGCACCCTTTGCTCCAAATCCAAACCCTATTCCACTACTAGAGGTGGCCTATCTCCGTGACATAGATTTACAAGAGGTGGAGTAGTTTGGAACCCTTCACACGCACACAAATTAGGTTTTTTCTGGGCCCTATTTCAAGGAAGATGACCTTAACATAGAAGGTTTTATCGCTTCCATACTGCAACCTGATGATTTCAATGGAACCCCACCGGGGTCGGAGTTAGACCACAGTAGTGGAGGCTCCAAAGAGGGTTCTTTATATGGTGACCTTGGGGGAGGATGAAACCCTATTCGAAAGAGGAAAAACAAATGTCTGGCACCAAATGACGGACCATTGAACCTAATTTGTGGTGCTAACATATCTATTGGAGAAGCGAGGGAAATGGGGGACCTATCCCTAGTTGGGAAGATTCATGGGTGAAACCCTAATCAAGAGGAAATGGAAATTTGGATTCAAAGGAATTGGATGTGATTACTTCATTATGAACCATAGAATAGTGTTCTTTCCAAAGGGTAGTTTGGTTTCATGTTTCACTGGAAAGAGGATGAAAAAAATTTCTAAATCAAAATTGGAATTATGGAATGGTACCCATTATGCTCAAGAAGTGGACACCCCTATTCGATGTGGAAAGAGAAATATTGGACACAATTCCAGTGTGGGTGAGACTTCCTAGCCTTCCATGGGAGTTTTGGAATCCATATCGCTGCGGGATCTCAGATGGCATTGGTTGTTTTTCTGGAAGCAGATTTATCTTTCATGAAAATGCGACGAAGAATAGTAGCAAGATTCCTTGTCTCACTGAACATCCAAACAGATATCAGGGAGCATTTAAACCTAATTTTGGGTTCCACATCCAAACAACAAATTATGGACTATGAAGGGTTTTCGTTCTGATGCCACCAATTCCATGAGATGAAACATCTAGCAAAAAACTGCCCTTTGGGACCTCCACAAGCAGTCTCTCAAAAAAGGGCTCCTTCCATGGAGGAAGCACGTCAGGAAACAAAAAGAACCAAGAAAAATAAGAAGGAGACTGATTTGAATGAACAACCCCTAAAACATCCAGAAGAACTAGTTTCTCCCACTCCAGAAGCCGGAATGGATCTCCCTCCTCAGTAAGCGCCTCAGCCACTCTTGAGTATGTTACCAGTTACTTTTTTAAATGAACCTTTAAGTGACTTGCATTTAAACAAAACTTCTCCTCCTTTGTTGAATTCCTACATTCATGATTTCCCTTTCCCCTCACAAGAGAAAACATCTTCACCCTTACCTCCACCTGTGTTGACCCTTCCATCACCGACAGTTTCACCCTCCCCACAGTCTGCCTCTACAGACTCCCTTTCCACCTCTTCCCTGATTTGTTTCCATATCTAAACAAGGGATATACCTGCTCTGATTGACCCTCCAACACCTTTTCTCAGGTTGGGCTATCTTACCAACAAGGGGAAAGGGACGGGGAAGACCCACAAATATCTCCTTTGCATAGCAGAAATCCCTTTGTGATCAAGTGAATGGAAAACATAAAACTATTTTTGGGGCACTTAGAATAGTGCATGCCACTGAATGGGTTCCCAAATGAAAATTATCTCCCTCAAATGTAGGGGTCTGGCAAGTACCCAAAAACAACTTTCCATAAAGAGGATGCTCTCGGTTCAAAAACCAGATGTCATTCTCTTGTGGGAAAAGTTAGGATTGGCGACTGAGGTCACACATTTTCTATCCTCAATTACAAACAAATTTTCTTTTTTAGCTCAAAGTGCAAGAGGTCTTTTGGGTGGGATGGAAATAGGCTAGAATCAATCCACAATCCTCTGTTCAAACTCGTGGAGATCCTCCTATGGCATGGGGATACATATATTTTGGGCATGATCAAACTTAACTTTGAACATCGTAAACATATATGGTCCTTACAATAATAGAGTGGCCTTATAGGAAACCCTACAAGCCTCCCAATTCTTAAGAAGTGAAAATTTGGTGATAGGTGTAGACCTAAACTTCACCCTTGGAGCCCATGAATTATGGGTACCGAAAGCAAGGGTAGACCCTCTAGCTACTTTCTTCAGCAATCCCCTCCAGAGCATCAAAATGGTGGACCTTGATCCCTAGAATCTCAAGCCAACTTAGACAAATAGAAGATCAGGGGAGGACAGTATTGCATAGAAGCTCGACAAATTTCTATTGGCTGAAAACCTTCTAAAGAAGGAGTTTATGTTCAAACAGTTGGTGGACTCAGGCACTGACTCAGATCATTTTCCAATTTATTTGGAGATCCTAAGAAACTGTAAGAAGCCAACTAGTCCCTTCAAATTATGTGCTGCATGGTTAAAGAATGAGGAAGTTCTTAGACTCATCCAATAAATTTGGATTCCTTATGTGGAAAATGAAGAATCTCATGTGTCCACTAATTTCACTCAAAATATGACCCACATCAAACGCATTCTGAAGGAGTGGGTTAGGAACAAAAGGATTTTGGATGATCAAGCTATCACTCAGATTGAGGAAGAATTGAAACAGATCCATAACTCTAAAGGAGGGGTTTTTCTCACTCTGAGAGATAAGGAAAGGTTGTCCTCCCTTGAGTCCAATAAAGATAAGATTCTGAAAGAAAGAGAGGAAGTTTGGAGGCTCAAGAGTAGAGTGGGATGGATGGCAAGCAAGGATGACACCACAAATTTTTTCCAATCCTTTTCCAAAGAAAGAAAACAACATAATACAAACTGGGAGTTAAGAAAGGAGAATAATGTTCGGGTATGCACTTTCGAGGAAATGGCAGATATTGGTAAGTATTACTTTGAAAAATTATTCAAAGGAAGACCAACACACCACAATTGTGGAATTAAACTAGATCTCAAAATTCTTCCCTAAAAGTATCTCAGATGAGGGCAACTCGACCCTGATGGAGTAAGTGTCGGAAGAGGAACTGAAGGGAACTATGCATAGATTTCAGAAGGACAAAATCCTAGGCCCAGATGGTTGGACCATTGAATTCTTCCTAGAATATTATGAAATAATTGGTCCTTACCTCCTTCATATGGTTGAAGAATCCCTAGAAAATGGTCATGTTCACCCTCCTCTCAATACAACTTTCCTAGCCTTGATCCCAAAAAAATATAATCTAGTCAGGATGGAAGATTTCAGGCCTATCTCCCTCTGCAACATCACTTATAAAGTGATTGAAAAATTATTGTTCAACGCCTAAAAAAGGGTCTCAAAAATAATATGGCATGAGCAATTCGACTTTCTGGAGAATAGACAAATTCATGAAGAAATCAAAGTTTCCCAAGAAGGAATGCACATCATAAACCTTAGGAAATAAAAAGGTGAAATTCTTAAGATTGATCTATCAAGATATTTTGATAGAGTAAGTTGGATATATCTCAGACTTCTTCTTACTCACCTCGGTTTTAATTACTCATTCATAAAGTGGATATTTGCATGCATATCCACTGCATCATTTGCAGTCCTCATCAATGGATCAGCCTCCCCTGTTTTTCCTTGTCAGAAAGGGGCCTCATACAAGGATTCTTTCTCTCCCCTCTTTTATTCTTATTAGTTGCATAAGGGCTGAGCAGAGCTATTATGGATGCAAAAAGAAGAGGTTCATGAGAAGGAATCAAAATTTTTGTAAATATTACCATCACCCATCTACTGTTTGTAGATGATATCCTCCTCTTCTGTAATTGCTCAATCATAGAAGCAGAAAAACTGTCATAAATTATGCACCTTTTCTACAAAGCCACAGGTATGATGTTAAATGAGAACAAATCTACTATTACCACTTTTAATTTGGAAGAGGATATCACACAGAGCCTATTGCATATCTTTCCTTTCATCATCACCTTCCTATATGATGGTATGAATTATATAGGATTCATACTAAAACCAAATCATTGCTATAAGAAGGAAGATTGGAGCTGGTTAGTGGAAAAACTGGAACGCAGGGTAAATAATTGGTGCAACAGATGGCTCTCGAGAGCAGGAAAGCTAATTCTAGTTAAATCTATTCTCTAATCCATCCCTGTTTACTAGATGGCCTTACCTTGGATTCCAAAATCCATTTCGTAAAAGTCCCAAAAAATTGCTCAAGATTCTTATGGACATGAAATAAGGAACAAAAATTCCTCCCATGGGTAAAACGGGATCAAATAGCCTGGAGGCTTATCACAATAGAAAATTTGTGGACAGAGGTTGTCTTCCACAAGTGCATAATTCCAATACGTTTGTGGGATTGGATCAAGTACTCAAGCTTCATTGCACCTCCATCTGGATCAATTATTTGGAAGGAAGTATGGAATGCATTTACACTTATTCATAGTAGTTTATATTGGAAGGTTGGTAATAGGAGAAGAGTTAGAATTGGAGCAGATCCCTAGCATGGCAGCCAACAAAACCACCTCCTTCCTCGTCAGCTAATTCAGATTCTTCAACAAAAAGGTTTCTTTCATCTAAATCAGATTGCAAACCGTGCAACTACAAACCTATGGCACCAGGGGTGGATGGGAAGCAAAGAACTAGAGATCCCAATCCCTTGGACTCAAAATTGGAACAGGTATATTTAAACCCTCTGTACATCTCACATTAGGCTCTCAGATTCGCAGGATGAGCTGGTTTGGGAACATGTGACCCATGGTAGTTATACCCCGAAAACAGGATATTGTAACACCCTAGTTTTGACCCCATGGTATCCAAATTGTACATGATGTATATAATGTATATAAATCATGGAGGGGATCTCAAGGCCAAATCCATGCCATCAATTTGGTTTTTTGTGTATAGGTGATCAATTTCGATACCCATGGTTCTTGTGTTGGTCATGCACAATATATTTGAATTACCATGTAAATATACAATTTAATAAAATACCACAGCTAGTTATGCACTGCAACGTGAGAGATGGGGGCATGATTTCACTAGGAATAGGGAGGGGATTTAGTCAAACTCCTCAGACATAGGGTGAGACCAGGTGTTAATGGGGGAAACCCCTAAACCCTCAGCTACAATTTTGTCCTCTATCCTCAATCATTAAATCCTTCCAGAAGAGTGGTTGAGGTAGTTAATGCCTTGGGCAGAGCAAGCTATGGCAGTCGGTTTCATGACTGAGCTTTCTTGTATCCTGCAGCCTGTATTATGGGAAGTCGCGTTCTTCCTTCTAAAGCAAGTAATCATGGGGATGCAAGCTAGTCATTCCTTCCCTCAGTCGCGAGAAGGATTTTTTGTGGTTCTGGGGTGTGATTATTCATTCAGTATTGTGCATTATGCATTCTTCCCTATCCCACAGTCGCGATATCTCTAGGGAGAATTTGGATGTTGTTGATTTTTCATTGTTCATGATCTTGAGTCGAGAAAGTGGTTTTTCATGGTGGTTCAACATTCCACAAAGTTTCTGCAAGTATTTTCCTTTTTCGACACCCTGGTTGAGGGGTTGCAGTGTTATTATGAACTATAGGGTGGTATGAAACCTTGTTTCTCTATGTCACATAGTGGATCCTGTGTTCTTATGTCTCCTTATGGTTTACTATGATGTGTACCCGGGTTTGGGTCAAAACTATATGGAAGAATTAGGAGTGGAAGAGACGCTGAATGGGCTTGATAAATATAGTGCAGAGTGGAACCTCATGAAAATATAAGAGTGGCTGGTAAATCTTTCTCTGTAGGCCCTGAAGAGCAGTGGAAGGGAAGGTATAGCCCGAGGTACTATGTAGCAGAGAAGGGGATACTTCCTTGTGTTGGGGTGTAGGTGATGTGGATGCCAGGCCAGATAGATCTTATGGAGGTGTCCCTAGATCTTAAATGAGCCACTAGCTTAGCCATTCTTCCTCTCCACTGCCTTAACATCCTATAAAACCCAAACATATATTGGCTTGGCTGACAGCCTGTGAAAGCCAATTGTATATTGGCTTGGCTAGGGAGTCTATGAAACTAAATTAGACATTGGATTGGTTGTGTCTTGTTGTACATTTGGCCATGCGTGACCTTGGAAGGACAAATGGATAAATCCAATTATTAGATGGCTTGGCTAAATAGCCTGTGAAACCCAGTAGTGAGATGGATTGGTTGAATAGTCTGTGAAACCCATCTGTTGGCTTGGCTAGTCCTTAATTTGATTGTTGGCTTGAATGTGTGCAGTCTGTGAAACCCAATAGTGTTTTGGCTTTGTTTTCTGTAGCTTGATAAACCCAATTTTGTATTTGCTTGGTTGGACAGTCTGATAAGCCCAACTATAGGTTGGCTTGACTTTGTTTGATGTGATATGGTTGTGTCTAAGTTTATTGTTCCCTAGTTCCTTATGGAAGTCATGCCCAACTCAGGGGTGGCAGTTGTGTTGAGAGATTAATTAACACAACTGACCTATGGTTGGGTGGAATGTTGTAGAGACATAGGTAGTTGTGGGACAAATCCATATTCAAGATAGTTATTCTCTTTTATTCTTATTTATGCAATGTATTTGCTTATGAATGAATTGAATATGATGGATGATTGCTAATGATTTCAGTAGAGTTTACTATTATTAAATGTTCCTACATTTGCATCTGTGTATGCCTTGTATGCTTCAATGTATTTTGTTTATGATCATGGAGGCTAGAATCCTAGTTACAAAGTCAGAATGCATCTGACTTAAGCATTTCCCACCCTGGAATCCACCTGTGGAAGGTGGGAGGTGGGAGGTGGAAGAGAGAGGTTTAAACAAGTAGAATGTGAGTTTTCAAACTCTGGGATCTTCCTGCGGAAGGAAAAGGGTGGAAAATTAGAGAAAAGAACAAGGTAGAATGTCAATTTTACGCGCCCCAGAATCCGCATGTGGAAGGAGAAAATCAGAAGAGGAAAAAGAGCCAGAAATTCTAAGGTAAAATTGTCTTTTTTGCACCCCAGGATCCTCCTGCAGAAGGCGGAAGGCGGGGGCAGAAAATGGGAAAGAGGTTAAGGAGAAAAGTGTTTTTCCAATTTTCGAGGTCCGCAACAAAAGGTGAAAAGTCGAAAGGTAAAGTGATCGTTCTGTGGGTTTTTTCGATTTCCGAGGTCCGTAGCCGAAGGTGGAAAAGCGGAAAGCCGAAAGACCAAACAATCATTTCATTATGTTTGCAATTCTCAAGTTCCGCAGCAGGAGGTGGAAAGGAAAAATGAAGAAGGCGTAAAGTGGTTTGAAGGACTTTGTTGCACATTGTGTTTCTGGATTCCACAGCATAGGGTGGAAAGGATAGTGTAGAAGGGATTGGTTCGGTGTGGAAATTACCTTTCAAGTTACAGAGTGGATCTGTCAAGGGAAGATCAAATGTTACATTGGTTCTTAAGCCTAAGAATGAATGTAAAAATATGTTACATGACCCATTACTATATTATGAGAAAAAATTATAAGTTCTAAATTATTCTGGATATCAGTCAGGTGTATGGGCACCGGGTTCATGGACACCATGGGATATCAGAGTAGTGGGTATACTACATTGTGGTATCAGAGAAGAATTATCAGTCATGTATTCTCCTCCCTTGAGGGGTGGGTACATGACATTGTGGTATCATAGCTAAATATTACAACATTAGGCCTAAATAGGCCAATTTAAATAATTGTTGAGAGAAAGTTGCAGCAAGACAGAGGGCTAAACCGCTAAATCTAACTAACCTGGCGAATGTCTAAGGTAGCGCTCATTAAAGAGAGAACCTCAAATTGATGATGAACCCAATTACATAAATATTTCGTGCCTAGCCCCTGATATTAACTCACTTGCTAGTCCATCAGGGAAATGAAATAACAACCATGGATCTGGATCAATGGTGGACCTCAAATAAATTAAAGCAGATTTCATAGAATATCATGCACATCAAAAATTTCTTTGTCCATGCTAGTTCTCCCATTGAAATCACTGTCATTCATTGATCTGCTTGAGGATGAACCTCATCTGTTGATCTTAAATCTCCTTTGTGATGATTAGTTCCCATTTTTGCATCTCGGCTCCCTTTTATCCTCCTCGTTCTTTTATTTATGAAAATCACCTTGGTCATAGTTCTGGTTTTACCACGATCTTGACTGTCCACACCTGCAGTGAGCAAGCGATAAGTGATTTTTGAATTCTGAGATTATCACACAACTAACAATGGTGTTTATTAACACATTTTGCATAGTTATCGTGCGGCTTGGAAAAGTTGTTTTTTGGCTCGACCATGAGAACCTATAGTATGAGTGATGCACAGGATCCCTATGAGTATGATGCAGATGCTACGGAGAGGAATGTTTGCATTGGAAATGCTGAAACAGTGTCCAATGGAAGAATATTTGAAGAGACTCCACCAGATATTGCAGCCACCATGAGAAGCCTAAGGGTGGAGATGAAAAGTTATAGAGAGGACAATGAAAGATGATTAAATCTCAGAAAGAGAAAAATCAGTTGAATGCATCCATGCTGCAAAGTTTGACAGAATTCCAAAGGAGGATGAACTCTAGGAATTGGGTAACAAATTTAGAAGGAATTAAGAGCATTCCTAGGAGAAGAAAGAGGTATTCTAGTGGATCATTTGACTCCGAAGGATCCACTAGGGTTTCAATCTCTTCATCTCACAGAGGTAAGAGGAAGAGGCATTAGAGGAACAATTCACGTGATGAATTTAAGAAGGCAAGGCATCCTACCTTTAATGGTGAGGTAAATACTGGTCAAGGAGATGAAGCTTGGCTTCTTGGGATGAATAAATATTTCCAAGTCCAAGACTATTGAGGAAATATGAAGGCAATAGTAGCCATCTTCAATCTGAATGGAAGAGAATCTATATGGTGGGAGCACCTCAGGCAGGTGAAGAATATTAATGAAAAAAATATTGTGTGAAAGTAGTTCAATAATTATTTCAAGTGGAAGTACCTCTCTAACAGGTACTATGATGATAAGATCAAAGAGTTCCATGAGCTAAAATTGGGGCAGTTGACCATGGAAGAATATGTAAACAAATTCTTGGAGTTGCTGAGGTATGTCAAGTATATCAAATATGATAAAGTGAAAATTCAATGTTTTCTAAGTGGATTACCTCGGTCATACAAGGACATGATTGATTTTGATGATCCTAGAACTAGAAGAGGTTATCAAGAAGGCGAAGTATTGCTATGATCAGAATAAAAGAAAACTTGATATCTATAAGGCATGGAAGGACAAGAAGAAGGAAATGTTTAAAACCCTCTCCTTTTTTAAATCAGCAAAGGAAACCATCACAAGCTATGAATAATCCAACCATAGTGATGGAAGATAGGCCAAGAGATCCAAAAGTGATCGGAGAACCACTCCAATGTTGGACATGCGAATAAAATCACATGCACAGGAGATTTCTTCTTGAGAATGGGTATGTACGACAAAATCATAACATTCAAGAAGCAAAAACAGTGTGTCAAGTGGCAAGGACTGTCCCTAGAATTTACACAATGCTAGAGGACCATCAGGCAGACCATCAATCAACTGTGATTGAATTTAAAGGTAAGATTGGTGAGCAATATGTTTTTGTTTTGATTGACCTTGGATTTACTCACAGTTATATCACTCCTAGAAGAGTTGATATTTGTGCTTTTAAGAATTTAAAGCATAGCAAATCATGGTTAGTTCAGCTAGCCACTGGAACAAAGAGAAAAGTTAGTGAAGTGGTAGAGAAATTCCCATTAGTCATGGATGGGTTATTCACTTGTGTATATTTGAATGCTCTGCCACTGGGTTCCTATGATGTTCTAATTGGAATGGATTGGTTAGAAGCACACAAAGTTAAGCTCGATTGTTATAGTAATACTTTTGAATGCATTGATGAAGAAGGAAACGTCGTTGTAAGAGGAAATCCAAAGGTGATTTATGTTAGGAAGATTTCAGCAATGTAGTTGAAGAAGTTATGTAGGAAAGGTTGCAGATTGTATGCAACCCATGTTTTGGAGGCAGCAGAGAATGAAACTCCTAGGTTGGAAGACTTTCTTGTATTGCAGGAACTCGGGGAATTTTTTCCTAATAAAATTCCAGGGCTTCCTCCAAAGAGGGACATTGATTTTACAATTGACCTTGTTCCTGTAGTAGCACAAGTTTCTAAGACACCCTACATGATGAGCACACCAGAATTGCTAGAGTTGAAGATGTAGCTACAAGAGTTGCTAGAAAAGAAGTACATTAGGCCAAGTGTGTCCCCTTGGAGAGCACTAATTCTGTTTGTGAAAAATAAATATGGTACACTCAGGTTGTGTATTGATTACAGACAATTGAACAAAGTCACTACGAAGGATAAATATCCTTTACCTCGAATTGATGACCTATTTAATCAAATGAGAGGAGAAAAGGTATTTTCCAAGATTGACTTGAGGTCCGGTTAACATAAGCTAAGAATCAAGGATGAAGATATTCATAAGACAACCTTCAGAAGAAGGTATGGACATTATGAGTTTGTAGTGGTACCATTTGGTCTCACAAATGAACCAACTACATTTATGTGTCTCATGAATAGTGTTTTCAACAAGTATCTCGACAAGTTTGTTCTTTTATTCCTTGATGACATTCTTATTTATTCTAAGAATGAAGAAGAGTATGGATAACATTTGATACTGACATTGAAATTTCTAAGGGAGAATAAGTTGTATGCGAAGTTGAGAAAATGTGATTTCTATAAATATAGAAATCATTATTTGGGTCACATCATCTCAATAGAAGGAATATATGTGGACACTGAAAATATTGAGGCCATTATGAATTGGCCAACTCCAAGAAATGTGTCATATGTGAGGTATTTTATGGGACTTGTAGGAAATTACAGGAGGTTCATTGAAGGATTCTCCAAGGTTTCACATTCAATCACTTCTTTGCAAAAGAAGGGGATAAAGTTTGAATGGACAATAAGATGTGAGGAGAACTTCCAACAGTTGAAGAATCTTTTTACAAGTGCATCAGTTCTAAAAATTGCATACCTAGAAAAAGACTTTGTGGTGTGTATTGATGCATGTAATCAGGGACTGGGAGGAGATCTTATGCAATACAGCCAAATGGTATGCTATGAGTCAAGAAAGTTGAAGGAACATGAGAAGAACTATGCTACTCATTATCTAGAACTTGCATCCATAGTACATGCTCTCAAGATGTGAAGGCATTACTTAATGGGCAGAAAATTTGAGTTAAGGACATACCACTGTAGTTTGAAATATTTGTTTGATCAGCCAACTCTAAATGCTAGGAAAGCTAGATGGTTGGATTTTTTATGTGAGTTTGATTTTGAAATCAAGCACATAAAAGGAAAATAAAATAAAGTTGTTGATGCACTTAGCAGGAAGGTGCATGAAATGCATGTGGCATCTCTTAGTACTTTCCAATCATATTTGAGACAACAGATCGTTAATCATGCTACTAAAGATGAAATGTATGTCCAGATAAAGGACAAGTTGCAGCAGCAAAGTCCTGGAAAGAAGTATGAAGGATATAAGTCGGAAGAGGATGAACTTCTTACTTATAAGAACATAATTTATATTCCAAATGAAGTAGATTTGAGGAGAGTTGTTATAGATGAAATCCATCAAGCTCCATATTCTAGTCACCCAGGATATCAAAAGAAAATTGCTACATCTAGAAAGCAATATTTTGGCAAGGAATGAAGAAGTACATTGCTGAGTATATTGCTAAATGCATGAAATTTCAACAGGTAAAGGTTGAGCATAAACACCTAACAAGTTTGTTGCTGCCTTTGCCAGTCCCAGAATGGAAATGGGAAGTTATTTCCATGGATTTTATTACAATATTTCCAAATACTTGGACGCAACATGATTCCATCATGGTCGTGGTGGACAAGTTGACGAAGGAATCACATTTTATACCGGTCAAGTCCACGTATAAGGCTGATGCCATTGCAAAAATTTTCATGAAGAAAATTTTCAAATTACATGGATTGGCTAAGGCAATAATTTCTGACAAGGATACCAAGTTCACTTCCAAGTTTTGGAAGGGTCTATTTGCAAATTTGGGTGCCAAGATGAACTTTGACATTGCCTACCATCCTTAGACTGATGGGAAAACAGAGAGGGTGAATCAGGTGCTTGAAGACATGCTTCGCATGTATGTGATGGAAAACACATCCAAGTGGGAGGATTATTTACACTTGGTAGAATTTTCCTATAATAATAGATAGCAATCATAATTAGGAATGAGTCCATATGAATCCTTGTATGGAAGAAGGTGCAGGACACCGGTGACTTGGGATAATCCACTGAATAGGATTGTTCTTGGTCCATAATTGCTCAAGAAAATGGAGCAAGAGGTTGCAAAGATAAGGCAGAACCTAAAAGCATCCCAAGACAGACAAAAAATCTATGCAGATAAGCATAGAGTGCATAGAAATTTCAGTGTTGGGGATCATGAGGCCAAGGAAGAGCTCCGTGAGTCTTGGAAGTTGTGCCAAGCTGTCACTTAGATATTATGGGATGTTTGAAGTGCTTGAAAGAATTAGGACGGTTGCATATAGACTTGCATTTCCTGCGAGCAGTAGAGCTCATAATATGTTTCATGTTTATTTGCTTAAAAAATATGTACATGATCCTAACCATGTGATAAATTGGGATGTGATTCAGGTGGATCCTGAGGGAGAGTTCCAAACTAATCCATTGTGCATCCTCGACAGGAAGGTCACAGTGCTATGGAATCAAGCCGTTGGATAGGTAAAGGTGCAGTGGAAGCACTAAAGTCCTGATGAGGCTTCGACGTGGGAGTTAGAGGATGCCATGTGATTGGCACATCCAATTTTGTTCAATTTTGTAAAGCACTGAGGACAATGCTAATCAAGGGGGAGGGAAATGTAACATCTTGTTTTTGACCCCATGGTATCGAAATTGTACATGATGTATATAATGTATGTAAATCATGGTGAGGAGCTCAAGGCGAAGGCCCTGCCATCAATTTGTTGTTTTGTGTATAGGTGATCAAGGTTAATACCTATGCTTCTTATGTTGGTCATGCACAATATATTTGAATTACCATGTAAATATACAATTTAATAAAATACCACAGCTATCCATGCATTGCAACATGAGATATGGGGACATGCTTTCACAAGGAATAAGGAGGGGAGTTAGTCAAACTCCTGAGCCATAGCATGAGACCAGGTGTCAATGAGGGAAACCCCTAAACCATTAGCTACCTTTTTTTCCTCTATCCTCGATTGTTAAATCCTTTCAGAAGAGTGGTTGAGGAAGTTAATGCCTTGGGCAGAGCAAGGCATGGAAGCTGGTTTCGTGACTGAGCTTGCTTGCATCCTACATCCTGCAACCTGCAATTTGCGAAGCCACGTTCTTGCTTCTGAAGCAAGTAATTGTGGGGATGTGTGCCAGCCAGTCCTTCCCTCAATCGTGAGAAGGTTTTGTTATGGTTCTTGATTGTGATTATTCATTGAGTATTGTGCATTATTCATTCTTCCCTATCTTGCAGTTGCGATTGCTATGGGAAGCATTCAGATGTTGTTGATTGTTCATTGTTCACAATATTGAGTCGGGAAAGTGGTTGCTCATGGTGGTTCAGCATTCCATGGAGTTTTTGCAAGTATTTTCCTTTGTTGATACCCTGGTTGAGGGGTTGTAGTGTTATTCTGAACTACAAGGTGGTATGAAACCCTGTTTCTCTGTGTCACAGAGTGGAGCTTGTGTTGTTGTGTCTCCTTGTGGTTTACTGTGATGTGTACCCTGGTTTGGGTCTAAACTGTATGCAAGACTTAGGAGTGGAAGAGATGCTGAATGGGATTGATAAACTTAGTGTAGAGTGGAACCTCATGAAAATATAATAGTGGTTGGTGAATCTTTCTCTACATGCCCTGAATATCACTAGAATGAAAGTTTTAATACAAGGGACTGTGTAGCAGAGAAGGGGATACTTGCTTGTGTTAGGGTGTAGGTGATGCGGATGCCAGGATAGATAGATCTTATGGAGGTGTCCCTAGCTCTTGAATGAGCCACTAGCTTAGCCATTCTTCCTTTACACTTCCTTAATAGCCTGTGAAACCCAAACATGGAGTGGATTGGTTGACATCCTGTGAAACCCAATTGTATATTGGCTTGGGTGGGAAGCCTTTGAAACCCAATCAGACATTAGCTTGGTTATGTCTTGTTGTGCATTTGGCCATGTGTGACCTTGGCAAGAAAACTTAATAAACCCAACTATTAGTTGGCTTGGCTTAATAGCTTGTGAAACCTAGTAGTGAGATGGCTTGGTTGAATAGCCTGTGAAACCCAGTAATGAGATGGATTGGATGAATAGCCTGTGAAACCCATCTATTGGCTTGGTTGGTCCTTAATGTGATTATTGGCTTGACTATGTGTAGTATGTGAAACCCAGGAGTGTTTTTGGCTTTGTTTTGTGTAACCTAATAAACCCAATCTTGTATTCGCTTAGCTAGATAGTCTAACAAACCCAAATGTAGGTCGGATTGACTATGTGTGATGTGATCTGGCTGTGTGTGAGTTTGTTGTTCCCTAGTTCCTTATGGAAGTCATTCCTAACTCAGGGGTGGCAGTTGTGTCAAGAGGTTAATAAACACAACTGGCCTATGGTTGCGTGGAATGTTGCAGCAACATGGCTAGTTGCGAGACAGCTTCATCTTCAAGATAAGTACTCTATGTTATTCTTATTTATGAAATGTATTTTCTTATGAATGAATTGAATATGATGGATGTTTTCTAATGATTTCAGTAGATTTTACTATTGTTAAATGTTCCTGCATTTTCATATGTAAATGCCGTGTATGTTTCAATGTATTTTGTTTATGATCATGGAGGCTAGAAGCCTGTTTACAGAGTCAGAAGGCAAATGACTTAAGCGTTTCTGCACCCCGAAATCCGCCTGTGGAAGGCGAGAGGTGGGAGGTGAAAGATAGAGGTTGAAACAAGTAGAATGTTAGTTTCCGTGCTCCAAAATCCACCTATGGAAGGCGGAAAGGAAAAGGGTGGAAAATTAGAGAAAATGACAAGGCAAAATGTAGGTTTTCCACACCCCGGAATCTACCTGTGGAAAGTGGAAGTCGAAAGCAGAAAAAGAGACAAAAATTATAAGGTATGTTGGAGCAGTAATACATCCTTAGTACATAGTTTTTTTACCTTAGGATAAATTTATTTTCCTTCGTGCAAGGATATCCTATGGTTTAAGACTTAGGAGGGTTGATTCAACATTATAACTGGTTATTTTTTCTTGTTCACACCTACAATAGCACCCTAATTGGTCAACCCAGCACATGTGCACCTCATTTAATGTCTTGGGGCACCACTTCCTTGATTTTTGGGGCCCTGGTTTGACTAAGTGTACTAGGGGGTGAATCTAGCCTATTTTAGCTCTCCCAGGAGCATTTATTGCCACCTAGAGCACCCCACTCACCTCTATCTTCTCACCCACACTTTCCTAGGACCCATTAATGACCCAACACACTTCACATGAGGTTTTGTGACTATTTGGGCTTAGTTGGACCTCCTTTGGTCCACCTAGGGGGGTTGGGGGTCAATTTTCACCATGACACTTGTACTTTCCCAATTGGCTGCCAGAGCCACTTGAATTTCCTCCAATGTATTATAAATGTGTAACATAACATCTAAATGATTCATGATAATAATATGATCAGAAACTAGCACCATTCATATGTGCTATTTCATGTATTTTCCGTCTCTTTTATTGTTTCTCTTGCATAATTTGTAAAACACTTCATGTGTGAAGTCTGTTCTAGCTCCTAAATCTTATTAAGAAGTAAATTATTACATTGTATCAGAGATAGTTGGAGCTGCAAACAAATCTTGTGAGGTTTGAGTTGTTGTTTAGGGCATATTTCCAGAAAACTTGAGTGTTTACTTGCAGGTTTAACAACATTTTTGTCACAGGTTGCGCAGGAAGGATGGAAAAAAATTGAGATTTTCTTACTCCAATCAATTATTTTTAGTGGAAGGCCGAGATGGTCATCAAGTTGAGGTCCAAGGGCATCTACCAGGTCACCATGGGAATTGAAACCGAGCCAAATTATGCTATGGAGAAAGGTAAGTATTTTAATAGGCTTGATGAGGCCTTCAACATGCTTTGCCTCGACACTTCAAGAGAAATTCTCTTTCACATAGAATGTCTTGGAACACCGAATGAATTTTGGGTCAAATTTGATTCACTATTCAGGAGAAAAGATGAAATGAGAGGCCATCATCTTGAGAATGAGCTAATCTCACTGATCCTATCTCACTACAAGACCATTGAAGATTTCTTCACCAAGTTTAAAGCACTGGTACTTCAGCTAAAACAATATGGAATAGAGAAAAAATATTATCATCTTATCTTGTCCATCCTTTCTAAGTTGGGGTTGGAGTATTCTGTATATGTTTCGACATTTCACTCTAGCAAACTGACAACCAGAAAGTGGAAGATGCATGCACTGGCAGATTTCAAGGAGTCTTTGACTCAGGAATAGGACAAGCTCATAAAAATTGGTACCATCATCAAATCCAAGGATCAATCTCTTTCTACTGGTATATCAAATCAATCCCAGAGCAAGAAGAAATATTTGAAGCAAAGGGAGAAAGAGAAGAAGGAATCAAGTTTAGAAAGCTCTAGTTCTACTGATGGGAGCTCGAAATCCAGGAGCAGAAACAAGAGAGAAATACCCACATGTGATTATTGTAGAAGTTCACATCTTTAGAGAGCTTTCTTCAGAAATAAAATGGACATCATGACCATCTCCTTGAGGAGAACCACATTGCTCTTCCAGAATTTGCAAAAAGATGGGAGCGTAACCAAGGAAATGGTAAGGCTGAGCATGCATTGGTTGCATCGATAAAACCCAATTCTGATTTATTTGTTTCTGATAACTATATTTCTGATTCACATTCTTATATATCAGAACCTAAAACATCCATCCCTTCTTTGAAAAAATTCCCAATCAGTTCATCAAAGCTTCCTCCCAAAACTAGTCATTTTTCACTAGCTTTTGATGTTCCTTCTTAAAGATCTTCCCAAATCCATTCATATATTTCCATTTATGATTATAAATATGATATAAATGCTTATATACAGTCTATTACAGTCATTGACTCATTTCCCCAACCATCTCATGACCAAAAGACCCATCAACCCTCAAGTTCACTAGTTGGAAATTCAGAAAATTGTCTAGTTTCCAATGCTATGTCTCTTGTATATGTTGCTGTTATGTCTTGTATGTATTTCATTGGTTGGAAAACCATATCATTAGCCTTCATGGGACTTATGTTCCATATTTCTGTACTTTCCTTCACTATTCATGGTCCGAATCTCAAGTCTCTAGGCCTTCCAGGTTCACTCAATTGCAATTGTGATCTAGTTGCTCACTCTTCTCTTCCTATGGATCCATTCGCTCATGGAGACACCATACCTATGATATTTTATGTTGTGTATGACATATATTCTGATATTTCAGAGCCTGATGAGCTTTGTTACATATTTATGAAGTTTCTTCATCAAATTGGGAGAAATATTCATGGATTTATTCATGATACGGCAACAACACATAATGCAGATTTTGTTGAATCTTTTGATGTTATTTGGGAAAGAGTTTGCAGAGATATCTTTTCCATGATTGATTATGCTGTTAGATCAGAGTATTCTTGCATAAAAATACATTCTTAGGATGCCCCTCCATCATCAAGTTATGACCATCAAAGGGCCTCTCCACATGATCTTTGTTTACAGCACTTTGATGCATGATCTTGGCATCCACAACATCTTCACCAAGTCCAGAACCAAGAAGTTGTTCTTTCAGCTCATTCAAGTGAAGAAGAGGACATTTTGAAGACATTTTTATCTCTTTCATATCCATTTTTGAGGGGAGGTTTTTCCCATGAGGTTTTCCTCCTTACCTCGATTACATGGATCAATAAAAATTCGGTTGTAAAAGGTGACTTGTGCCTTAGTTTACAAGGCCTTAATAAATATTTTTTATTAAAATGTACTAAGTATATATTAAGGGGGGGGTTTGGAGCAGTAATACATCCTTAGTACATATTTTTTACCTTAGGCTAACTTTATTTTCCTTCATGCAATGATATCCTATGGTTTAAGACTTAGGAGAGCTGATTCAACATTATAACTGGTTATTTTGTACTCTTTACACCTACAAAAGCACCCTAATTGGTCAACCCAGCACATGTGCACCTCATTTAATGTCTTGGGGTGCCACCTCCTTGATTTTTGGGGACTTGGTTTGACTAAGTGCGCTAGGGGGTGAATCTAGCCTGTTTTAGCTCTCCCAGGAGCATTTATTACCACCTAGAACCCCCCACTCACCTCTATCTTCTCACCCACACTTTCCTAGGATCCGTTAATGACCCATCACACTTCACATGAGGTTTTGTGACTATTTGGGATTATTTGGAGCTCCTTTGGTCCACCTAGGGGGGTTGGGGGTCAATTTTCACCATGACACTTGTACTTTCCCAATTGGCTGCCAGAGCCACTCGAATTTCCTCCAATGTATTATAAATGTGTAACATAACATATAAATGATGCATGATAATAATATGATCAGAAACTAGCACCATTCATATGTGCTATTTCATGTATTTTTTGTCTCTTTGATTGTTTCTCTTGCATATTTTGTAAAACACTTCATGTGTGAAGTCTATTCTAGCTCCTAGATCTGATTAAGAAGTAAATTATTAGAAGGTAAAAGTGTGTTCTCTACACCCGGGATCCTCCAGCGGAAGGAGGGAGGCGAAAAATGGGAAAAAGGTTAAGGAGAAAAGTTGTTTTTCCAATTTCCGAGATCCGCAGCGAAAGGAAGAAAGGAGGAATTCAAAAGGAAGAAATTTGAAAGTTAAAGTGATCATTTTGTGGTTTTTTTTATTTCCTAGGTCCATAGCGAAAGGCAGAAAGGTGAAAGGCAGAAGGCGGATGATCATTTCATTATGTTTCCAATTCTCGAGTTCCATAGCGAAAGGCAAAAGGCAGAAACTGGTTTGAAGGAATTTGTCGCACATTGTGTTTCTAGTTTTTGGATTTCGCAGCAGAAGGCAGAAAGGATAGTGTAGAAGGGATAGGTTCAGTGTGAAAATGACCTTTCCAGTTATAGAGTGGATCTGTCAAGGGAGGAACAACTGTTACAATGGTTCTTAAGCCTGAGAATGAATGTAAAAAGATGTTACATGACCCATGACTGTATTAAAATAAATAAATAATAAGTTTTAAATTATTTCGCATATTAGTCAGGTGTATGGGCACCGATTTCATGGACATTGTGAGATATCATAGTAGCAGGTACGCTACATTATGGTATCAGAGAAGGATTATTAGTCACTTCTTCTCCTCCATTGAGGGGTGGGTACGTGACAAATATCAGCAACTCTGCAGCACTTCACTCCAAACTGACCAGCAATGGTGGACACTGGGGATTTGGAAACTTAAATGTCCATTGAAGGAAAAATTCTTCATGTGGTGAGCCCTTGCAAATAGAATCCCAACATGGGATAGAATACATAAAATTGTTAGATTTTTAACATTTAAGCTATATGATCTTAGGATATTATCTGAGAGAATAACAAGCACAACAATCAATCACATGATACAATGCACAAAAATATTTTCCTTGGGGAAACCATAAAGGATAAAACCCTACAACTTCCTCAGAGATAGAATCAGCACCAAAAGTAAAACCCAAAGACAGTAAGATGATCTCCTGACAGCAGTAGTCTCTCTCTCTCTCTTGTCCTAGCTTCTTCTCTCTCTCAGTTATGTGCTATAACTGAGTGTGAGTGAATGTGTGTGAATGTATGTGAAATAGAGAGGCTCCCTCTCTATTTATACTACTTCCCAACTTGACAATAACTAACTAGGGACGACTTCTCTAGGAGAGTATAATAACCCTAGGGCCCCACAACTTCAGGGACTTTAACCCTTGATCAATAAGGAGGGTTATACTATATGACTTTACATGACTTGTTTACATTATTGAATCTCTCGATAGGAACATCGAGGCATGACATGACTCAATTACATTACAAATACTTCCTGAAATAAACATCAGGGTATAATACATAAGATATACAAGTGAATACATTCTGAAGTTACAAATACATCAACACTCTCTCTTAACTAGGAAGGTATTCTCTTGACACAATTTATCAGCACAAGTCTTCTTCTCTGTATCATCTGGATCATCATCAAGTCATCTTCATCTTCAATTCATCTTCATCTTCAAGTCATCTTCATCTTCAATTCATCTTCATCTTCAAGTCATCTTCATATTCAAGTCATCTTCATCGTCAAGTCATCTTCATCAAGTCTAGGTCATCACTAGATCATCATCAAGTCTGGATCATCACTTGATCTGGATCATCACTAGATCATCATCAAGTATGGATCATCACTTGATCTATAGCATCACTAGATCATCATCAAGTCTGGATCATCACTTGATCTGTATCATCACTGGTGCTATCTCAATTCTACTCATCACAGTAAGTTCTACAGATCCAACCCTTTTTCATGTTGGTTGTAGGCCTAGCCTTCATGTAGGTCTTCATCATCTTCAGCACTTATATCTGACCATGGAATGAACCATGTTAGAAAGGCCCGCCCAACACTTACATCTGACCATGGGAGGAACACATCCAAGAACCATGTCAGAAAGGCACACCCATCACTCACATCTGACCATGGGAGAAACACATCCAAGACCCATGTCAGGAAGGCCCAACACTCACATCTGACCTCATCTTGTTAGAAAGGATCTGCAATTACATCCAACCTCATCTTGTCAGAAAGGCGCTGCACTTACATCCGACCTCATCTTGTCAGAAAGGATCTGCACTTACATCCAACCTCATCTTGTCAGAAAGGAGATGCACTTACATATGTACTCATCTTGTCACCAAGGCTCTGCACTTACATCCGACCTCATCTTATCAGAAAGGCTCTACACTTACATCTGACCTCATCTTGTCAAAAAGGCGTTGCACTTACATCCGACCTCATCTTGTCAGAAAGGCTTTGCACTTACATTTGATCATCTGGGAACACATCCCATAGTCACATTATAATGGCTATGCACTAATCATGTGGGAACACATCCCACAATCACATCAAAATATATCTACACTTATATATGATAATGTGGGAACACATCCCTCAATCACATCAGAATGGATCTGCACTAATCATGTGGGAAGACATCCCACAATCACATCAGAATATCTCTACATTGATCATGTGGTAACACAACCCACAATCACATGAGAGCATCTATGCACTTACATCTGATCATGTGAAGCTCAGCCTTCCACCATGTCAAAAAGGCCAATGGACACGTCAATTCCCTTTGGAGGGAACCTCGATCTAGAGAACACCAAGCTTCTCCTTGGAGTACTCAAACTTTACTCTGGCTAATGGTTTGGTCAATACATTAGCTATATTCTCATCCGTTGCAACATATTGGAGCTTCACTACTCCTCTCTGCATCATATCCCTGATATAGTGATATTTGATGCCAACATGCTTTGACTTGTCATGGAACACTGGGTTCTCCGACAACTTCAAACAACTTTGGTTGTCACAATATATACAAGTAGAATCCATCTGGAGATCAATTAAGTCAGACAGTAGCTTTCTCAGCCATACTGCCTCACAACTAGCTGAACAAGCTACAACATACTCTGCTTTGGCTGTACTCAATTCCACACAGGATTGATTCCTGCTAAACTAGGATATCACACCTAATCCCATCCTGAAGTGATCTTTCTATCAATGGCATTGCCCGCCCAATCTAAATCCACATAACCTTCCAGGTTAATATTCTGATTCTCTTCATACTTGAGCCCATAATCAACTGCACCCTTCAAGTACCTCATAATATGATTTGCAGTAATCAAGTGAACATGTCTCGGATCTGTTAAGAACTGGCTCAATGTGTTCACAGCAAAGCAAATATTCAGTTTTGTATTCGTCATGTACATCAAGGACCCAATCATCTGACGATACATCATAGCATCAATCGATTATGATGAAGCATCACTCAATAGTTTCAAGTTCGATGCCATAGGTGTGGTCATGGCCTTCCATTCCATCAACCCGAACCTCTTCAGAATATCTACTGCATACTTCCCTTGTCCCAGGGAAATTCCATCTACATTCTGCCACACCTTCATGCCTAGAAAGTAGTGCATCATACCCAAGTCCTTCATTTCGAACCTGGCAGCAAGATTCCTCTTTGTATCAGCAATCAACCCATCCTCACCTGTTACAAATAGATCATCTACATACAGTAGGAGTATCACTGGGTTCCCTTCTTCAACCTTGTAGTAAAGGTTGGAATCCACTTTACTCTTGGTAAAGCCCAAACTAGATAGGAAGTTGTCAATTCTAATGTGCCATGTCCTAGGTTCCTGTTTCAAACTGTACAGGGATTTCTTTAACTTAAACACATGATTCTCTCTATCATGTGTCTCGAAACCGAGTGGCTGCTCCACAAATACTTCCTCTTCTACTACAACATTCAAGAAAGCTATATTGACATCCATCTGGTGTACTTTCCACATCATTACTGCAGCTAAAGCAAGTGCTAATCTTATGGAAGTACATCTGGCTATAGGAGCAAAAGTATCTTCATAATCTATTCCTTCTTTCTGGGAGAAACCACGAGCCACAAATCTTTCTTTATATTTCTCTATTCTACCATTTGTAGCATGCTTGATCTTATAGATCCATTTGGAAGTTACAACGGACTTCCCCTCTGGTCTTGGGACAACATCCCAAACATCATTCTTCATGATCGATTGATACTCTTCAATCATAGCATCCTTCCATTCTTTATTTTCTTCCACTTCCTCACAGTTGGAAGGTTCTTTATCAATGAAGTCACATAATAGGGCTACATAACCGAAGTAGGACCTGTTTCTTTTCCTCTCTCTCTGTATTTATTCTGGAGCCCCATATCTTTCTGCATCTTGGATAGCTTCTCGTACCCAAGCAGGTTTCCTCTTGTGAGGATTCTTCTCTTGAGGTGGATCTATAGGTTCTTGAGGTTCTTCTATTTCTCGATCTTCTTCTTGAGTTGCATCTTTCATGGTTGTGTCATGAATTCTGGGTACTTCTGTTTCTTCAAGTTCTTCAGCAGGTCTCTTTTTGGATTTGTTGTAAGATGAGTCTTTGTCAAACATTACATCCCTACTGATGTCGATCTTCTTGAATCCTAAGAAGTATATTCTGTAAGACTTCGAGCTTTCAGAGTATCCCACAAATATACCCTTCCTTCCTAAAGGATCTAACTTTGTCCTCTTTTCTTTTGGAATGTGAATGTATACTGGACAACCAAATATTCTGAGATGATTGACTTCTGGTTTCTTTTCAAAAACACTTCTTCAGGTTTCTTGTTCTCGAGTACTCTATGTGGAGTACGGTTCTGTACATACACAACTGTTCTAGCCTCTTTTGCCCATAGATGCATGGGAAGATCTTGATCATGAATCATTTCCCTTGCAGCTTCCATGATTGTTCTATTCTTCCTTTATGCAACCCCATTCTGTTGTGGATTATATGGAGTAGTCAACTCCCTCTTAATCCCTGAATATTTGCATAATTCCTTGAATTCATTTGATGTGAATTCTCTGCCATTATCTGATCAGAAAATCTTGATCTTCTTTTTTGTGTAGTTTTTGATCAAGGCTTTGAATTCCATGAAGTTGTTGAATACTTCATCTTTTTTCTTCATGAAGTATATCCATGTCTTCCTAGAAAAATCATCAATGAAAGAAACATAGTATACATACCCGCTTAAAGAACTGGATGACATCGGACCACATACATCGGAGTGAATGATTTCCAAGATTCCTTTAGCCTTGCTTTCGCTACTTGGAAGTGTCTTCTTTGTGTTCTTTCCTTTCACACATCCCTTGCATACTCCTTCATGTTTCGCTTGTATTTATGGAAGACCTTCAACAACTTTTCTTTCAAGTGGTAGTGCCCTATAGTGCACATGTGCAAGCCTTCTATGCCAAAGTTCATTTGGTTATACTGAGTCATGAACCAAAGCTTGTTCTAGTTGTCCCTTTAATCTATATAGTTCTCCCTCTTGTTCTCCAATTACTACTGCATCATCAATAGTCTTTCCTTTTGGCCACATGATGACTTAGCCATCTATAGATGCAACTCTTATGCCTTTTGCATCTAATGTAGAGATGGAGAGAATGTTCTTCTTTAGTCCTAGTACAAATAGGACATCCTTCATTTTCATAGACTTTCCAAAGTCTAATTTGTAGGAGGATTCTCCACTACCTTTTATTGGATACTAGTAGTCATCCCCAAGTTTCACCTTGTGGGGTGATTCATGTTCTGATAATTTCACAAATGATTCTTTGAATCCCATCATGTGTTTGGAATCCCCAATGTCTATAACCTAATCATTGCTTCCATGTGTGATGTTTCCCATGAGAAAGGAAATCAAAACATATTCTTCATCATTTGAAGAATCATCACTGTCTTGTTTGATTCTCTTCTTGGAAGGGTCATCATCTTCTGTAGCATGAGCATGATGTATTTTCTTGTTTCCCTTCCTCTTGTGAGATCTATCTTTGTTTCTAGGACAATCTCTTGCAAGGTGTCCTCTTTAATCACATGTATATTAAATGAACTTATACAAATCTTTGTTAGATTTTCTAGTGTTATTTTTCTGGTGAGAGTGCTTACCTCTATGATGGTCTATTCTGCTTTTCTTGGATTGTACTGTGAGAGCTTGATCTTCACTTCCCATCTTTTCTTCTCAAGCTAATATTCGAGCTTCTTCTTGTGAGCACTCCTCCCACAGTCTACTAAAATTGACTAGCTTCTTTCTGTCACAGATCCTTGAATGAAAGAGTCCCATGCCCTAAGAATACCATTCAGGGTGGTCATCACAATTTCTGCATTATCTACCTCTTCATCTACCACTTCAAGCTGTTCATTGATTCGAGAGACCCTTGTAAAGTAAGAATGGATGGTCTCCGTATTCTAGATATTTACATTCTTCAATTCGTTTCTCAGAGTCATCTTCTGGTTTATGTTCTTTCCTTCAAATACCTTGGTCATGGAATCAAACATCTCTTTAGGTGTCTTTAGAGAGAACATTTGAGGTATGAGATGATCCTTTATTGAATCAGCAATAATCCTCTTATCCATGACCAATTTCTTCTTATGTAAGGCCTTATCCTCATCTCCCTCTGTAACTGGAACCTCTTCATTGATGTAAGAGTCCAACTCATTTTCTTCCAGGACTAGGGAGATCCTATACTTCCAAGATCGGAAGTTATCAGCTCCCTCAATATTTTCATCAAGATTTGTATGATGAGACATCTTAATAGAGAACCTCAAATGGAAATAAAAAATATTTAGATCTTACTAGGTTAAGATGTCTGAACTGGATCTAGAGCTAAATTTCTGCAGAGCTGGTTTTCTAGTTCAAGAGAAGATCTAGGGTTTGACTTTCCTGGAGTTCTATCCAACCAAAAACTTTGATCTTGATCTCTAAACTTCAATTTTTGGGAGGAGATCAATCCAGGCCTGGGCTCACTCAAAAATTCCTCTTCTGTGGAAAGCCCTAATTTATGACAGCAGTGTCGGGTCAAAAACTGAAAATGCTCAAAATCATATTCTGCTTTGACAGAAAGATGTGCCATAGAGAGGAGAGTTAGCCCAACCTCCTTTTGCTGAAAATCTGTGGAGAGAGATCCAAAAAGTAGGAATCCATATCTTCAGCATCTGCACAGTGTCTTCTTCTCAAGTTAGCTCTTATACCATGTTAGATTTTTTAACATTTAAGCTATATGAGCTTAGGATGTTATCTAAGAGAATAACAATCACAACAATCAATCACAAGAGACAATGAACAAAAATATTTTCCTCGTGGAAACCATAAAGGAGAAAACCCCACAACTTCCTCATAGATAGAATCAACACCAAAAGTAAAACCCAAAGACAGTAAGATGATCTCCCGACAGCAGTAGTCTCTCTCTCTCTCTTGTCCCAACTTCTTCTCTCTCTCTTAGTTATGCGCTGCAATTGAGTGTAAGTGAATGTGTATGAATGTATGTTAAATAGAGAGGCTCCCTCTCTTTTTATACTAATTCCTGACTTGACAATAACTCACTAGGGCTGAGTTCTCTAGGAGAGTCTAATAACCCTAGGTCCCCACAATTGCGGGGACTTTAACCCTTGATCAATAAGGAGGGTTATACTCTATGACTTTACATGACTTTTTTACATTATTGAATCTCCCGATAGGAACATCGGGGCATGACATGACTCAATTACATTATAGATACTTCCTGTAATAAACATCGGGGCACAATAGATAATATATACAAGCGAATACATTCCGAAGTTACAAATACATCAATAAAAATATCCCTGGAAGGCCCAGGCTGGTGCACTTTGTGCAAAAATGAAGAAGCAAGTGCCAACCATCTTTTACTCAATTGCTCCTTTTCTCTTTAGGTATGTTCGTATTTGCAAACCCTATTGACCCATATATTTGAATGGATCGGACCATCTCTCAAAGATTCTTGGAAAACTTGGTCCACCTCTCCACATTTAGCACACATCAAAGCTCTTCCCCTGCTCCATTCATGGGGAATCTGGCTAGCTTGAAATGCTGCAATATTTCAGGAAAAATCCTCCTCACCTAAATCCATTTTGAAATAGGGCCTAGACATTCTTTCCTACTTTCCTCAAACCAAAGATGTGCCTACAGTAAGGATAGTCACAGAAGAACATCTTGACAAATCAATGCCATGGGAATTTTTTATAGGGCCTCTCAAAACAAAAAATGTGTGGGGGGGTTTCATTCTCTTTCTCACTCAAAACCACCACTTTCAAATTCTAATGGGCCTAGGGGTTGGAACCAACAATTATGCAGAACTCATGACTCTGAAACTCTTTCTTTGTTTTTCCTTGGAAAAATACTGTAGAATGATCCATATTTTTGGGGACTTGTAATTATCAAATGGGTGAATAAAGTTCAACGTTGCAGAAAACTTGCTCTCAATTCACTCTATGAATAACTTATCATACTTTTGACAAAATTTGACTACATCTCCTGTCGTCATGTTTACAGGGAAAGGCACACTAAAGCAGACTGTCTATCCAAAGATAAAGTGAGCTTGGAGCTTGGAACCTGGAATTTTTTTGAAAGAAGGATGCAAAAGCATTTGAGTTTTACCATAGGCCGTTTATAGATATGGATCTTACTGTAAACTCCTCTTGAACAAGCAGAATTTTCTACGATATTTTTTTGAATTTTTTCTCAAGTTTTTTCCCTCTCCAACAGTGAAGATGAATGTCAAGAAGGTTCTATTGAATGCTACAAGGTGCAACATGAAGAGTCCTATGTTTTATTTTGTGTATCAATCCTCAGTGACTTACAGACATTTTTTTGCACAAATACAGTTTCTCTTTATGATTAGAAAAACAAGGACCTCAGTTTCTCTATTTTTTCTGTTGTTTTTTTGAAACTATTACAACAATATGCAAGGTATACACAATATGTACTTGACACTTTTTACGGATAGATAAAATACAATCTTTTTTTCTTATATATA
>LPNX010598190.1:28399-39319 GCA_001517045.1 Pseudotsuga menziesii
AACCTCTACTATAAACCAGCAAGGAAGAATATTTTTTAGGAAACCCAAAATACTTTGCTAAAAAGTGTTTTCCAAATCAATTTCTTAAAATATTCAACATTTAAGCGATAGTATATGATTTAACAACAAAATGGTTAAAAGTGCTTGATGCATGACATAATTCCTATTTTGTACATTTCCACCGCACTTCTACAACTTAGTGTTATGTCGATGGTGTAACATAATAAAACTAACATTAAATTATAGATTATGGAATCCACTAATGTTAGTGCTACCCATCAAGGATTACCGTGTTAATTAAATAAATTAAAGTAACATGTCAAGAAGGGGCTAATTATGTCCTGCGTAGTAGGATATATATGAATCGCACGACCCTATTAATCCAAGCCCAAGTGAGTTTTAATATTTTCTATTTATAAAGTTTTATATAGTTGCAATTTTTATTTATTAAACTAGTTTTTTTTAAACTTATTTATCTGAAATGTAATTGGTTATGAAACAATTACGTAGGTCTTGAATTTGGTGCCTCAAGACCAGGCTACGCGATGTTGTAAGCCTTTATTAATGTGTTTCCATATTTTATAAGGTTAAATTATTTTGAAAAAATATATTTTTAAATAATACTTCTTCGTGTCAATGCAAATACCCTAAATTCAAACCTCCGTCATCCTCCTTGCATTGCATGGACACCAAGTATCTTTCTCCAGACTTGTACGTGTACCAATTCACCTTGACGCTATCCTTATGCTTCCCTACACACTCTCATTATGTAAGAAGCTCATCGTCCTCTGTTCGATTTAGTGTATCGCTGGGAACTGAATTAAATTTATCTATCTCAACTTGAAAATGACGTGCCATTCTGCAATTTTTCTTCTTTTAGTATTCATAGCTGCCTTAGCGTTTGAGGGGAAAGGGGTTTGCTAAGTATAGTGAAGAGAAAGAGCATTCAAGTGAACCATTTGGATATAGCGGTGATCGATATAGAACCATTCGGAATTTTTTCCCATAATATGATCAAATTCCACTAGAATGTTCATAGTTTTGTTATTGCTTTAAATTTCGTTTATTTCATCTGCATATGCCTATTTCTGGATATGTTGCTTATTTTAGGATTTATTCTCATATGATTAATTTCCACTGTATTATTTCCACCAAAACAGCTGAGAATGTCCCATTCAATCATATTCAATGCTTTCTGCTAAATGATCAACAAAAAGTTCATGCTTGTAACTGCATTACTGCAATCAGCAATGAACATTTAGTCTGTTGGATTTCCTTTTATTTCATATGTATATACCTGTTGAATTGGTCTATTCAATGGAGATGTTTGTTTTAAGAGTTTTGCTCATACTATTAATTTACATCATATTGTTCCTATCAAAACAGAAAGGAATACTTCATGGCTTTCTACTGCTAAAATGTTCTTAAGAATGTTTTTGGTCATAATTGCATCCATACAAGTAAATATTTAATGTTCCAACTCTTGTATTTTATCAGCATTTAAGGTGTCTCTGTATTATTTCCATTCAAATATGTAGAAATCCACAAATAAGATGGTCCTTTAGACCATAATTGCCAGGTTCAACCAAACTTGGCTTAAGTTCGGCTAGATCCAGAACCTTTTGGACTGGTCAAATGGTTTGGGAGTTAATCTTCGAACCTTTTTTTTATAAAACGGAAAAAAAAACAAGCCTATAAACTCAATTTGAAAGAAAAATAAATACTGTCTATGTTAATGTATTTTGCTGATTAATTGAATCTTAAGTGACATGTATGATTTTTCTGTGATTATTTGAATTTTAAGTGATATGTATAATTTGAACAGTATTTTTTACACATTTCTAAACCTTTTCTCTGAACGTAAATAAATATTGCTTTCTCTTGCGGACAGGCCTTTGTTATAAATAAATCTTGCTTGCTCTTGCGGACATGCCTTTGTTATAGATGAAACCTTTGTTATAAATAAATCTTGCTTGCTCTTGTGGACATGCCTTTGTTATAGATGGAAAGCATTCTTCATACAAGAGTGAGCAATTACCAGTTGGTTATAGCGCGCTGCTCGATGCAGAACCATGTCGTAAGGTAGATATACGCAGTACACTATCTAGACATATATAAAATAAATATTGTGAAGTACCTTTTCTCTTAAAATAAATATTTCGGACAAATGCTTGTAGATGGAAAGTTGCAAAGGGCATAAGTGGATGAGTTTATCTATCACAAATTACAAGTGCATATGACGCTCGTCTGCAACCATAAATAAGTAATTTTCATTTGGTAAGTAATTTGTATCTATTAATATCCATGATCTGTATCCCTTTAAATGTCCTCAAAGACTTGGTTCACAAGAACATCAAGAAAGCCGTGATGTGTGAGTATGGGTCTGTTGCTGTTATTGGTGTTGCTAATGCTGGTAGATTTCCAAATAGCACCATATTTGTCTAAGGGTATAAGCGAAGGGAAGCTGAGGCCTCAGGAGATACTACCTTTGCTTCCACTTACTCAACCTTCGCCGGCTCGGAAACCTCTGTTGGCCGCCTCGTCCCTATAAGAGGTCACAAGGTCAAAAACTGGAACTAGTAACTTAGAGGATAGATGCTTCTTCTTGATGTCTTACATTTTCTCTTTGGGTGAATGCTTACCATTTAATTGAAATCTCTTGGGTATGGATTCCGCCTTATTCTCTCCGCACATATGATGGACTTCCAGTAAACAGCGTCGCAGGCCACCTCTTAAAGTTCAATACTTTTCATTTCATTTCTATCATTTATTTCAGTTCATAATTGACATTGGGTAGTCAGTGAACAAAACAAGGATGATGGTCATTTTAGTTAGCTAGAAAGCTCATAGCTAGTCCAAGAAGGAAGAAAGAAATCCCTACCTGATAGATTGGGGGAAGGAAAATAGGAAAGAAAGGGATCCTCGACGAGAAGAAGAAATGGGATGTGCCGGATAACTGGTCCACATGCTTGGATCACTGGCCAACAAGAGATATAGCTAGGGTCACTCGCAGTCTTTGGGCTCCATTGCTATTCTATATGGAGCCTCCTTGATACTATGACCTTTTCCGGCTTTAATCCTGCAGCAGAAGGTGCACATTCTTTATGCTTTTTACCCTCATTTGGATGCTCAGAGCTATCGTTCGTTTAGGTGTTAATCCTCTTTCCCGTGCTATGTGACTTCCCTTTCCTTCGAGGATAGAGTGCTTGTGGGCTGAAGTTCCCCTTCATTGATCAATCAGAAAGAAGGTAGGACCTAATAGTGGGCTAAGCCCCACGGTAAGAGAAAGAATGTAGGACCTAGTATTTATCTCGGTTAGGAGGGTAGGTGAGGTATCAATTGTAAGGTAGGTTAGATATTTAATTAGTCTTGTTTCGAAGGACCTTTATCAGGAATGTACTTATGGTGCCATCATGTTATGTTTTGAAGGGTCGCTTTAGTAAAAAGGTTTTAATTGATCTCATATTATTAAGTTTTGAGAAAACAAAATCCTATTATAAATTGGTGGATGAATTTTTTATTTATTTAATTACCATGCTTTATGAAGTTAAACTAATTAGAAATTTAAAACAATAATTATATATTTTGACTAATTCATAGCTAGCATGTTGATTTTGTAAATTTAATTCATAGTTAAAATGTTGATTTTGTAAATTTCAAAAACATCTAATTTACAATCACAGGACATTGCCACCTTGTGGCTCTTGTTGCAATATCATCCTAATAGAAATAATTTATACACATAGCAAATGCTACAAAAACACTTAGATATTCATATTACATATTCAAACTCAATTACAATTTATAGAGTTGATATTAGATCCATATTATTCCAAACTTAGCGAACTTAGCGAGGGTGATCAAAAAAATATCTCAACCATCTCAACAAACCCAAACCAACTTATCTTAAAATAAGCATTAATCCTAACTATCCTATCTTGTTAAAACAAGAAATGCACATGTAGTGTGTGCAATCAATAGGGCGTACATTTCTACAAATCTTAGGCGATTCTTCTGTGATCATCAACTGGGCATTGGGAAAGGCATCTCTGTCTTGCCTTACTTTAGACTACTGGTGTGTGGCCATTAGGCATATGATGCCACTCTTTCTCAGATTAGACATGCAAGATATTTACAGAGAGCACAAACAGTGTGCAGATGGCCTCTCTAAGGAGGCCCTGATTTTGGCTCCTGGCCTCTATTATATTTCTGATTTGTACGATGACTCTGTCATCGAGTTTGGTAAATTTCAGCTCTTTTAAGTTTTTGTGGAAGAGCTGGGCTCCCTATATTTTGGGCACTGTTTGTTTTCAGTTCAGACTATGGATGTTATGTATTATGGACCTCCTTGGAGGTGCCCTCTATACACCCTTTGTGCTCTCTAGCCATATGTTAGGACGTCATAGAGTACCTTCTGGGTCTCTTTCTTCCATGCTGAGTACTAATCATTTGGTTAGTATATATCTTCGTGCTCTTTGTCGGGATCGGTAGCACATGTATTGCTGATGCCTATTTTGGCCACGCACCGGTATGTAAAATTCCCTTTGATTCTTTATGAATATCAAGGACATGATTTTTTCTTTTGAAAAAAAATGAATAGGGCGTCCATATAGGCGATTACATTACCATATTAAAATAAAAGATATAGATAAAAACCTTTTTATTCCCTCTAAATGTGATAACTCTAGTATTGACCTCGAAACATGACAAGTTTAGTATTGGCATGGATCTATGTTGGTTCAATTCAATTTGAAGATAATAGTGAACAAAGTTTAGCTACATATGTAATAATAGTTAAGAATATGCATTTCCCTTTACGATGTCATGGGTTAAAATTCAAAAGTGAGTATAATATGTACAACTTTATATATTTTAGAAATCAAATTATTGTATAAAAGGAGTTTTTTTTGTCTCACAAACAAGGAGGTGACATACACTAATTTAGATCTATGCTCATGAGATTGTTCTTATGGAAACGTTTCCATTTGACCTTTATAAGCAATACAAATTTCTCAAGGATTTCCTCTCTCATATGGGTATGACTATTAACACCGACAAAACTAAAGTTATGATTATCAAGTCCAAGAAACACACTTATGCTTAGTTTGTATATAAAAATATCAACTTGGAGGAAGTGTCCTCTTACAAATATCTTGGAATTGATATCCATCACAAGCTCAACTGGAACTATAACACTGAGAAAATGATTAATGGAGGATGCAAAACTTATTTTGGTTTAGAAAACAATTGTAAATCAACAAACCTTGTGATGTAGGATAAAAAAAGTTCCTATCTGACACTCTTGTTATCTTTTACAGTTGTGAAGTTTGGGGTTGCATAATCTCTAGAAAATCCTTGAGATAGATTGAGCAGATTTAGAAGTGGTTTAACGTGTATAACCTCAAAATTAAAAGCAATACCCCCTATCTTATTCTCCTGCTAAAAGTTGGTCTTCCCCCCATCGAAAGCATTTCTATGACTAGGTACCTGATGTACAAATACATGATAAATAACATGGGAGACCAACGACTCCCTAAAATTTATTTAAAATCTTGTCAAGACCATCTATGGCTCAAGAGAGGCTAGTATGAAGATGCCATGGCTTGGTTAAATGATTGGAGGATTGCCGAAAACACCACTTTGCAAAATATCAACTACATTAAAAATACTATCCCCTCTAAGTTTAAATATAAAATATGGGACGAGAAATATTTAGAGGTCAAAAGAAAATTATGATACCTAAGGAGGTCATTAACCCTAATATTGAAGATCCAAAGTATATCTATGTCTTAACCAATTCATTTTTTTTTAATATATCCAAGATAAGAACAAACTCTCATGAGCTTCAGAATGAAATAAGACATGTATTCTACAATTCCTAAAATACTATGGGTGGAAAGGATTTGCCATCTCTATGAGACTATGAGCATTGATGATGAAAGTCACTTTGTCTTAGAATGTCTTACTTACACCCACATTCAATTGTAATTTAATAATCTTTGTTACAATACAAACATCTCTAATCTTCTAACATGTCAAAACTATGGCAACCTAGGAACGCTTCTTTCTAAACTTTTTAATCATATGATTTCTTTTACACCAATCCAATTAATTCACTTATGTTCTTAAGGTCCAATAGACCAAGATGGTCTCAATAGATGTTAACCATCATCGCCATCATCATAATGTAAGTATAAAAGTAATGATATAAATTTAAATCATGATACTACAATATTTGGTTTATAAGAAAATTGAATTTGATAAAAAAAAATCATAAATATAAATAGAAATAGAAATAATAATAAAAATTTAATTCTATATTTTATTTTATTATAGATTGATTATTTTAAATATTAAAAAGTAATAATCACCATTTTATGTTACGAAGATGATCTAAATGAAATAATCTAGTTGTTCACCATGATTTGTATGTGACATATTAAACAAATGTAATTGCACTGAGAATGCGCATTTTTACAGCTCAGGTAAAGAGAAGTGTTCATCTGTCCCATAAAAATAAAAAATAAAATAAAAATAAGAATGCATGCATTAATGTATGAAAGTGTCCATTTGTCCTATACAAAAATAATAAAAAGATTGTATTTTTCAATGTGTTATGGTATTAGTGGTAAGAAGAATGTATGTTGTAATTTAGTGCTGAAAAGTTTGTGGCTTTGATCCTTCTCAATATTTTGTAAAACCAAAATTAAATAAATCTATCGTAATTCTTATAAAAAATTTTAAAAAATGGTATAAAATTATAATTTTACTGTTTTTCTATAATGTTAATTTATGTCTAAATTACGGTACTACTTCGCTATCGGTCACCCAGGAGTATTTAGCCTTGCAAGGTGGTCCTTGCTGATTCACACGGGATTCCACGTGCCCCATGCTACTCGGGTTAGAGCATAAGCCAATGATGCTTTTGGCTACTGGACTCTCACCATCTAGGGTGACGGTTTGTTTAACCAAAAATACAGAGGAGTTCATGTTTATTTTGTTACAAAATACATTAATCACACTAAGAAACTAAGAAACTAAATGGAATCCGTAAGAGGTTATTATATTACTCAAATATCGCGTGGGATAAGCGTTCACCAAATCGCCCCGTTTTTCCGGCCGATTTTTTATTAAAATCAGTCAAATGTTTGCTGTGAAATTGTTTATTTCATTATTTTGGAATTCTGCTAATTTTATTTGTTCTTTTTATACTAAATCGGGCATTTTAAAACGGAGCGAGCTCGCTGTGGAGCAAAACTCCCTCCATCGGACGGAGGAGAAGCAAAGTCAACGCTAACTTTGCTCCTCCTCCGTCCAATGAGGGAGGATTGCTCCACAACTAGCTTACTCCTTTTAGAACTACCCAAATGATTAAAATTACGATTTAATTCCTTGAAAGTATGATTTACACCAAAATTGATCTCCCGGATTCCGGCGAGTCGGGGGCGATTTGGTGAACGCTTATCCTGCTCCCTCAAATATAGCACCGAAAAGCAAGTCGTACTTGCCGTCTTAGCTCAGCTGGTAGAGCGCGTGGCTTTTAACCACGTGGTCGTGGGTTCGATTCCCACAGACGGCGTTAATTTTTTTTGTTAATAATGGTAGTTTTTAATTATAAAGTAATGCAACATAGCAATTCGTAAAGATGAAGAATGGTAACTTTTAATTGTGAAGTACTGCAACAAAGTTGGTTAGTAGAAAACTCAACCTGTCCTATAAATATAAAAGACAAGCCATAAATATTATATTTTTATTATTCATAAGTTATAAATTATATTATATTTTTATTATTCACAAGTTATAAATATTTTAATGAAATGGAAGGAATTTTGAAACACTTTTTTTAAATGTGGTTTAGGGCGCTATTGAAGGGCTCTGATCTTATCAGTATTATTTCGGTGCTTAATCTAGAAGGATCGAGATAATTGAATCCTTAAATTCAACCATTTGTTGTTTTGGTCCCTAAAAATATAACTAACTAACCTACTCTTCCAAGCTAAAAAAAATTAAAACACTTATTTCTTCATTTATTTTTTTATTTTTACTTCAATGCATATCAACTTCTAAAATTTGTGTCTACATTTTTTATTTTTTTTTAACTTTCTTGATATTATTCATAAATCCAAAGAATTAATAATATTAATTCAGATATATAATAATTATAAATTGAAATCCAAAGAACTAATAATATTATAAAATAAAAAATGTAGACAAGTGGGTTGTGAAGAGACCGAACACCATTAAGGGGGGCTAAGTTCCGTCTAAATTTAGTTATACTCTGTAAATTAAGGGGGCCCAAGGCAAGTGAGCAGCGGTTTTAGTGGATTTTTTTATTATCAATACGCTTATACTATTATGGTGCACCTATGTTTCACATGGTTTAGGCGCGTTGGTGTTGTTTTTTGGTACACTAGTGTATCGGTGCTCCTTATTAGTTTAGGATCCCAGATCCTTTGTGACCTATGTGCACCGATGTGATTTTATCCAAAAAAATATCGGTGCTCCACTTTTGTAATGCTGCATCGGTGCTCCTCTTTGGATAATGCACATTGGTGTTGGTGCTCCTTATTGGCGAAGGCACACTAGCGTTGGTGCTCCTCTTTGGTGAAGGTGCATCAATGCTCTTTTTAAGGTGTGAGCTCACACGTGCTCCATGACCCATGTGCGCCAATATTTCTTTGTCAAAAAAAAATCGGTGCTCCACTTTTGAAATGGTGCACCAATGCTCATCTTTGGTCAAGGCACACAGGTGTCGATGTTCCTCTTTAGTCAAGGCACACTGGTGTCTATGCTCCTCTTTGGTGAAAGCACATCGGTGCTCCTTTTACAGTCTAGGTGAACTCATTCTTTTGATAACAAAAGCACTGGACAATAAGTCATTTTCAAACTTATTGAAAAAAGCAAGAACTTTTAAACATTTTAAAGAAATCAAGAAAAATATCTTAAAAGGATGATTAAAAATGGGATTTGTTTCATTTTTTAATTTCACATGGTTCTACCAGATAGAAGAGGAAAAGAAAGAATATTACAAACAAGCAACCACTTTTTCCCCTCTTCATTATTTCATTTTTTCCTGTTACCTATTTTATTTATACTATTTTGCATTTCTCACTACTGTTCATAACTTCTTATTTGGTTTTGTTGTTTAATTTGGTTGGTTTGAGAGTTTTTCCTTTATTTCGGAGGTTAATGTTGGATTCTTTTTAGAGTTTTATATCAAAATATATGGGGTTTCCCCGCTTATTGAAAGAACCGTTTTTTTTTAACTTTCGAAGGAAGCAGAGAAAATGTCATAAGAAGAAGGGAAAAAAGAAGGTTTGTTTCATTTCTTCATTTCACATGGTTCTACAAGAGAGAAGAGGAAGGGGAAGAGTATTGTAACCAATAACCAATTTTTTCGCTCTTCATCGTTTTATTTCTTTCCATTATTTATTTTATTTCTATTATTTTACATTTCTCACTATTGTTCTTAATCTCTTATTTGGTTTTGATGTTTGTTTTTATTGGTTCAAGGGTTTTCCTCTATTTTGTAGGCTAATGGTGGATTTAATTCAGGACTTTTCTTCAAAATATATGGTTATCAAACGAGGGGCAAGTTCAGAAAAGAAAATGATACCTTTTGTGTAGCATGGGTGATTATCCATAGGGACTTTCACTTCCTTTTATTTTTAGGTTAACAAGGTCCTTGTACATGCAAATATTTTTTTTCACAACATTCTATATTTTGTTTGTAGTGCTCCTATTCTATGTGAGTGCACTGTTGTTTCTCCTTAGTGAAGGTGCATCGATGCTACTCTTTGGTTGATGTGAACTAGTATCAATGCTCCTCTATGGAGAAGGCACACCAGTGTCGGTGCTCATCTTTGGGGAAGGCACACCAGTGCTCATTATTGGTATAAGTGCACTAGTGTCCATGCTTTAAGGTGTGGGCACACTAGTGCTCTTCTTTACTCTGAGAGCATTGATTCTCCACATTAGACATATTATGTCTAGTGGATGAGTGGTTTTGGAGAGTTATTGTCAAACAATTTTCATGTAACAATTGAGTGGTCATGTAATTACAAGAGATCCACTCATTAAGTGTTAAATGGAATGGTTTGACACTCACCATAGTTTTGTATGGGTGGTTCATCACCATTACTATAATTGTAATGCTTAGCATTCAATATTAATTATTGTACATTTTTAATAATATTATTTTTATTTTTATTGATAATGTTTTATTTTATATGCTTTTAAGTGTAATTTTTTATTTCAAACAATCAAAATTATAAATTTTTTGTTTAATATTTGACAAATATTTGATTTTTAAATTGTAAATAAGAGATTAATTAATAAACAAGGGTAAGAACTAATACTTGGAATATTCAAAATCAAAGGAATTATATCACTACATTTTCATAATCTTGTATTTATTAAAGGGTGATTCCATGAAGATGGGTAACACTTTTTGGCCAAATTTGGCGATGAAAACCTGATTTTTTACTCATGTGCTAGATAGAAGCCCTCAAAACGCATATATGCCATGTGAATTTTGACTTGCAGTAAAAAAACAAATTGTAGCATATTATGTTGGCTTCATAGTGATATTTTTTTAAAAATATTTCGATGTCATTTAATGTGTGAATTTTTGCATTTAATGAACTGTGTGACCTTAAAAATTTGAAGAAGCTAATAAGTGGCTCGTGTCCACGTAGAGTAATTCAATCTTGCATTAATAATTTAAAAAAAAATAAATATATGAGCATGATCCACATAAAATGCAGTGTGATGTGCATATTTTTTTGTTAATTTTTTTCGCATTATACAATTATTTTTTAATTTTTCGAAAGTGACCACATTCGATTTCAGCATCGTTTTAAACACATATTTGTCCACGTAAAGGAATTTTTTCTATTTTTTCAAAAATTGAAAAACCAA
>LPNX010598191.1:0-242295 GCA_001517045.1 Pseudotsuga menziesii
TTTAGTGGGATTTTCAGGGAAATATGGTAGGTAAATGGACGAATGAGCCATGAAATGGGGTAGATGAGGTAGTTAACCATTTTTGGGTGTTAACACTTGTGAAGTTGAAAACTTCCAAGAATATATGTATAGGATCTCTCTAAAGAAAATGAATTGGACACCTACATGAGTGAAGAGGTTCCAGTTCCGGAGGGAGATGAAGCTAAAATCCTTACATAAGAAGAACTTGGTCAAGGCCAAAAGGATTATTGTTGATTCTATAAAGGATCACCTTATACCATAAGTGTATTTCCTAAAGAGATGTTTGATCCCTTGAGAAATATAGTTGAATAAAAGAATATAAATTAGAAGAAGTATTGGACCTCCATGATCCTTGAAGAAATTGGCTTGGATTAGTATTTCAGTTAGGAAGGTTATGAGATAGAGGGAGATGAGGCTAAGACTAGAGACAAGGAAGTCATTGAAGATTCTAATGAAGATCATATTGTCCCTAAGTGTCATCCTTGAAGACACTGAAAGGAAGTGTTTGATGCTATCAAAGAATAATAAGACATTGTGAATGGCCTCCTAGGATCATGGGATTCATTCATTCAACTAATGTGTGCCGAAATGAAGTGATTACCTTCAAAAGACTCTGGGAAGAGTGCACACAAGAAGAAGCTCGACTCAAGAGAAGATGGGAACAACTGAAGATCAATATCTCACGATTCAAAGAAGATCCCTCAAGCGATGAGGAATACAGAGAACTCAATTCTTGAAGAACCTTTTATCCATCTGAGCACTTGGATAAGAAATGATGATGTTATGAATGAAGAAGATGATGAAGCTGAAGGCTCAAGAAGGACTCTACCCATGAAACAAATAAAGATAAGTATTCAATTGTCATTTTATGATATTGTTTGGTTATGCATTTTTTTATATTCAGTTGATATGAGTTTGCATTAATGGCAGTATACTACTAACATGCATGTGATGGGTAAGTAGCCCATGGTGCTATACAACTCTCCATTGCTACTTGTCTAGAATAAAACCTATTTGCTGACATATTGGATTAGTGCACAATCTCAATGGTGTCATGGTAGAGATGGAAGGAATCTAGAAAGTTTCCATGAGATATGGATGAATGTTGTATTGGCTAAAAGAGTTGCATGATCATATCTTTATGCATGAGAATTTGCATTATGAATATGCCTTGTGAAATGTTTCTAACCATACAACTAATGCATTTGGCTTGTAGGAAAATCACGTACAATCAACTACAAGAAAAGAAGGATGAGACTTGTTCTAAAGAACAAGTGATGACAGTTCAATAAATAATACAAGAATGAAGAATAATATGATGAATGTAGTTATGTGACACTATTGAGCGACATCATTGATGTAGAACCTTCCAGCTATGGAGAAGTAGCCAAGAAGAAAGGGAAGGAGAATACCAGTTCAAGAAGAATGATGTCTAGGATGCAGTATCGAGACATGAAGGAAAGTTCATAGTTCCATCATGCAGTAGATGGAAACATTGTGTGATACAAGGCAAGATTCGTAGCATGAGGATTCTCACAGAAAGAAGGCATAGACTATGAAGAGACATTTGTATCTAGTGGGAGTTGAGGCACATGACAGGGAGAATCATGTGTGTAAATTGAAGAAATCCTTGTACAGTTTGAAACAGGCACCCAGGACATGGTACGGTACAATTGACAGCTTCCTATCGAGTTTGGGATTTACTAAGAGTAAAGCAGATTCCAACCTTTACTACAAGGTTGAAGAAGGGAACCCAATGATACTCCTACTATATGTAGATGATATGTTTGTAACATGTGTGGATGGGTTGATTGTTGATACAAAGAGGAAGATTTCTACCTAGTTCAAGATGAAGGACTTGGGTATGATGCACTACTTTCTAGGAATGGAGGTGTGGCAGAGTACAGATGGAATCTCCTTGTGACAAGGGAAGTATGCAGTAGAGATCCTGAAGAGGTTTGGGATGATGGACTGCAAGGCCATGACCACACCTATGGCATCAAACCTGAAGCTATTGAGTGATGCTTCATCAAAGACGATTGATGCTACGATGTATTATCAGATGATTGGGTCCTTGATGTACCTAACGAATACGAGACCGGATATTTGCTTTGTTGTGAACACATTGAGCCAGTTCTTGACGGATCTGAGACATGTTCACCTAATTGCTGCAAATCATATTCTAAGGTACCTGAAGGGTACAGTTAATTATGGGATCGAGTATGAGGTAGATCAAAAGATTAACCTAGAAGGTTATGTTGATTCAGATTGGGCATGAAGTACCATCGATAGGAAGATCACTTCAGGGTGTTGCTTCAGTATGGGATCAGGTGTGATCTCTTGGTTTAGTAGGAAATAGTCTTACATGGCACTGAGTACAGCCAAAGCAGAGTATGTCACAGCTTGTTCGGCTAGTTGTGAGGCAGTGTGGCTAAGGAAGCTACTATATGATTTATTTGATCTCCAGTTGGATGCTACTTGTATATATTGTGAAAACCATAGTTGTGTGAAGTTGTTAGACAACCCGATGTTCCATGACAAGTCAAAGCATATGAAGATAAAATATCATTATATCAAGGATATGGTGCAAAGAGGAGCAGTGAAGCTCCAATATGTTGCGACGGATGAACAGATAGCTGATGTGTTGACCAAGCCATTAGCTAGAGTGAAGTTTGAGTACTTCAGGGAGAAGCTTGGTGTTCTCTAGATCGAGGTTCCCTCGAAGAGGAGGTGATGAGTCCAAGAGCCTTTCTGACATGGTAGGATTGGTTCCTTCCATGATCAGATGTAACTGTAGATCCATTTTGATTTGACTTCGGGATGCGTTCCCACATGATTAGATCTAAGTGCAGAGCCATTTTGATGTGATTGCGGGATGTGTTCCCACATGATCAGATGTAAGTGCAGAGCCATTTTGATGTGACTATGGGATGTGTTCCCACATGATCATATGTAAGTGCAGAGCCTTTCTGACTGGGTCAGATGTAAGTGCAAATCCTTTCTGACTAGGTCAGATATAAGTGTTGATCCTTTCTGACATGGTGGCAGGCTAGGCCTCCAATGGTTGAATACAAGTGCTGAGCCTTTCTGACATGGTGGCAGGTTGGGCCTCCCATGGTCAAATACAAGTGCTGAGCTATTCTGACATAGTGGTAGGCTATTCCTCCCATGGTCAGATGTGATTGTTGTGCTTTTTTGACTGGGTCAGATGTGAGTGTTGGACGATCCTTTCTGACATGGTGGCAGGTTGGGCCTCCCATGGTCAGATGTGAGTGTTGGTCCTTTCTAACTAGGTCATATGTGAGTGATGGGCATGAATTTTTGACATGGTGGTGAATGTGTTCCTCTCATGGTCAGATGTAAGTGCTGGACAGGCCTTTCTGACTAGGGTCAGATATAAGCACTGAAGAAGACCTACCTAGAGGCTAGGCCTACAACCAACATGAAAAAGGGTTAGATCTGTAGAACTTCCTATGATGAGTAGAATCGAGAGACAGCACCAGTTGATCAAGATAGTAGAAGTAGTGATGATGATGATGATTCGGTGCTGATCTAGTGATGATCCTACTTCGATGATGATCCAGTGATGATCCATCTTTGATGATGATCCAGAGAAGAATACTTGTACTGATGAATTGTGTCAACAGAATACCTTCCTAGTTAAGAGGGAATGTTGATGTATTTGTAACTTCAGAATGTATTCACTTGTATATTTTGTATTTAATTGGTCCCGGATGCTCCTATCAGGAGATTCACTTGTATATCTTATATTATACCCCAATGTTCCTATCGAGAGATTCATTAATATAATAAATTCATGTAAATTCAATGAGGTTAACCCTCCATTATAAGTCAGGGCAATAGTCCCAACAATTGAGTTGACGTTAACCCTCCTTTTTTATTAGTGGGGTAAAGTCCCCATAGTTGTGGGGCACTAGGGTTATTAGACTCTCCTAGAGAATTCAGCCCTGGTAAGTAATTGTCAAGTGAGGCCGACTTGTTGTAGTGGAAATTAAGTGAACGAAAGAATATAAATAGAAGTGAGGCTCTCCTCATTTCTACACACATGCTCTCACACAACTGGGGTGCATGAGTGAGAGAGAATAAGCTAGTATTAGAGAAAGAGACAACTGTTGTCAGAAGATCATCTTTGTGTTTTTGGGTTTTACTTTTTCTAATGGTGTTGATTCTATCTCTGAGGAAGTTGCAGGGTTTTCTCCTTTATGGTTTCCCTGATGAAAATCTCTTGTGTCTATTGTCTCTTGTGATTAATTGTTGTGCATGTTATTCTCTCAGTTAAAGATCCTAAGATCATATTGCTTAAATGATAAAAATCTAACATACTGGCAGTCGGTTAATTGTCACCATCAATTGCCCCTCAAGCTACAGCTGTGGTGATCATTACTTGACACGATGAACTATCAACTTGACTTAAAAATATCCCCTCATACATGTGTAGCTATAGGATTATGCCACCATAAACGACCATGATCTAGATTCTGCACCTGTCTCTTTCCAGTTGTTATCACTCCCGTGCTTTTGTGCTTGCCTTTCCTTTGTCGTGCACCTCTCTATTCTTCCTACATTGATCCTTTGCTTCCTTCGTGATCTTCCTTTTCTTCTGTCGTGCACGTGGTGCCTCTTCTTTTCTCACACGTAATATTCTTCCTTGTGCTCCTTTCCTAGGACAATAGGCCCCCAACACTCACATGTGGCTCATCCCAAGACACGAAACAAGGGCCACATGAGGAGGCATGATCTGCATGGCACCTTTTGTAACAAAAAAAATTGTTTTTATTTGTTTTTAATTTTTTTTGCTCCTGCTTTCTTCCTTGAGCACTGTCTTCCTTTGATTGTTTTTTTTTCAAGCTTAGGGTTATACAATTTCTTCATTAGCCTCTTCTATAAAATATATGTCCAGAGGTTTTCCCTATGTATTGGCCGGGCCTTCTTGATGGTGTTCCTCTTGCTCTGCTTCATCATCCTACCCACCTTTGTCTTCCTTTTCCTTGTCATCTCTTTTCTCTTCCTTTTTTTCTTCCACATTCACAGTCTCATTTGCACCTTCCAGTGCATTCTGTTATTCACTTCCAAAATTCTGTTGGAATTGGGACAAAATGGGAGTAAGCCATTCTATCTCTCGGTAAGCGACATCTGCTTGTTGCTCGAGCTCCTGCACTATGTCGCTGCTAGGGTGTTCTAATGAGGTATTGGCCAATGCCTGAGTGTACTCATGGATTTGGTGTTGTACAGGTTGTATTAAATCTATCACCCTTTAAGCTTCAGCCTATTGCTTGGCCATCTCCTTGTTGTACATTCTTTCTTGGTCGAGAAGAGCTCTTGCCTTGTCCAGGAGGTGATTAAGCTCAGCACCTTTGGTGATTTTTTTTTAGTCGACAACTTCTTAATCTCTACCTTTACTGCCAATATCTGTAGGTCTGCTTATTGTGCTTGCTCAACAAGTTTTTTTTTTGTCTCATCATCAATGAGCTGTTCCCATGTCACAAAAATTGCTTCCATTGATTTTGCATAGATGTTCACGGCTTCATTAAGCAGGGCAGTAACTTGATTTGTGGATTTTTTCCTTTGTTGTAGCACTTTGGGGGGCATCCTTGGCTACTGGTTGGTTCTCCTCTCTCGACGTGTTTCTTTAGGTCTGCGCCAGTTTGGATAACTATCTTAGTTGGCACATAGGATATTCCTTAGCTTCATCCTCTTCTTCCAACAGTTCAGCGATTGCCTCCTTGATAGCTTGTTCTAGTGAGGCCTGTTTCTGGGCTTGGGCTTCTAGGTCTTCCTGTTGGCGCTTGATAACTTACTTGCACTCCTGTGCTTTCCTAGTTTCCTTGGCTACCTAATATGCAACCGCATTGTCCCATAGTCTGATCTCTATGGTGGCTGTATGTTGAATTGAATATATCTGCAACAAGGTGAGCTTGGAGAATTCTAGAAATAACCTGTCCAAGCTATGGATATCTGCCTCTTTCGCTGCACCTTCTGTAGCAAATTCTTATGTAGGAATTTCTATTCTTAATAACAGGAGAAGCACTGGTGTTTCTAGAGTGTCTACTGAGTCGACACCATGGGTTTCATTCTGTATGGTGTTGTGCACTTCTATGGCGGTCTCGGCCAGCCGATTAACTTTCGTAATGATGGAAGTAATCCAGTTGGTTTGCTTTCTTGTGAGGCTACCCAAAGCTTTCTCGGTGACCTCAGTGACTGCCTTAGTGAGAAGGGTCAGATCCTCATCTGCTATGCCCATTACTTGGGGTCGATTAGACTTTCTCTTTTTCCTATGTCAGATTTCCACAGCATCTTTTTCTTCCTCCATGGGATGTTTGCCCTTCATTTTTCTTGTTCTTTCAATGCTCACCTCTTTAGTAGAGGGGTCATCGGTACCGGTATTAGGTGGCTCTTGGTATTCTTCTTCATCTTCTTGGGAGTTATTGTTATACCAAAATCCTGTCACCATCAAGTGATAAGACATTTGACATACCTACTTCCCCTAAATCCCAGCTTCTGGAGTGAAAACTAAATGGTTATTCATCAATCTATCATACAAATTCCTAGCACTATGCATGCCCCTTTATCCAGTAGCGGTACCCCTGCTCGCACCACCTTTCATCGGTTGTCCACAAGCGGTGCCACCACCCATTTCCCTTGGTCCATAGGCAGTTATTACCAGAACCACTCTGTCATAGAAGGTGAAGCACGGTACCCTGGGTAAAAAGGAAAAAAGAGAAGCTTCTCAAGGATTCTAGATGACAAGCCTCGAGATATCCCTTATCCCTACTGTAGTGGGTCAGTTGAGCTCGAGATCCCCCATCCTAGGATCTTGGAGGCCACCTCACCCACAAATCTCTCAACCTACCCTATCCATCTAGCCTTATAAATATGAGCTCATAGCCATGGTTAAGGAGGAGAACAATGAAGGTATTGATATGCTGTTGGATTGATTCTTGGCCCAAGATCATTTGGAGAGAGCATAGAGAGCTAAAGTCAGATCTTTTGGGGATGAAGAGTTGGTTTCATGGAGATGCATGTCAACACTAAGGATTGGTTGTAAATTGCTTCATATTTCTAATGCAAGTTGATTTATGTCCCACATATGTTGTTGTTGTTGTGATTTTGCATATATGTTGCTAGTTTCCTTAGTCACTAGCATAGATTAGTAGATCATATTCTAGTTGCTTTGATCCATTTCATATTGATATTTTTTGCAGGTACACAGGTGAACTGTCAAAGCCTTGTATACCAGATATCTACAGTATCTAGGGACAGTCTTCAACCTCTATCATCTATTTGTTCTGGATCTGAACCATTCAGACCACTGGAACACGTTGCTGTTTGCAGGAGGTGAAATATTCCAGCTAACAAATCTGGAGACTTCGCTGGGGATTGCCACTTTAAATCTTCTTGGATTAACTAAAGAATTAATGGTCTGGCTTTTTAATCCAGTAATTTCTGTTACACCTAATGTCTCAAATGTCACCTCTCCTCCGAGAGAGGATTGACCTCAACCTAATCTTTCTACTTCTTCATTGGTTGTGGCTTCAGCTCTTTCTTCTTCTTCACTTGACCAAAGCTCTAGGGTTAGTAGTCATGTGGATAACAAGAATAAAAAGGGAAGAGTAAGAAGAACAAGGATAAGAAAGAGAAAAAGCAGCAACCATATACTCTTGATGGTGCTCATTATAAGAGAACGCATAGAAAACCCAAGTTCCCTTGTAAGCTTTGCAAGGGGGACCACCTTCTTAAAGAGTGTCCCGGTCTCTCCCATGTACAAGAAGAGTGTTCTAAAAGATCCAAACTATCTGTGTTATCAACCTCTGATCATCATGTTGATGATACTCCCTCAACCAGTGACCCATTGGTAAAAGGTCGTAAGGGTAAAGTCTTGTATCCTTGTTTGATATGGAAGGCTATGCATCGTACTTTTCTTTGTCCAAGCATGGATGAAGCTTCGCATTGGTTGGAAAATATTACTGATCATCAACAGGTGATTCCAACATGTGATAGTAAGTTATCCCTCGATCCCCCACTGATTGACCAAGTGGTTGATTCGGATTTATCTTTGGTTGATCCCACTCTTCCTTTGGAGAGTGAAGTTTAAGTGGTTGATTCGATGTCATTTCCACCCAATCCCACGCTTTCATAAGAGAGTGTTAAGACTGAAGTAGATTTGACCAAATCTTTGTCTTGTTCTTCTCTTCCAGTAGAGAATGAATTGAATCATGCTGAGGTTTTCATGCTTCGTTCTGATTGTTCTCGACAAGAGGAATTTTTTTCTGTTTCGACAGAACCCTCTCTGAGTAGTGAGGTTATTTCCTTTGACTGGAGTAACCTAACAGAGTCTCGCATTCATTCGAGTGTTCCTTTCCAGATAGTTGTGAATGTTACTGCTAGGCAGATACTTTGTACTATTGTTGATGAAGGGGCTTCTGTTAGTATTCTATCCTCAACTTCTTGGAAAGCTTTAGGTTCTCCTTAGCTTGTTCCATCCACCGATCAGATATTGGCTTTTAATCACAGGTCTACTGCACCTTTAGGGACCCTTCCTTATTTACCTATTACATTAGGAGGGAAAACTGTCAACCAACCTCTAGATATCATGTTTGGTAGGAGTAGGTTTGAGAGCACAGTTTATAGTTGGTTTCAAGCTCGTTAAAAAATAAAACCACTCCTTAAGCATAGTTTATGCTTTTGGTTTCAAGCTTGCATAAAAATGAAACCATGTCAAGAGCACAGTTTACTGTTGGTTTCAAGCTCATTAAAAACTAAAACCACTCCTTAGGCATAGTTTACGCTTATGGTTTCAATCTTGCATAAAAATGGAACCATGTCTAGAGCATAGTTTACCCTGTGGTTTCAAGCTCGTTAAAAAATAAAACCATTCCTTAAGCATAGTTTACGCTTTTGGTTTCAAGCTTGCATAAAAATGAAACCATGTCATGAGCATAATTCCCATTCTATGTCAAGCTCGTTAAAAAATGAAACACATGCTTGTGAGCAAAGTTCCCATTCTATGTCAAGCTCGTTAAAAAATGAAATGGATCTCCTCAAGCATAGTTTACCTTTTGGTTTCAAGCTTGCATAAAAATGAAATCATTCCTAAGCATAATTCATTTTCTATTTCAAGCTCGTTAAAAAATGAAGTAGGTTTCCTTTAGCATAGTTTACCCTTGGGTTTCAAGATTGCATAAAAATGAAACCATGTTCCAAGCATAGTTACCTTCTATTTCAAGCTTGTGTAAAAATGAAACAGATCCCCTTCCCTTGAGTCGAGTCTTCACTTTAGTGTTAGAACTTGAACCTTCTTTCTACCTTCTTGATTCTTGTTCTTCCTACCCCCCTGGTGAACATTTTCACGTTAGCAACCAAGTTTTTAGGTTGGGTATGGAAGAAGAATCGTTAAATGAAATGAAGCTTGGGGGCATGTCAAGCCACTAGCAACCATGCTAATGGTAAGCTTCGCTAGAAATCATGCTGGGGGAAAGATTCCAACCTCTGTATATCATGTTAATGGGATTTTTCAACCATAGTTTATCCATTGGTTACAAGCTTCCATAAAAATGAAACCAATCCCTGAGCATTCTTTTAACTGATCTTCGAGCTCGTTAAAAACAGTAAGATGGTGTTGAGCTTACTTTTCATTTTTTATGCTCTGGTTAAAACATGAAAAGTGGTTTGAGATTAGTTTATTACTTTTTCATGCTCTGGATTCAAACATGAAAAAGGTTAATGGAGTCCTCTTTAAACCCTTTTCAGGCTCCCTAAATATGAAAAGATCGTCGAGTGATCTTGTCTTCTTCACGCTTGTTAAAGTATTTGAAGAGTCGTCCGTCCAATGGTAGGTTATCTCTTTTTTGGTTCGGATAGGACTATTTACGAAAAAGGATCACACCAGCCAATCATGACTGGAAGAGTTCTCTAAGGTATGATTTTATACTTTTTCGGGCCTTAGAGACTAAATCATACAAAAAAGGACCCCTTTGGACTCTTCTTCCATATTCGTTCAGACTCTCTAAACATGAACGATACCGAGTTTTATTTCAGTGGAATTGTTATAATTAAACATTGAGAGACCCATTTTGGGATCGAACCCCTCCTCTCTCAGGTTTGTAAAACATATGACTTTGGACTAGTCTTTCGACGAGCTATATCGAGTGTTTGTTGCCCTCTTTGAACTCGTAAAACCAAAAAGAGGCACTCATCAATCATGATGGGGGAAATGGGAAGGGAATCATCTTGCAAATAATGGTAGTTGTTTGTCGTTACCTTTGAACATGGCACTTGTCTATACAATCATGTCATTCAATTGGGTATTCAGCTGATCTTCATGATGATCCACTTTCATGAGTCACGTCAATCCTTTGAGTCTTTCAAAAGAATGCATTGTCCATTGTCGCATTGTGTATCTTTCCTGTTTAGTCATCCTGCCAAGTCTTTTTGTCATGCCACCCGATGTTAAAAGGGGATTTGAAGAATTCGTACCTCTGCAGTCTACACAGTCTTTGTGTCAGTATATTTGAGCCAATCATATGGTTACTAAATTCACATCATTCTAGAAATATGTTTTGAGTTTCGTGTCGTCAATGTGGGACTCATCATGGCCCTCCTTCGACGAGACTATTCCCATCGACACCAGCTCATCATCCAGGAAATAGTCTTAGAAACAATGTTTAGTACCTTGAGATCTGTATTCCTTAATGATAGATTCTCTCACTCTCAACATAGGTTCACATCATTGACCTTTGATCGATAGAATCGACCGGGTGTTCGACATTAGGACATCTATTCACACTTAGTAGATTGTACTAGAGTACCTTGGGAATCATTGACATTAATGGTGATCTCCCTCACACTTGTTAATGGTTCACATCATTGGCCGGTAATCAAGTGGTTTCTACCATGTTCGACTTCAAATCATTGTAATCACATGGATAGAATCGTACTTTGTGGAGGATGAGACGAATACCTTGGGCATTTGTTTAAAGTGCTCATTGCTTTTCCCCAAGTTGCGATGGATTTTTGTATATCTAGCATGGATCCACATTTGTATGGTCCTGGCTATGCTCAAATTTGTGTCTGTATGATATAGATCTACGTTGTATGTCTGGTAGCTATGTCCAAGTTTGAGTCCTCTATCACATGGATCTACATTGTATTCTAGTATCCATGCTTGTTTATTCCACTCATAGATCTGCCTTGTATCGGTCTGCAGCTATGAGTTTGGTTACTTGTGTCTATGAGTCAACACACTGATGTACTACAGATGCCTACTTGACTGCATACTCCAATCGATCCAACATTTTCATCTCTTGGTGACGACATGTTCTCAAAGCTCTCGTTTATCATATCCCTCTAAGACTCATGCTTTGGGGGGCATCCTATTATACCAAAATCCTATCACCATCATGTGATAAGACATTTGACATACCTACTTTCCCTAAATCCAAGCTTCTAGAGTGGAAACTAAATGGTTTTTCATCAATCTATCATACAAATTCCCAGCACTGTGCATGCCCCTTTATCCAGGAGCAGTACCCCTGCTCGCACTGCCTTTCATTAGTTGTCCACAAGCGGTGCCACCGCCCATTTCCCTTGGTCCATAGGCGGTTATTACAAGAACCGCTCTATCATAGAAGGTGAAGCACGATACTCTAGGTAAAAAGAGAAAAAGAGAAGCTTCTCGAGGCTTCTAGATGATAAGCCTCGAGACATCCCTTATCCCTACTGTAGTGGGTTAGTTGAGCTCGAGATCCCCCATCCTAGGATCTTGGAGGCCACCTCACCCACAAATCTCTCAACCTATCCTATCCATCTGGCCTTATAAATATAAGCTCATAGCCATGGTTGAGGAGGAGAACATTGAAGGTATTGTCATGCTGTTGGATTGATTCTTGGCCCAAGATCATTTGGAGAGAGCATAGAGAGCTAGAGTCAGATCTTTTGGGGATGAAGAGTTGGTTTCATGGAGATGCATGTCAACACTAAGGCTTGGTTGTAAACTTCTTCATATTTCTAATGCAAGTTGATTTATGTCCCACATATGTTGTTGTTGTGATTTCGCATATATGTTGCTAGATTCCTTAGTCACTAGCATAGATTAGTAGATCATATTCTGGTTGCTTTGATCCATTTTGTGTTGAGATTTTTTGCAGGTACATAGGTGAACTGTCAAAGCCTTGTATTCTAGATATCTACAGTGTCTAGGGAGAGTCTTCAACCTTTGTCCTCTATTTTTTCTGGATTTGAACCATTCAAACCAGTGGAACACCTTGCTGTCTGCAGGAGGTGAAATATTCTAGATAACAGTTATCCTGATGCTCTTGAGTATCGGTATTGGCACGAGCCTGTGGTGGGTTCCCTTGTGGAACCCCTTGTGACGCTTGCTGCACTGTAGGCACCTAATGTTGGCTAACCCATTCTTGAGGCCAGTTGTTTATCTCCGTGTCAATATCAGTGTCCATGAGGATAAAGAAAGTTGCAAGATCCTTCTTCTTACAGTCATGGCGTGGTTGCATTATGATGTTATGCAACCCTATGTGGAAGTGAATGAATGGATACTTGGCCACTATCGCAGGTCTCAATCGATATTGATTGGGCACAATATTCCTGAGCCTTTCTCCTTGTAGAAAGAATGTAAGCCCGGTATCATCCTTGTGCTTATTGTCCTTGTGGTCCCAGATATTTTGGTATGGCATGCCGAGGAGCTTTGTTGATGCCTTTCACACACCTGGGTCAAGTGGCAAAAATCTTCAAGCCACTCGGTGTGTCCTTGGGGGAAATTCTCGAGTCAAGTCTGTCACCTTGTTCTTGACTCCTTCGTTTAGGCTCAACTCCTAATGAAGCCAAGGGGGGTAGACCATATTAAGTTACTAAGGCTAATTACTTAGTATGGTGATGTTAAAATGAATGAATTACTTAGAAGTTTGAAAATTAACCATAAACAACCATAGATGACATGATACAAAATGAGCGCATGAAAGCAGAATGCTGAGACACAATATATATATATATATATATATATAGCAAGAAAATAATCAGTGCCTTAAAATGGAGTCAAAATAAAATCAATGTACTTGCATGTGCTTGGAGTGAATTTTTTGCAATTGCCTCTTGGTATGTTTTAAGTTAATGTGAGATATGAGTTGATTAAAATTAGGTGAGGAGGTGGACTCCAGATATACCCGAGAGTACTTGGAGTATGTCCAAAACTAAACCTTCACGGCTACCCGCAAGGAATATGTGGGCTGAATGGAGTCTCTAGGGCTATTGTTCATAATGCACCCATTAGGGTGTGACAGAGATTGATGCCCCAAGGTCACTTTTCAGAAGTTCCCACTTCCTTTGGGTATTTTTCCACCGTAATGGTTTGATCTATGTGTTGGATTTTCACCTGATGGTTTGTCAATTTGGGAGAGTGAATCCTAATTATACTAGTCACTCAAGTGCTTTTGATACATCTTAACTGATCAGATGAACCATAGCCAATTGCAGAGCATACACACCGGAGTCTTGTCAATTTTAGTAAATTTTGAGATGGATGTTCTTGTTAAAAAAGAAAACCCTCCAGAAACCTCTTTCGGTCCAAGTGGACCTCAATCAGGGAATCAAGGAGGGGTTGATTTTATTATGGTTACTGAAAAAAATGATGATAGCAAATGAAACATAAAAAGATAAGAAAACCACAATTTTCTAATTAGACTACCACAAACCTTTCTTCACCTTTCGGCTCAAAAGGAGGCTCGTGGGGTAAGTATTAAAGTTACTTTGAAATCAATAGAAATGGAATATGGAATTTATTTTAAATCAAAATATACTACCCTACAGATTAGTACTACGCTAGATTGAAAAAGATGAAGAAAAAGCAAAAAATATGACACGGACACAAATCCCCCCAGGGGGGATGGGGAATGGGCTCGAAGGAGCCTTTTCAAAATTATTTTTTATTATGAGTGGTTAAAATATAATCAAAATGATGTGATTCCTCTTGATTCTTATATAGAATGAAACCAAGAGCTTACAAAGTGCAAAAATTAAAGATTTCAGTCAAAAGGGGAGACCCCTGGGGGGATTCAGATGGCCCAAAAATCACTTTCGAACAGAAGATCCTCCTCTTTTCTGTTATACCTGATAAAAAACAGCAATATTATTAGACTGAAATATTCCCAAAATCACTCTAAAAGTACCTTTGTGTCAGCTTACGTTTAACCAAAGAAAGCTAAGTAAAAACTAGTTAAAAAAGGTAAAAAGGGAACCAAGGAAAGCAAGCTTTCCTTGGGATCTTGGCTTTCCTTTTAGGAAGCCAATATGATGTGCACTGATTTCTATAATTATATTTTGTAACAGAAAACAGAAATCTAATGCATGCAAGCTACAAATTCTCTTTAAAATTCCATGCAAAAAGGACGATTTCCCTAAAGCTAGATCTAGAATGCTTATGAAACCTTTTAAGAACAAGATCTAGATTATGGGATTTGAGAATATAGATCTATGTTAAATTTACTTTAAGATAATAAATCTAAACAATATCAAAGCTGTGAACAAAGTAACCAGGTAAAGAATTGATTTTGGAGGAAGAGGAGGAGAGAAATGCTGGTAGCCTTGAAGATCCACCGTGGAGATTTCTGGTGGAATGTCGAGGGACTATGCCTTTGGAAATTTTTGGAGAGAGTGAAGAAGAAAAATAGATCAGCATCCTCTCCAATCTAGGAACCTACAGCTCAGCTGAAATAAAAAAACTTGTCAAAATACTTGTGAGATCTGATTAGTACATACACAAAGATTCAGAATAACATGCATATAAACTTATAGAACATGCTGAATATAGATCTATAAACATGCATCAAAGGAAAGAGATGGCCAATAAACTTATTGAAAATCACCTTCCTATCAAGATTATAATAAGCTTATTATAAATCTTAGCAATGAATCCACAAGCAATCAGCAAATTATGAACACAAATACAAGTTACCTCAGTAAAAAATGGAAATGATCATCCACACATACAATGGCACAACACCGTCTTGCCTCCAAAGATTCTTTTTATTTCAAATGAACAATAACGATAGTACAATAGCAGTAGCACCTGAATCCCAGTTCTAACTAGCTTGGAAGAGGTAGCATGTGCTTTATTCAAATAGAAAACAGGAGATCCATCCCAGGGGGGGCGCAAATCCCAAGGAGACAAACCACTGTAGCTGAAGGAGAGCCCATCAATGCCTGATCTATGTCTAATTGAGCCAGATCTAAGTCTCACTGAGTGAAAATGTCAATCGAGGGGCTGATTTGACTGACACCTCAACCTGTTGACTGAAGCATCCACCAAAACTCATCCAGATGAGCCAAAACGTGTGGAGAAGAGAGGGAGGGAGAAATTTTCCATAAAGGATGTTGAAGATCAACTCTGGATTTGTCCAAATCACCTCCATTAATCAAGGATTTGTTAGATCCATTCAATCTGGTTCATATCTGACTGATTTCAATCAAATCAGCTGAGAATCCACCGATCTATGATTTTGGATTTGCTCCATTATTCATCAATTTATTAATTAAAATAATCAATAATTGATTTTTCGGTCTTTCTGACCCGAGTGATGGAAAATCACTCCAAAATAGGAAATAGTGGTCCATGGGTTTACATGGTGCTCTTAGCTTGAAAATGAGCACCTACATGACTGAAACTGATTATTTGGCCCACTTTTATTACAAAATCAATTTTTCCAATTAAACTATTAAAAAATAGCCTAAGTTTTGGAAAAATTAAATTTTAATAAAAAACACTGAAAAAACAAAAAATTTGAAAAATTGAGGGGGACTTAGACATGTTCATATGACTCGACCATGATTTCTAGCATGTTTATACATTGACACATAGACTCTAATAACCTCAATAGGCCTAAATGCCAAGCCGACCACCCAAATTTTGGAGGTATGGAGTGAAAAACTCAGAAATTATCAGTTGTTTATTCAACAACCAATAATAACCAAGGGAAAAAACACCTTGGGCTGATCGGATTGACAAATAAAGTCTAAGAGAATAAGTCTTTTATAGACACTATCATGCTAGAACATTTATTACAATTCCCCCATGGGGTATGAACATTTGATATAGTACAACAAGCACTTCCCATAAGTACTTCTAAAGGTCTTATGAAGTCCAAACAAGTTATCCTTGTCTAGTTCACCAGGCTCACTTGATAAAAAACCACTAGTTACAACTTAGGTGGTAACATTCTGGCTCCAACTATGGGACGTGTGCTCGATCTGGTCTTTAAGGAAAGGAGAGGATACGAGAACACCAGAATCTCTAGTTTATATACCCTGTAAAAACATCTCAACTTCATAAGAAAAACCTCAGTAGCACAAGTTTTATAAAGAACCAAATGAACCATTAAGCTGATTTATTTAAACAAAATAAATGTAACTAACTAAAAGAATCAAAGTTTTATTATAGCTAAGTACAAAATAGAAATGCAGAAAGTAAATGCTCTCTTTCAAGGAGCTTATTTTCCTACTCTAAGCATGATATAAAAAGGGTTAAGTGTAATCAGAAATCCAATGTAACCACCTAAGCATTTTATTAACATAAAAAAAATTCCTTGTCTTTGGTTACCAGCCAAAGTAAGGATACTTTATTCAGAAAATGCAAACCTGCGTGATGATTCAAAATGGGTGAGATGGATGGGAGATCATACGCATGAATAATGTCATAAAAATTTTCCCCAACTTGTATGTGCTCATGCAGGTTGCTTCTATTCATGACTGGATAGGACTGATATACCAATCAAAATGATGAAGTAGACTGACTACATCATCATACTGATCACCGAGGCTTATCAAATGATAACTCGTTGCACAATCCCCAAGTAGCTCCAAATCATAAGGAACCTCTATATGTGAAAAAGATGGCTGAGACTGATATTCCACTAACTGCATCACATCTGACTTTCCACAACACTGCTTCTCAATGTCTTCATTATTGATACCCTTGTGCGGCTCATGATATGACTCTGAATGCTCACATGAAAATTCTAAATGCTCCTCTTCCATACTAAGGTTTTCCAAGGTCTCCAGATCCATGCTTCCCTCTATGGAAGTATAGTATATTGGAATTCCACAAATTTCTAAATAGACACTCCCCTTGCTATATATAGCATAGATAGGATTCTTAATAAGATATCCACAAAAATCCCAATAGTCATCACCATCATCTATGTTAGATGTGATGGATTCCCCATTGCTGATAACAGGTTCCGATATCAAGCTTTCTTTGTCTTCATTACTGACACTGATATATGGCTCAGACTGATCATGTGGATAAACTGCATGCTCCTTTTTCATATCAAAGTTTCCCAAGGCCACATGGTCCATGCTCTCTCCTTTAGATATGCCATAGATAGAAAAACCATAAAAAGTTTTTGGTTCGTTATTTTCCTCTTTATTCATGTCATAGACTGGATTTTCCATGAATGTACAGGACTCCTCATCAATATCTTTGTCGGGGATAAGGGAGTCTTTGTCACTTGTATCATGTTCCAAGCTATACTTGTACTCATTTTCATACTCATCTTCTTCAGAGAAAAGGTCACAAGGCAGTAAACCTTCCAGACTGTCATCATTATATAGAGAACACGTAGGAGTCCCATCATGTACATTATAGTTTTCATCATAAGTTTCACTATAAGATTCTGCAATGGTTTCATCCTTAGGTGTGTATTGTTTAGCTGGTGACAAAGGGTGGGCATGGCCCACCATGTATATATGATCAGGCTCACTTGAAGTTGTTTTTTGATTACTGACCTCGGGAATTCCATCTTCCATGACTTGATTTGCAACATAACAAGTGCTTTCTTGGTGGAATTGTTCACAAGGTCTACACCATGGAATTACTTCTTCTACCATGTTAGCTGAGTCTAACTGGTTTGGAATCCTAGGCTCCTGCTAAGGAAAATTATCTTGATACATCTGATTCTGCTTGGGATGAAAGTTCCTAGGTCCATTATTCATTTCCATTGTGATCAATCTATTATGAATGTGATTCAAGTGTGCAGAATGATTGGCCATTAGTTGGTTTTGACTAGTAACCAAGTCTTTTATCATGTATGTTACCTTTTCCATGGGATATTTAGAGGCTTCCTTTTCTTTTGATTCAATAGATTTTCCCTTTTCTTTGTTGTATGAAGTGTTTTCTATAGTGTAACCTGGAATGTTGAAATTGCCTAAAGACTGCATATTATTTTCTATTTTCTCGGCCAATTCCTGAGCAGTGTTTAGATTGGTCGGCTCTTTGTCTCTTAACTGGTACCTCAAATCACCAGTGAAAGCTTCGATGTAAGATATGAGGATGGAGGCATCCTTTGGCTTGATTTCATTAGGGAGGTCCTCAACCACACACTTGAACTTAGTGTTAAATTCATCCATGGTTTCATTCTCCATCTTCTTAATGTTATGAAGGGCAGCAAGCAGATGTCTTGGTTCTTTCTTTTCTCCCCATTTCTTCTTAAAACCCTCTAGGAATTCACTAATATTTTTATATGAATCATCATCTAGGTCAAAGTAACATTCTTCAGCATCATCTTCTAAGGATAAATAAAAGAGCTTCATTTTGACATCGTCATGGTCATGGCAAGCATCATTGCAATAACTGACCAGGTGCTTTTCAAACTTTCGAAGGTGAGACTTGGAAGTGATGTAATTATTGCCCTGAAATATGGGGAGCTTCTTGATAGCATATTTTGGAATGGCATGGGGAGCACCTGCTATCTGAGAAAATTCAAGGGATTTGAATAATTCCATCATTTCTTGAGATTGGTGAACATGACTCTCTACAAATATGTAATGGATATCTGAGAGGGATTGGTCTCTTAAATATTCAAGGTTTCTGCGAGAAGTCTGCCTATTCAATCTTTCCCTAATAAACCTTTCGGGATCAGGGAGAGGATTGAATAATTGTCGATGGTTTCTTCGGGTAGAAATTCTTGAAGGGATGTTAGACAGTGGAGTCGCCAGATGGATCAAGTTTTATTTTTTATGTTTTTTAAAGAAAAGATCAATCAAATTATTTTTTTTATCTTTTTGGTTGTTTAGAAAAAAGTTAAGCTAAGTCATACCTGAGAATAAAAAGATTTATCCCTGGTAACGGCGCCAAAAAATGTTGCTTCCTTTCACACACCTGGGTCACGTGGTAGAAATCTTCAAGCCACTCAATGTGTCCTTGGGGGCAAGTCTCAATTCATGGCTGTCACCTTGTTCTTGACTCCTCCGTTTAGGCTCAACTCCTAACGAAGCCAAGGGGGGTAGACCGTATTAAGTTGCTAAGGCTAATTATGTAGTATGGTGATGTTAAACTAAATGAATTACTTAGGAGTTTGAAAATTAACCATAAACAACCATAGATGACAAGATACAAAATGAGGGCATGAAAGCACAATGCTGAGACACAATATATATATATATATATATAGCAAGAAAATAACCAATGCCTTAAAATGGAGTCAAAATAAAATCAATGTACTTGCATGTGCTTGGAGTGAATGTTTTGCAATTGCCTCTTGGTACGTTTTAACTTAATGTGAGATATGAGTTGATTAAAATTAGGTGAGGGGGTGGACTCCAGATATACCCGAGAGTACTTGGAGTATGTCCAAAACTAAACCTTCATGGCTACCCGCAAGGAATATGTGGGTTGAATGGAGTCTCTAGGCTATTGTTCATAATGCACCCGTTAGGGTGTGACAAATATCGGTGCCCTAAGGTCACTTTTCAGAAGTTCCTGCTTCCTTTGAGTATTTTGCCACCGTAATGGTTTGATCTAGTTGTTGGATTTTCACCTGATGGTTTGTCAATTTGGGAGAGTGAATCCTAATTATACTAGTCACTCAAGTTATTTTGATACAGCTTAACTGATCGGATGAACCGTAGCCAAGTGCAGAGCATACACACCGGAGTCTTGTCAATTTTAGTAAATTTTGAGATGGATGTTCTTGTTAAAAAAGAAAACCCTCCAGAAACCTCTTTCGGTCCAAGTGGAAATAAATCAGGGAATCAAGGAGGGGTTAATTTTATTATGGTTACTGAAACAAATGATTATAGCAAATGAAACGTAAAAATATAAGCAAACCACAATTTTCTAATTAGACTACCATGAACCTTTCTTCACCTTTTGGCTCAAAAGGAGGCTCGTGGGGTAAGTATTAAAGTTACTTTGAAATCAATAGAAATCGAATATGGAATTGGTTTTAAATTAAATTATACTACCCTGCATATTCGTACTACGCTAGATTGAAAAGGATGAAGAAAAAGCAAAAAAATGACACAGACGCAAATCCCCCCAGGGGGGATGGGGAATGGGCTCGAAACAGCCTATTCAAAATTATTTTTTATTACCAGCAGTTACAATATCAGAAAAATAATGTGATTCCTTTTGATTCTTATACAGAATGAAACCAAGAGCTTACAAAGTGCAAAAATTAAAGATTTCAATAAAAAAGCGAGACCCGTGGGGGGATTCAAAAGGCCCAAAAGTCACTTTCAAACAGAAGCTCCTCCTCTTTTCTGTTATACCTAATAAAAACCAGCAATATTAATATACTAAAATATTCCCAAAAACACTCTGAAAGTACCTTTGGGTCAGCTTACTTTTAACCAAAGAAAGCTAAGTAAAAACTAGTTAAAAAATGTAAAAAGAGAACCAAGGAAAGCAAGATTTCCTTGGGATCTTGGCTTGAATTTTAGGCAGAAAATATATGTGCACCAATTTCTAGATTTATATTTTATAACATCAAACATAAATCTAATGCATGCAAGCTACAAATTCTCTTTAAAATTCCATGCAAAAAGGACGATTTCCCTAAAGCTAGATCTAGAATGCTTATGAAACCTTTTAAGAACAAGATCTAGATTATGGGCTTTGAGAAGATATATCTATGTTAAATTTACTTTAATATAATATATCTAAAAAATATCAAAGCTGTGAAAAAAGTAACCAGGTAAATAATTGTTTTTGAAAGAGGAAGAGGAGGCGAGAAATGTTGGTAGCCCTGAAGATCCACCATGGAGCTTTCAGGTGGAATGTCGAGGGACTATGCCTTTGGAAAGTTTTGGAGAGAATGAAGAAGCAAACTATATCAGCATCCTCTCCAATATAGGCACCTGCAGCTCAGCTGAAATCAAAAAACTTGCCGAAATACATGTGAGATCTTATTAGTACATACACAGAGATTCAAAATAACATGCATATAAACTTATAGAACATGCTGAATCTAGATCTCTAAACATGCATCAAAGGAAAGAGATGGCTAATAAAATTATTGAAAATCACCTTTCCTATCAAGATTATAATAAGCTTATTATCAATCTTAGCAATTAATCCACAAGCAATCAACAAATTATGAACACAGATACAAGTTACCTCAGTAAAAAATGGCAATGATCATCCACACATTCAATGGCACAACACCGTCTTGCCTCCAAAGCTTCTCTTTATTTCAAATGAACAATAACAATAGTACAATAGAAGTAGCACCTCAATCCCAGTTCTAACTAGCTTGGAAGAGGTAACATGTGCCTTATTTAAAGAAAAAATAGGAGATCCATCCTAGGGGGGCACAAATACCAAGGAGACAAACCACTGTAGCTGAAGGAGAGTCCATCGATGCCTGATATGTGTCTAACTGAGCCAGATCTGAGTCTCACTGAGTGCAAATGTCAATTGGGGGGCTGATCTGACTAACAGCTCAACCTGTTGACTGAATCATCCACCAAAACTCATCCAAATGAGCCAAAACATGTGGAGGAGAGAGGGAGGGTGAAATTCCCCATAAAGGATGCTGAAGATCAACGCTGGATTTGTCCAAATCACCTCCATCAATCAAGGATTTGTCAGATCCACTCAATTTGGTTCAGATCTGAATGATTTCAATCAAATTGACTGAGAATCCACTGATCTATGTTTTTTTATTTGCTCCATTATTCATCAATTTATTAATTAAAATAATCAATAATTGATTTTTGGGGCTTTTTGACCTGAGTGATGGAAAATCACTCAAAACTAGGAAATAGTGGGTCCATGGGTTTACATGGTGCTCTTAGCTTGAAAATAAGCACCTACATGACTGAAACTGATTATTTGGCCCACTTTTATCACAAAATCAGTTTTTCCAATTAAACTATTAAAAAATAGCCTAAGTTTTGGAAAAATTAAATTTTAATAAAAAACACTGAAAAAACTATAAAAAAAAACTAAAAATTTGAAAAATTGAGGGGGACTTAGACATGTTCATATGACTCAACCATGATGTCTATCATGTTTATACATTGACACATAGACTCTAATAACCTCAATAGGCCTAAATGCCAAGCCAACCACCCCAATTTTGGAGGTATGGAGTGAAAAACTCAAAAATTATTAGTTGTTCATTCAACAACCAATAATAACCAAGGGAAAAAACACCCTGGGCTGATTGGATTGACAAATAAAGTCTAAGAGACCGATTCTTTTACAGACACTATCACGCTAGAATATTTATTACAATTCCCCCATGGGGTATGAACATGTGATATAGTACAACAAGCACTTCCCATAAGTACTTCCAAAGGTCTTATGAAGTCCAAACAAGTTATCCTTGTCCAGTTCACCAGGATCACTTGATAAAAAACCACTAAGTACAACTTAGGTGGTAACAAGCTCTACTAGGATATCCATGGATTGATAATCTGACGTCAGAGCCCATATCACAAATGAGGTTAGAATTAAAATCCACGAGAAGTGAAACTTCATCGTGGTCTATTCTTGTGCTTCGTGTGCATCATCCATTAGTTCATTCAGGAGGAACTAGGACCAGTTAATGTGCACTCCTTGCACAGAATTTTCTTCTAACTCTACTGTTGTAGTGGTGGACTCAATAGGGCTCATCTTGTGCAAGACCCTGCTGCACAAAATTTTTTCTGCCGCTTGTATGGCATTATCATTGATGGAGGTAAGGAGGAATCCCTTTCCACCACAGAGAAGATGGTGCTTGGTATTCATGTCGCTTTTGTCTAGATCTTCCCCCTCATTGTGCATGTATGGGGTCGGGTCGAGTCCTTGCCACGGAAGACCTGTAATGGCTGAGATCAGGTCCACCATTACTGCATATGTTTTTTTCAGCCAGAGGTAGCCTCCATGGAAGCATACCAGTAGCTGTTTGACACACATTTCGACCAGGCCAGAGTGGCCAAAATGGGGCATAAGGTGTAGGTTCAAGATACCTGACTACTCCAATCCACTTGCATAGTCCATTGTAGAGACAACGTCTGCATTCGTTGGTATACCAGCCTTTACAACCAGGAATTGATCTCTGGATATGTTTTCTTTCATGGTGTTGTAGTCCTCAAACTTAAATTCATGGAGTTTGGAAGCGATGGAATCCTGTGGCTACGTGACACTCTCTAGAATAATGGGCTCTTCTAATAGCTTTGGTATGTCCATAGTTACTCTTACGGTACCTAGATTCCTTGGTGATACATATAGAGGGATAAAGTTCTTTTCTTCATCCATGCACTCCACTTCTGGAGGTGATGGCAGTGGAGGAACAGGGTCATTTATCTAGGCCTTTGGTATCTTTGCTACGGGGCCAGATGAAGTGGGGAGGTCTGCACTTGATGGGGCTCTGGCTATAAAACTTTGGGCTTTATCCGGCTGTACTAGTGGTCGGTTTACAAGAATCTATGCAAGCTGGTCCCCTAGTGGTGGTTAGTGCAGTGACCCCCACGGCGATTTCGGAAGTACCTTCAGCTTAGGCTGAGTCCTCTTCATCTTCTTGGTCGACTGAGTTGGTTGAGGGACATATGGTACTTCCAAAATTGGTCAGGGTTAGGCTAATGAAATAGTGGAATGCTCACTATCACTGGATAACTCAATGATTATAGTCTTCGGTCTATAGGACGGTTCAGGCATACGTAGTGAGCTCGGCTCTCTAGTTTCCTGGCCTTGTAAAAAAATTGCATCCATGACAGAGGTAATTACCTATTATAGGTGGATAGTCTTACCAGTTGTGAATGGCCACAATGATGGATCAATTGATGGAGCACATGGGCTTGTCCTTTTTTGGCTTTCCTCTCACACTTAGGTTCCATCATTTACTTGTTAGGGTAGTTAAGAGTAATACAGCGGATGGGACCAAAAATCCAGCCTCCATTCTCAATAGTCTTTCTAAATTAATGCTTTTGCTCTACCACTAGCACCAATTATTTTTGGAATGTTTGTGCATTTAAGATTCTGTCGATATTTTCTAGTTGTTTGGATCTCACCGCTAGTTGTCTCTTAGCTGGTTCCTTGGCGGTTTTATTGGGTAGCCTTTTGTCAGTGCAACTTCCCTTTCTGGCGCCCGGCTGTGGCGCCGTCATCGTGCTTTTTTTTTTAATTTTTTTTAGGGAGCTATGACCTTATGGGGCTATGGCATGATCATCATGGTATGGTTTTAATCAGCTTCCATTGATCATACCTGCAACCGATGTTCCATCTAGATTATTTGTTTTTACCACGCCTGCTTCAGTAATGTGCGCAACCACATATGGACCTAGCCAGTGTGCTTTGAGCTTACCTGGGAGCTTAATAAACTTTCTAGCATACATAAGAATGAGTCCGCTGACCTTGAACTCCTTTGTCCTAATGTGGCAGTCATGCCATGCTTTTTGTCGTTATTTTTATACGTTTCGATGGAAGCCCACAATGAAGCGTTCTTCCTCCAATTGAATCTATTGTGGCAGTCTTTCCTCTATGGCGTCAGTTTCTGTCATCTCTGTGAGTGCAACGATTTGCAATATTGGAACAATGTACTCCATGGACATGACTACTTCTTTCCCATAGACTAAATGGAAAGGAGTGTATCCAGTCAGCCATTTGCATGTTGTTCTATATGCCCATAGTACTACTGAGATTGTCTGGTCCCAATCATCTCTGCGCACATTACAGACCTTAGTCAATGTATTATCTAGTATCTTGTTGAAGGCCTCCATAGTTCCATTTTCTTGAGAATGGTAAGGTGTTGTCTTCTTGTGCTAGATTTGGAATTCTGCAGTTAGGTCAACAATTAGCTTATTTACAAAATGCGTACCTTAGTCACTGATAAGGATATTCAGGAAACCAAACCTTGTGACAACATTTTCAAAAACAAACCTCGCCACTATTGCAGCGGTGCAATATTTCACAAGTGTCTCTTCTTCACTTCTTTTCAAGTAATCCATAGAGGTTATAATATAGCACGTGCTAGTCTGTCTCCCTGACGGATTGATAAGACCGACAAAATCCACTGCCCATTTATCAAATTCCTCTAGTGTAATTTGTGGCATAAGTGGCATTTCATCACGTCATGATGGTTTCCATGTTCTTTGACATTTATCACAATCACAACCATATTTTCTTGTATCCATATGTACAGTTGGCCACCAGTGTCGAGCTTGCAAAATTTTGCGCATCGTTTCTTTTCTGGCGTAGTGTCCTTCTTAAATACCCGCATGCACCTTGGACATTACCCCATCAAAGACACATCTACATAGTATTTCATCTGGTCCTAACTTATACAGTTGTCCCACGATTAGTGTGTAGTATGAGGCCTTGAAAACTAGTTGTTTCTTCTGCCATGTTGAATAACCTTCAAGTGCATAGCCTGTATTCAATAAGTGGATAATAGTGTCAAATTCCTTGTCGACAACATCATTAGAAAATAGCTACGCATGCGGTGGATTATCCTCTAGACTGGTGGTTTCCTCCCCACTTTCAATGCGCAACAAGTGATTAGGCCCAAAGTTTAGTCATCTTGGCTTCACAATGACTTCAAAGTCAAATTCTTGGAATAGGAGGAGCCACCAACATATTTTTCCCCCCAACACTGGCTTATTGACCAGGTATTTCAGCAAAGAATGATCAGTGAACATTTTGAAGTGTGCACGCAATAGATAGTTTCTGAAATTTTGCAATGCGTAGACCATGGCAAGCCCTTCTCTTTCAGTTGTGGTGTAGTTTTTTTCTATCATTGATAGTTTCCTGCTGGAAAATGCAATTGGGTGGTCAATTGCACCCTCTCCTAGTTGGGTTAATACTATCCCCAACGCAATTGATGATGCATCAACATGTACATGGAACTCCTTTTTCCAGTCCGGGAATATAAATATTGGCATTGTAGCCATTTTGTTTTTCAGCTTATCTAGACTCTCCTGACAATCTTTGTTCCATTCTAATTTGGCATCCTTCTTCACTAGTTTCTCCATTCGGGCAGTTATCTTTACGTATCCTCTCATAAGTTTTTGATAATAGCCAGTATTTCCCAGTGTGCATCTGAGTTGTGTGACCTCTATAGGAAAAGGAAAGTCCAAAATAATTGCCACCTTCATGGGATTGACCAGGATACTGTCACGGCATACCACATGGCCGATCAATACACCAAATGGTGCACAAAATATACATTTTCTCAAATTCAGTGCAATTTGATATTGGCGACACCTTTCTAGAATCATGCGTAGATTCTCAATATGGTCTCTTACCAGACCAAATACCGTATTGTCATCAAAATATACTTCAAGAAACTTATGAATGAAATCTTTAAAATTAGAAACTACTATTCTTGAAAAGATAGCACGGGTGTTTTTAAGGCCAAAGGGTATTACCGTGTATTCGAAGCATCCCCATTCTGTTACAAAGGTTGTTTTGTGACGGTTCTCTTGTGCAATCCTGACTTGATAGTAGCCCAAGAATCTGTCTGTGAACGAGTACATTTATTGTCTGCCAACGCTTTCCAAGACTTCATCTGTGAAAGGCGTTCAGAATGGATCGTGTAAGCAGGCATCATTTAGCTTCCTAAGGTTGACACATATTATGACCTTGCTTGTCACCTTTTTGTCCTGGATAACTATAGGGCTTATCCACTCTAACTCTTCAATAGGTTCAATGATTCCTACTTCCAACATACACTCGAGTACTTCTTTCACTTTTTCTTTATAGCATAGATTTAGTATGTAGGGGCATTTTTTTATTGGTCTTGCATCAGGTTTGAGTGGAATTTTCATTTCACCCAAATCTCCTCCTATTCCCTTCATTTCCATGAAGTTCGTCGGGAATAGGTCTCGGAACTCATGTACTAAATCAGTGATTTTGGCAACTGTCTCTTTGTCCCAATAATCTCCAATGTTATCAAATTTTGGATTGTCCTCTGATCCAATGTTAACTTTCTTGATCTTTAGTGGATTGATGAAATGCTCACTGGAAATGTCACTTCCTTCTACTTCACGCGATCCTTCCGACTCTGGAATATTGATGTTAGTCGGGTCATCCTCAAGGTCTCTGGAGAGGTCATAGTAGGTCATTTAGTGTTGAACTGTCTCACAACATGGGTTGGAATGTGCAATGCCAGGATGAGAATATGCAACCTCCAACGGGATCTCAACGAATATCTTCTCCTTAATAGTCTTCAGCGCAATATCAATAGTTGGTTGCTCATTTGTGAACTGGAATGTGTATGTGAAATTATGTGCAACCTTTTCCCATTCTTTTGTTTCTTCGAGCAATTCCATCGATGCATACCAACCTATGGGTGCCATCTCAAGAGTATGGATGGAGTGGTGGACCCATTCCTAGCGCGGGTAGTTTGAGAATGCTGCGGAACACTGCTCCAAGTGTTCGATAGGGTCCAATAATCTGGTATACTTGTGTGCATAGTTGCAACCTCATCTCTGAACTGTACTTCTAGTAGTCATCTACACTACAGCCATTTGGTTATTTAGATTTTGTGCGTACCCCGCCATCATGTGGGCATAGCTTTTAGGGTGAAATCCAGCGCAGATAAAAGCTATGGCTCAGTTACTAATTCTTCAAACTCAGTCAAGAATGTTTCCAAGCTAGGCAGTCCTTCATATGTGGGTAGCAGTCGCGATTGAGTTCCCACTCACCTAACATACTTAGTTATCTAGGCACATGTCCTCGTGGAAAATTCATGTAATCGGTTCTTCCAGTTATCAAGTGCCTCCCCTGAGTCCGATGTACATGAACTAGAGCATCTCTAGCTCAGGTTTCCATCCACAGTAGGATTTATGTATTCCTCCTTAAGGGCAGTGACATTATAGATGTTGTCAAGGTGATCACCTTGCCCTTCATTGAACACCGGTTCAATGTATATCCGTCCTTCTAGTGGGTCGAGGGGCGCAACCACCCTCATCTCGTTATCCTCAAATTATAGGGTACTTATTTTTAAGTTTATGATAGTTTTATTTTCCATTTCCCAATCAATTCCTAGTAGCATGGGATAGGGGTTAGTATCATCTACTATATTGATGACCTCGAAGTCCAAAAAAGTGTGCAATCCTTCAATGTCCACTTGGACCTGACTCAGTCTACGAATAGGCAGGACCTTTTCCTGATTAGCAAGTCTTAATTAAATTAGGGACCATTCTAGGGGTGGATTTCCCATTATTTCCCATGTTTGGTGCATTAGAATGTTAACATCGGATCCCAGGTCAAGGATGATATAGTCCATGTCGTACTCACCGATTTGTGCTGACATCTTGAGCTAACGTCACATTTTTGAACTTTGTCTTGACACTGTTGACTTTCTTTACTAGTGGGTCTTCCTCTGGAAGTGTCTCAATAAGTGCTCCCAACTCTGCAAGTGCATCCTTGTCCTAAATTATCACCAAACAACTTGACAAATGGTTTCAGCTTACTAACCTTATCTATACTTTTGTTCACAGTCTGTTGTTTGAATATATTTTGGAATATTTCAGGAATATATTTTACATAGATTGAGGTGGATGGTTGTTCCGATCCTATGAACTCCAAACATACGTCCATGAATATCCGCTTATGTTCTTGGACATTAAGTGATGCCTTCTTCTGCATGGAAAATCACACCTACGATTGTGCTTGTGCCGCAGGTTCTGTTTGTGTTGCTTGGTCTACACCTGTTGCAGTGCCTCCCCTTATTACTACTGCTACATTTGGTTCTTGTGGTCCGATGACTATCATATGTATATTGACATTAGCATTCAGATAGGGAGCATTTGGCACAATATTTGGTGTAGGGTTTGGTGCTGGGTTAGCTACTCCAACCGTCTGGGATTGCCATCGAGCGATGAGTTGAGAACATTGCTCCACATTTTTCTCTTGTCTATAATATAAGCAAGTCTTCGTAGGTTCAGGGAAGTTCCTAGCATAATGGATCGGTACTCCACAATTGTAACATACCACTGGCCCTCTCCCTCAACCAAATCCTCCTCCTCCTCAGCCCCCGTAATTGCCACCCCCTCTTAGTTGAAGTTGAGGTGGTTGTAGCAGGTATTGTGGTTGTTGATACTATTGTTGGTACAAGTTATATGGGGCCGTATTCTAAAACTAGGTTTCCATCTGAAACTGCTACACAAGTCGAAACTAAGGCGCATCCTAGAACTAACGCATAGCCTAAAACTGAGGCGCATCCTATTCAATATTTATTTTCTCCTCAATCTTCGTTAGATAGGCATCTACCATTTTATCTCCCAGAAGTTGGTAGGACCTACAATCCTTTTCATCATGGCCTAAAGATCTACAAAATTGACAATATAAATTAGCTGGGGTACATACCATCTTCTATAGGAACATGCAATCTACGTCACAGTGTCCTCTTGTCTAGCATACGGTGCACCAGGGAAGCCCCTAGGTACTCAAAGGATTCAGTGTACTAGATGAGATGTAGTTCATGTATAGTGGATAGTCATCTTTGGTATGGCCATTGGTCTTGCATAACATACACCATAGGTCTTCCTACACATCCTTTCCCCTTTTTATATATTGGAGTTGAATTGTCAAATTAGCCAATTGCGACTGAATCTGTATCATTCCTATGGCGCCATACCTAATAGGTGATTCCTCTAGTTTCATCACTAACTCCAGTGCCTTTGTCTACGTCATGATCTTTTGCTACATGAGTGGTCCTATAATGTGGGGAAACAACGCAGCAATAAAGCACTCTTTATGTTTCCTGTCCGACATCTGGAAATTAACTTTGGCCATCAATGTTTTGAACCACTTATCAAATTCCCCTACTGTCTCTGCCAGAGCTTGCTTAATCTCCTTGATATCGGTAATACATTGGAACTCATATTGGGGCTTTCTAAACTCCAAGATCATTGCTCGTCGAATCTCCTCAAGTGGCTTTTGCGGTGTTTCGGTTGGTGCGGCACAAAAATTCATAAACCAATCTAGCACACGACCCCTTAAGGTCATGATCATCTGTGCCTTCTTTATATCTGCATTATGGACTAAACATACCATTGACACAGCTTCATAGAGGAACCAATTCTTCTCTGGGTACTCCGTTCCATTCCCACTGAATGTGGATAATCTAACGTATGTTCCCGCCATTAGTGTGGAGCTGGGATTGTTCACTAGATTCTCCGTATTTACTGGATTTACTTGGATTGCTGATGGGCTTCCTTGTGCACCAGTCTCGACACTAAAATTACTATTGTTCACAATTTGTTCAAGTGAGGGACTCATAGGTCTCGCTTCAGGTGATATTCCTCGACTTTCATAGTCACATCCTATCCTTAGCATCTCTACCAACTCTTCCGATTCTACTCTCTCAGAAATCGGACTATACTCCTCCTCTTCATTGTAGGACCCTTCGTTTAGGTGTGACTCCCATCCATATTCACCTTCTTGGGGTAGGTTATAAGCCCCCTGGCGTCCTGCTACCTTCCTCCTCTTTCTTGACTGGAACCTCCTTCCACTTATTAAGAATCCAGCGTCTAGCTCATCTTCTGAGTTTCCTTGAAACATTTCTCTTTACTACCTTCCATTTTATTCCTAAATTCTACACATCATATCTCCCTCACATACCACGTGACTTAATCGTTGAGACTGGTTACCTCATGAACCACTAGTCTCTCTACTCAATAGTCTCCCTTCCCTAGAAATTGGTCTGCTTAGTCACCAATCTTAACAACCATTCATGTAGTAAAATGGGGAACTCGACAAAGAAGATCTCATGAATATTAGAGTATATATATTCAAATATCCATTTCTCTGTGCTCAACCGTGTCCCTACGCTCTCTTCTTGCATGAATTCCAGTGTTTTAGAATCCATCCAGTATTCTATCTCCTTATTTGTCGGGTGCCACAACATTTACCTCGATTTGATCAATAAGGTCCCGGCAATGGAACCATTTGTTGGCCATTTTCCTAACTCATGCAACCTAGGTTCTGCACAGCCCGTTAACCCAACAAATACTCAAGATACCAGCCCGATAGAGCAAGCCCTAATGGCAACACCTGCAAAGAAAGCGCAGCATCACCAGAGATATCTCTTCGATGGGTAACTGTCGAAACCATGTTTCCGCAATTTTCAAGGGATTCTAGTCCCTTGGCTCATAGCCAAGAAGCTCAACGAATTGAATAGGATGGCTGGATAGAGGAGTCAGTATTGTACGACTGAGCACAAATACATGTTATCGCACATAACTTGTCCTTACTCTCCTCCTCGCAACTTTCACAACTTGTGTGGCGCAGCTGACTCATACCCACAGACCGACTCCAACCTATTTCATGACTTAAGACAAAAGCATATAGGACGATATATACATTTTCATTTCAATGACGCTCCCCTATCATTCATCTACTACTTCCATTATTACATCAGTCTATTAAAAAATACTCAACATTATACAGAAAGCAATTAACAATCAATTACATAAACATTCACCACAACAATCATTCATTCAACTACGAGAGATAACATGGAAAACCATCTAGGAAAAACCACCAAGGTTCTCTTCATCTCGCATGAGAAAAGGATACAGCACCTTGTAGTCTACGCGATGCAGACTGATCTTAAGATATGTCTTTAAGACTCAGACTTATGGTTCTCATGCTCTCTAGTTTTCTCTTCTACCCTACATCTACTCCTAGCGGTCTGCACACATAGTACCCAGACCCATGGCTCAACAGCCTCCTATCACCTTTGGGATCTTCTTGAGCCTTCTCTTCCCTTACCTTCTACAACCTAACAACCAAAATGGCATCCTTCCCAATGGAATACCACTGACAGACCAACAATCACTGGGAAATTGACCTAAACATAATCACCCTCAATAATAAGCAACTAAAAGCCAATAAAAGCCAAATGAATCCAACCTTCTAACTACTACATCCCTCCTATTTATACTAACTTATATGACCCCGCATGGTTGACTACATATCGGTAGTTAGCTAACTATTACCATCAGCCACCCCTCGGGTTATAGTTGTGATGATCATTACTTGACACGAGGCACTATTGGCCTAACTTACAAATATCCCCTCATGCATGCGTAGCTACAAGCTTATGCCACCCTAAACGGCCATGATCTGGATTCTGCATGTGTTGCTTTTCGGTCATTATCACTTCCATGCTTCTGCACTTTCCTTTCCTTTGTCGTGCACCTCTCTCTTCTTCCTACTCTGGTCCTTTGTTTCCTTTGCGATCTTCCTTTGCTTCTGTCGTGCGCGCAGTGCATCTTCTTTTCTCGTGCATGAGCTTCTTCCTTGTGCTCCTTTTCGAGGCCAATATTGTGCTACTCTAGAAATTAACATGTTTAATCCTAAATTAAATATACACAAAGATAAATCGAACTAAACTAGAGATATAATTACCAAACGTTACAATAGTAATGAATGAAGAAATCAGAAACAAAAGGGATAGAACAAAACACAATTCAACACGTATTAAGGTAAAAGGAAGTGAAAGATAGGGATGGAACTTGATAGATACTTTAAATGATCTAGAATAAGGTCTGAATTATAGATATAATCATTGTCTAATTACAAAATAGAACATAATTCAAAATCCAAAGAAATAGAACTTTAAATAGGCTTAAAACAAAATGGGAAATATTAAAGGCTGGACAAAGGGCTGAATGGCAGTCTGAACAGACAGTCTGAATGATAGTCCATATGAGGAAAACAATGGAAATTAGGAAATAAATGGCCTAGATGATATAAATATCAACTGATTTCATGCATATGATAATAACATGCATAAAGGACAATAATTGAACCTAGTTAATAATTGAAATAACAAAGAGATTACAAGTACTAGTCTATGGTTGTAAAGAGACTATTTCCTATTATGAAATGAAACAAACTGGAATATAACTGAAAATAATTCATAGCTAAACAGAATTGACAAAACTAATTCTAACAACAAACTAAACCTAAGATACTAAATTAATTAAATTCTATCTAATTGCAAACATAACATTTGATAAAGCTGAAAATGAAACTAGAAGGAAAACTTAAAGAAAAACCAGAAATAAACTACACATAGAAACTATAAAAACAACACAGCATTACTCATAATGAAACATATGCTACAGGAAACAAAGAAATAAACAATATCAACTAACAGGAAACCAATTTGCATAAATAAAACAAAAATAGAAACTACTTATATGCAGGAAAGAAGATAACAAGAACACACTGGAATGGAGACCATTGGTTGTTGAGGGTCCCTCTCAGCAGTCATAGTGTGTTTCAATCAATCACTCATGGGAACAAGAACATGTATACGCAGCAAAAACAGAACTTATATTAAAATTCAGAACAGAGTTTTTACAAAGCTTCTTCTAATATCGACTGACAGAATTTATGAACAAGCTAGCTAGTTTTGCTCTCGCTTGGAGGTGACTATATATAATGTTTACAAGGATGAGCGGGTCGACCCTTTTAGTGGTCTACTGCTCCTAAAATAGTCGACCTTTATGGTGAACAAAAACGTGGACAACATAATAGCTGAAAATCATTTTATGCTTTAATCACTTGGGAATATGCCAACTAACAACGTGTGGGTTGATCGAGAGGCTGAAGGACAAGATGGATATGCTCTACGCATATCTAGTGTGAATGTGTGTCCACACTATGATATGAAAAACAAATTCATATATCAGACATATTTCCAAATATAACAGAATTGATTAGTAAAATCACAAAATAATAAAAATAAACCAAGACTTGCAGAAATTCCGAATGCATTCATACTTGGGGCTGAACGACAAGTTGTATGACAATAAATATTTCAAAAATGTGACAAAATAGATGTCCAATGAGTAAATTACCAGCTGCAAATAGTGACAAAACCGATATCAACAGCTTGATGACAAGATCTTTCTCAATTGGTTCTTAAAAACCTTACTACCACCCATAGCCAACGACGTCACCTCCGAACGTCCCCAAGACGAGGAAGAGGACATCTTAAAGGCCCAACAGTTTGATTTGATTTATGCTCAATCTAGATACTTATACACCATCCTTCTAGACGCTCCTCGTTTCGGCACCTCTCACCACGATGCACCAAGAGCATCCCATGCTATGGATGGCACCATAGATTTTGTCTCCCAACACTCACAATACTATGTGGCTTCTCCTATGATGCCACCACACCCAAGTAACACCCCTAATGTTGCACAAACAAATCAAGTACCTGACTACTCAAGGGTGATGGCTCAATCTAGAGCCACACCCTCTTATACACAACCCGTGCCAACCCAGCATGCCCATGCACCATCTTGGTCGGTGCAATCATATTCGGGACCAATGACCGGATTTTTAGCCCCTCCAGCTCCTCTAGCCTACTATGCACCACACATGCAAGCCACTTCGGCCCCCACCCCATCTCCTCTAATGTCAATGGGTCAAGTTTTTTCTCAATAAAATATTCCCAACCAACCAGCCCCTAATAACCAACAAGGGCAAGGTAAGAAAAACCGTGGATGAAACTGGGGCAACAACCAACCACAAGGAGGTGTCCAATAGCCTAACCCTCCTAACAAAAATGGTGCTAACCCGTTAGGACAAAACCACCAATAGACTAATCGATCGAGACTGTCCATGCCCTTATGGACTAATTATTCGTGCAAGTTATGCAATGTCTACGGTCATCATACTCATGAATTCCTGCACATGGACCGTGTCAAGAAGTTTATCCAAAATGAAGCTCAACGGGACACCAATGCGGCACCATAGGCTAAACCCAACCCAGGGCCACCAGGCCCTCTAGCCATGGTGCTTCAGAACCTACTACCAATCCAAGGAATGGTTACAACTACACCCCTTCCCTCACCTGTTCCCGCAGCACCCACAGCGGCTCCACCTATGGATATTGGAATCCATCACTTAATAAACATGTCAACTGAAGAAGTAAAACTCTAGACTAGATGAAACTAGTCTCAGTATACCAAAAAAATTGTTGACCCATTAGCGAAATCCACCTCTAGCACTCACAACATGCCTCTTTAGTTACCCCCACTCCCCACTGACGGGGCAGCCAGAGTTCCACAATTTCCCATGCAACATATTGCCAACAATGCCACTGCTAGAGCTTCCTTGAATTACAACATTGTTGACAACTTGTCTCAGTCACCTACAGCCATGTCTACTCTTGAGGTGTTCAAAACATGCCCTCCATAGTGGAAATCATTTTTATCTACACTTGGTGTCATGGATCCCTCTGATTCTAAGTTGATCACATTCGATTTGGATCAAGGAGAGACAAGGATGCCATCTACAGTTGCCTTCTAGATTTCAGTATCAATTTGGAATTTGGTCATACATCGATGTATAGTCGATGAAGGGGAATACACCTGTGTCATGTCAACATTTTTCTGGAAGAAACTCGGGGACCCCACCCTCCAACCGTGTATCACTACACTACGTGCATATGATGGCCACCCCACCAAATCCCAAGGCATTCTTCCACATGTCCCCATATCGTTAGTTGGTAAGATGGTTCTAATTAACATAGAGGTTTTCAATGCTCATCTTGATTATAACCTTCTCCTCAGACGTAGTTACATGTATTCTATGAGAGTCGTGGGATATACCGTTTTCATACTTATGATGTTCCCCCATGATGGGAAAATTGTGATGGTAGACCAATTAACTTACCACAATCTATAGGGGCTGACCACACTAAAAAATGTCATCCCTATTGTTGATAACTCCATCGATAGTGCAGCCATCCCTATCTTTTTGGTTGTAGGTCCCTTATTGTTCATCGACACTTCCATGATGGATTCTTTCCCATCTTTACCTCCTCCACCAGCATCAAGAGACACTACGGACTTGTGCATGCTTTCATCCAACAACATTCCACCTAAGCCCTAACCATAGCCACAGCCTCAAATGCAATCACCAAGGAATTATCGGGGCTCTCTCTCAGTCCATATGATTCCCTTTCTTTTCCCCCATCTGGCATCATGATTAATCTTGTAATGGCTACTTTGAACTTACCAAACTTTACATTAGGAATTCTTGTGTGGTACCTTGAACCACCTGCCCAACCTATGATACCCCAGGTTTTGTTGACTCTTGTTCAACCCATTATGGTCGATTCACACCCTCCTCTTGGACTACAACAACCTCCTTCCATGCTTGCATCAACCCTGCCTCATCTAAAGAGGGCTAGGGAAAAAATTCCAAAGAGGCACCCAAAACCCGACAGACTACACCTTGCACCATGTGCGACGTATAGGGTCATGCTACCTAGAATTGTCCAGAAATACCCATCCTTCACACACATATAGATTCCATGGAAACAACATAGAATATTCTAGTAGTTGTCATCCCAACTCAGTTAACAGTGAAAATCAAGTCCTTGAGGATGAACCATGCCTTCATACTTTGTGGATTGTATGGACATTATTCCCACCACTGTCAAGGCTTGGTTGAGTTTCAAACTTCCCTTAGCAACCTTCGAAAGCATTCCCTTGAATCTGAAATCACTGTCATTAAGGAGACCCACCCTCTGGTTCTTCCTCGATGACCATAACCATTTACATGGTGTCCAGCTCTGTCGACCCTTTTGTCTCCACAACCATCGACGATCCCTTATATCTATCCAATCATTCCTTCAACAATGATGAGGAGATACTAGAGGCCTTGACCGCTCCTTAATATCCATGGGATGACATGCACCACCACTCATTCTTTATCCCGAGGGAACCTTCGTCGATGTCAGATCAATATTCAGTAGAGACCAAGTACTTCATCCATGGCAAGGCGGATTGGTTCAAAAATCCCATCTTGACTCCCGACACCACTGAAGAAGGAAATATGGCCAATATCTCACCTACCATCAAGGTTAACATCTCAACCAACCCTGATATTGTTGAAGAGATCATGATGGGGGAATCATGCTCCTCTGAAGAAGTCACTTCCTACAAATCTCGTTTTCAAGACTTCTATGACATCTTTTCTTGGTCCTACACCGAGATGACAAGATTGGATTCATCCATCATTGAGCACCACATCAACACATGGTTTGATGTGGTTCCCGTTTGCCAAAAGCAACGACCCATCCATCCTGCCAAAGCTACTACGGTCAAATCTAAAATTGAGAAGCTATGCACATCAGGCTTCATTGACCCCATTGCCTACACCACTTGGATTTCTAACTTTGTCCACATGAATAAAAAATAGGGCACCATCCGCATCTGTACAGAATTCCATGATTTGAATATGGCATCTCCCAAGGACAACTTCTTAACTCCTTTTATTGAACAGATCATTTATGCATGTGCTAGACACGAGGCCTTTTCCTTCATGGACAGTTTTTTTGGATACAACCAAATTCAGATCCGGAAGGAAGATCAATACAAGACTGCGTTCACAACCCCTTGGGGCACATTTTCATATCGAGTGATGCCCTTTAGACTAAAAAAATTTGGAGCCACTTTCCAATGTGCCATGACATATTGCTTCCATGACCTTATCCATATTATATTGGTTTATCTGGACGAACTTACCGCTCGATCACGGAAGCGCTCACAACACTTAGACGACTTACGACAGGTATTCCTGCGATGTTGCAAGTACAAAATCTTCTTGAACCCTCTCAAGTGTGTTTTTTGTGTCCCAGTGGACCGTCTACTTGGGTTCATTGTTTACATCTTATTAAAGTTCAAGCCATTCTCGACCTGCCCTCACCATGGACTTTGCGACAGTTGTAGAGTCTCCAAGGCAAGGCAACATTCCTTCATCGCTTCATTCCGGAATACATGACAAAATCCCATAGTTTCTTACATGTGCTTCATACCAACATTCCATTTGTCTGGGATCAGCAGGCCCAAGATGCATTTGACATGCTAAAGCAAGATCTGGCTTTCACCCCATTACTATCTACACCTAACTTCACTTGGGACTTCATCCTCTATGTGTCGACTTTCAAAAATGCCATCGCTAGATTTTTGGTCCAAGAAGATGATGCTCTTCAAGAGCACATGATTTACTACATTAGTTAGAAGTTGAATGGTCCCCCCCCCCAACATTTGACTAAGGAGAATATGTCCCTCGCCCTCATATTCTCCATCCAAAAGTTGTGCCATTGCATTATCGCAAACCATAATCGAGTAGTGGTCGATTCCAATCCTATGCGGTACCTCTTGAGTTGTCGCCTCCTACAAGGTCATGCGACCAAGTGGGTAGTCATCCTCCAGGAGTTCAACTTGGAATTTATTTCCCCAAAAAGCACTAAAGCATTGGTGCTAGCTGTACTAATGATAGACCTGGCATTGGTGTCCACTCCACCACCACCCATGGTCAACCTTGTTGGTGAATTCTTATTTGTCATATCTACGGAAGTTCCTTGGTATGGGAGCATTCTCATGTACTTGCGCACCCAAAATTTTGAGGCTCACTTAAGCCACAAAGATAGATGATGTATTTGACATCAAGTCACTCACCATATCCTTATTGGAGATGTTTTGTACCATTGGGGAATCGATACCATATTACATCATTGCCTCACCAATGATGAGGCTGAATGGGTCCTCAATGACTGTCATAGTGGATCTTGTGATGGCCACCTCTTTGGTTTGGTGACTTCTTAGAATATTCTATGTGCCAGATATTTTTTGCCTTCCATTTTTGTTGATTGCATTGAGGTAGTCAAATACCACTATAGCTATCAACTCTTTGCCCCAAAAGCAAGGAATCCCCCTGCACCATTACACCTCATGGTCACAGTTGTTCCCTTCTACAAGTGGGTGATCGACTTCATGACAATCACTCCTACCTTGGTTGGTGGAAATAAATGCATTATCATGGTTGTTGATTACTTCACCAAGTGGTTCAAGGACATGCCCACATTCAATTGCAAAGCTGAAATGGCAGTGCGTTTTTTCTTCAACCATGTCATTACCCATTCTGGTGTTCCCCAATAGATTGTCTTAGACCACGGTAAACATTTTGAATATGTTGTTTGGAAAAAAATTTCAACCATGTTGAAGTTCGAGCACTAGTTCTCATCCTCCTACTACCCCCAAGGAAATGGCCAAGTCGAAGAGGTCAATAAAATCACTAAGACCATGCTCCAGTGGATGGTTGGAAACCACAAAACCAACTAGCCCCACATGTTATTTTCCACTCTTTAGGCCTACTGCACATACATGAATACCACCACTGGATTCACCCCATTCCATTTGGTACACGGTGTTGAATCGGTACTCCCCATAGAGTTCCAGACCCCATCATTATGCCTCATCATGGAACTCCTTCCCAACACTTTACCTCTAGAAGAATGCCTCCTCCTACTTGAACACACTAATGAGGACCATCGTGTTTCTCTCCAAGTGATCAAAGTCCCATTTTGACTCCCATGTCCACCCTTGCACCTTTAGCGAAGGCAATATGGTCCTTGTTTATGACCAAGCCAACGATAACTTGGGAAAAGGAAATTTTGAATCCATGTGGTACGACCCATATGTCATTTGCAACTATCTAGACAAGGGGAATACATTATTGCTAACTCTGATAGACAACTCTTGAAGAACCCCCACAATCGGATCTACCTCAAGATATTTTATGCCTAACATCACCACAATGAGTCACTTGTAGCATAGTTTTTTATTTTTTGTTTTACATAATTCTTGAAGTGAGTCTTACACTTTGCTTCCTTGATTTCTCCAGATGGATCCTACCTCATGTCACTACATTGGATTTGTTGATGGAGCAAGTAGATGGTCTCTAAATCTCTCCTTGGATGCATGGGTTATCTATTCCCCGTCACACGAGTTGATCCACATTGACGACATGTGTGTGGACATCGCAACCAGTAAATAGGCTGAGTATGATGGTGTCACTATCCTTGTTGGAGTAGGGTCCCACAGCTATAGGAGAAGCTGCCATTTTGACAGATAGATAGTTTTGGTGAAGATATAAGAGATAAGGTAAAGATACAACACCGTAGCATGTTTCTAGCTGCATATCAGAGTCGGAAACTGTGACTATCGGGGCAGAGAAGTCAAAGAAGACAACCGTACCTGAGCAGCCGAGAAGAGAGAGTTCACCCACTGCATTCAAGGTAGCGGCGAAGACAGGAGGGCTCAGCTACCCTCATAAAGGAAAAAGGGGCAACGAGGCCAAGGAATTGAAGACGAAGGACAGAGAAGGAAGCGACTCCCAGTACCCACGATCAGCTTCGGGAAGCGTGGAAGACTGCAGAGAGATGTGGTGTGATGGAAAGCGGCAGTTTGAGTACAGATAGACCGACTGTCACAATTAGGGTTTTTGGGTTACTGTTGGGACAGGCCCATAGTGTTGTAATGGCGAGACCTTTGGGATGTATTTTGTATTGTAAAAGGTTAGCTAGTCGGATAACCTGTAGCTATTCAGACAGTTAGCACATCTGAGAGTCCAGTAGTCTGTTAGCTCATAGTATTTTGTATTGTAATAGATTCTAGCTCTGGTTCTGCTATTCAGTCCTTAGTTACCTTACTGTAACCAGTAGCCGATTCCATGAGTATGTATGTAACAATCCGCAGGGATTGACAGAGAGAGAGAGAGAGAGAGAATATTGTAAGAAGGCAATATAGAAATAGAGAAGAGATCTAGGAGAGAAGGGCTCTCGGCAGAGAATGCGGAGTTACCCAGAAGAGCTCTAGTTACACAATAGGTTGCAGCAGAACTGTGTACTCTCTCAAGATATAATAAACACAGTTCTGTGGATGTAGCTTCTACCCTGGAAGTGAACCACGTAAAACCAGTGTGTTATGTGATTATTTCATGCGATTGTGTTTACTTAGTTGATATCTGTTATCTATTACATGAATGTTGTATCTCAGTTAGTAAATGTCTGTATGTTCTCATTCAGTTACAGCATTATTGAAGTTTAAAGGTGGATTTACATGTATCAAGCATATGCATATGAGTTTATCAGTGCTTGTTTTACACAGTAATAAGTCATTCTGTTAAAAGTGTTTCAAGTATACTTATTCGCCTAGTTAAAGTATAGTTGAGGTAGAGTGTGTAGAACTGTGGAGGTTCAAGACAGAGAGTTTACTATCTTGTTGAAAGTTAGCCAAGTTGTTTCACCCAGTAAGATAGCCTTTGGACCGTGAGGGTCGCACTGGGCCATATTATGAAGATATCGAGTTGATAGGAGGCGATATCGCACCATCAGAGGAGCTGCAGTGTGAGATACCACAGAGTGCAGGTTAAGAGGAAGAGAGAGTTGCGCACCACCTGAGCCGATGCGATGCGATAGGAGTCCTTCCCCTATCATAACCCACGAGTAAGAGAGAACCACGCGTCATAGAGAGATCTCGCTGGCTAAGAGAAACCACGAGACCCCAGAATGCTACAGAACCTGGTTGAGGACACCTGAGTGTTCGGCCAACCCATAAGATCACTTCGGGTGAGACTTCAGGATGTTCTGCGGTCTGTTGCTGAAAGGGCCAGTGAGCTAGGGGTATTGTTGGTATATGTATATTAGTAAACCCAGGTCTGCCCAGAAATAGCCAACAATCCTTTTGGCTGCTGCCCTCCAATTGGGTATCTATCACCTTGATATCTTCTTAGACTCCCAACTTCTTTTCTTCCAATTCAATAATCGCTACTGGGTACGTGATCCTTCCCTTATTAGAAAATTCTTGCGCACTAAATAGTTGGTAAGAAATTTTGAATCCATTACATTCACGCATGTTCCCAGAAACCTCAATAGTGTGGCAGATCAAATAGCTAACGATACTCCAGAATGGATTATTCATCATCACATATAGGAAACATATAAAAACTACATCATGCATCACCATATAGTCATGCATACATGTGTAACATACATCATCTAGGAATTTTTTCATCATACAAAGACTCACACATAAAACCACAAAAAGTGCATCCACATGCATCAATATATATATATATATATTTCATTTCATAATATGTCTAGTACAAAATGAGAATCCCCACAAATATTTCTCAGTTGGATACACATATCGATACAAAACTCCTAGTGCACCATCGCACTAGGGGCAGCACCACTAGCTGCTAGTTAGAGTTGGAACCCTCCTCCTAGTCCTACAAATCCTCTTCAGCCTCCTCCTTTGCCTCCTCCTCCTCCTCACTGTAGTCATCATCATCATCCATAGGTGCGTCTCCCTGCGTCGTTGCTCACACATACTTAGCAGCAACAACAATCCTCTTCATGAGAAGAATCCACTTAGGGGGAGCATGGTAACAAGCTGCAATAAGTTAATCATGCAGATAATTCCAACCATCATCTATAAATCCCTCCAGTAGGTGCTCAATATGCTGCTAAAGCTCGTCCATAGTACGTCGCCCCCTCCTGCGTCCCTGTGCAGGTGGATCTAGTCCCTCCACCCTGCCCATTTGACACTCCTACCCTATTGGCAGATGAGGACCAACATATGCACATGCACACAAGTATGCCATTAGTACATGCACGTCAACTAGCTACTAATAAGATAAGCAATCTATATATGAATGTAAACACATAAATCATCATGTATACATACCATCTAGTCTCCAGGACATGCCTACAGGTTAGGGCATCTCTAGGTCTCCCTGAAAGTCTATCTCATGGTATGGGTAGTCCTCAACAACTACCGAGAGCTACCTCCACTGAGATAGCATATTCTAACTAAAAAATAGGCCCACCATGTCGCCTCCCTCACGCACCATCATCTCACACCATTTTCGCATCCAAGGCTCTTGAGGCCCACCATCCGGCACTGCTAAGTGCTGTCGAAGGGTTGAAACTCTCTTAAAGAAGAAAGAGCACAGGAAGGAAGTGAAACAGAAGTCCCCACCAACCATCTTGGCGTGGTTTAGTGCATGCTGAACCACGATCAAATACATCTAGGCCCATCCAAAATATGTGCCCCCCATCGCACTCTCCACCATATGGAGCTGCCCCTCAGATACCTTGTGATTCCCAGATGAAACCAAGATTTGTAGCACCATCGTTACAAGTATCTGATTCAAAATACTCTCAATATCAACAAGAAACATTTATGGCCCAAGCACATACACAGAGGCATAGCATTGCCTCTCACAGAGGTCATCCAAAGTATCCCTGTGCGAGAGATTTTGCGCCATATCGCCAAACACTCCCAGCATCGAGATGCCCAATCAAGAAGTACACATCTTGCAATGTAATATCAAGACATTGCCCCTATATGATGAAGCACTCTCCCCCAACATCCTATAAACTCACCAAAGTCTCAAGAAACATTCGCAAGCTCTTCATCAGAGGAACCTACATGAACTTGAGTAGCCAATAGTGGGATAGTACATCCTGCACACCTACATTTCAGAGAGCATCCCTTTGCAAGTATTTGCAATCCCACTCCCTCCACACAGGTTGAGCCATCCTACATATTAACCAAGTCCCTGTTAGCCACAACCATTAGCAAAAACCCATCCAGGGGAAACTTGCTCCTTTTTCACCAGAACCAGCCACCAGGTTGCAGGTTTTGGTTAAATAGTTGTGACTTAGTCACACCTTGTGTCCAAACAGGGGTGACTCCAAGTCACATATTTCTCCCCGATAAGAGTGACTGGGTCACTCTTGTACGGCTGAAAAGAGTGACCTAGTCATGCGTTTTGCCTTGAAATGTGTGACCCGACCTGAAAAAACCCTTTCAGGGCGTCCTAGACCCTTGGGTGAGAAAACAAAAAAACCAACCCAATGAAAGAGATAGTTTTTGCATGTACTCTCACCTGCAAGTCGCGGATCAGAAAATCATCGGTCGAAACGGAAGAAATCAACGAAATAAGTATGGGGTCATCCATTCCAACTTAGTACTAAACAGAAACAATGACACTTTTCATGTGGTCCCCCCTTGTTTATAGTCCTCATTAGGTCTATTTTTCATTCGACTACTACAGATCCATCCGGAGTCCATTTGGGACGTCATTCACACCGTTGATTTTAGTTTTCCATCCTATGTCTTTTGATGAGACCATCGTCTCACATTTAACCCATGATTTTTTGGAACACTTTATGGAAGTCACCCCAATTTGTATGCCTCCACACGGGTTGTTATGCCTAAATCATGTCACCACCATGTGATAAGACCCTTAACTTCCATGTTTTCCCTTAATCCCAGCACTTAGGGTGGAAACTTACTTTGTTTGTCAATTCTACTTGAAAAAACTCAGCATCATGCTTTCCTTGTGGCCCATGAGTTGTACCTTGCTCAACACCACATGTATCCTATTTTCAATAAGCAGTGCCACCTCCTATGGTCTTTGGTTTAAAGGTGTTTCTCATCTAAACTGCTCTGTCATAAGAGAAGAAAAGTGGTACCCTGGGTAAAATGGGAAAAAGAAAAGTTTCTCGAGGCTTCTAGATCATGAGCCTCATGTCCTCCCTTATCCCTATCATTGTGGGTTAGTTTGAGCTCGAGATCACCCATCATAGGATCATGGAGCCACCTCAACCACAAATCTTTCAACTATCCCTATCCATTGAGCCTTATAAATACAAGCTCATGTTCATAGTTGAGGGAGAGAACTATAGAGGTATTGTTATCCTGTTGGATTGACCACTTAGCCCAAGTCATTGGAGAGCATAGAGAGAAAATTTGGAGCTTATGGTGATGAATTTTTTATCTCATGGAGATGCTTGTTGACACTAAGGAAACGGTTGTAAACCTCTCCATACATTCTTAATGCAAAGATGATTTTCGTCCCACATTACTGTTGTTTCGATTTCACATGTACATGTTGTTAGATTCCTTAGTCACTAACATGGATAAGTAGATGATTTTTTGGTAGCTTTGATGTGTTTGCATGTTTGATCTATTTGCAGGTACATAGGTTCACTATTGAAGCAGCAATCTAGGTGTCTACGACATTCAAGGAAGGTCTTCATCCTTTATCGTTCACTCATTTGTTCTGGATCTAAACCATTCAGACCAGAGGAACAGCTTCTATCTGCAAAAGGTGCAATATTCCTGATTACCTGGGTGTTCCTATATATGTCTTGTCATGTTCATGAGCCACATGCTCCATCCATACTGCATATTTGACCACCTTTGACCACCATCCATCGTCCCACAAGGGGGCACCATTAGTGTTCTGCATTTACGCCCTTAGGCCATGTTCACAACATAACCTTAGTTCATATATCGAACACTTAACCCTTCCCTGTTTGACCATTATGGAGTTTCTGTTAAGATCTTTTCTGACTCCTAAATGAATGAAAATATCATTTAGTGCACTTTCTTCCTTTCTCGCTCGTTAAAGTATTGGAAAGTGTGTCTACAAGGTCTCATTTATCTCCTTTTATGGGCTGTGTAGACTAGCATAAGAAAAGGACCACCTCGGCGTACTCAATCCAGGAACATTTCTCTTTGCATCCTTTTATGATTTCTTGGGCATTGGGATTGATCTTCATGAAAAAGCTCATTATGGGTTTTCTTTAAGCTCTTTTCCATCCTTCTCATCAAGAAAAGATTACGGAGCAAACTTGGTTTTTTTCATGCTCGAAAAAGTATTTGAATGGCCATCTAGGAAGTATAGGTTTAACCTTTTTCACCGTGATTGGACTTCCAATGTTAAATAAGTATCCCATCCCCTAACAAGGGTGGTAAAGTTCTCCAATGTACACTTTTATTCGATTTTCAGGCACAAGAGACTATCAACAAAAAAGAGACCCCACCGGATTCTTCTTCATGTTTTCAGACTCTCTAAAATTGAAAGCACCATCAAGCATTTACTTTCTTGGGCTCGCTGAAAATCCATGAGATCGTTCCATAATGGTGTCTTTAGGCATCACCCCATATGTTACAGTTTGGAAACATTACCCCATTGGGTCACCTTTGTTCAGAGTACTTTGTGATGAATCTTCCTTCAATCCCCTGGATGTCTCTAGTCCAGTTACCTCCCACTAGTATTTCCCATCTGCAGTTACATTCTCGGTATCACATATATGATCCTTCTCCCATGATTTCATTTCATTTGTTTCCAGGTCATCCCTTTTTTCATTACTCTAAACAAAGAAAGTTTGAGTCTCCCATGATTCCCTTCCCGTGTTCCCCCACTCAGTGTGTCAATCCCTATATTGTCCAACATCTCTGGTTAACCCCCTCATGCTTCTGTTCAAGGAAACATTATTTCCTTGATTAGCTGTAGGTCTCCCTCTATCAGAGACAACACATCTACTCCAGAGGATAGACCCAAAGGTCCTTATATCTTGGTTTCATTAGCCTTATTGATGATTTCCTTGGACCACTTGAGAGGATTCCTTAGTGCCTGTCGAGATGGTTTTGTCTCATGTGCTCGACTTCAGCTACATCATCGCACCATTGAGATTCGTACATGGTATTGTTCTGTATATTATTTGGTCGAAGACCCCAGTTGTCACTTGACTCTAGCACATTGGTGAGTCTATTAAGGGACCCAGACAGGTTCATGTCCTGTGTGATTTCTATGTTGCATTAGAAACAGTGTTCAAAATCTCCTAGAGCAGTGCTTCTGTGTAGATTCATAATTGATGCAGCATATTGTACCACAAAGACTCTGAATCTCTGTCAGTGAGTCCCTATAATTATGTCAACTTCTAGACCCAATAGAATATCAGTTGTGAAGATATAGCATTCCATGAGAATTCCATGGGTCTGATGTATCAGCTCTTCATATAAACAGCCTCTCATTGAGGCCACCATTATGTAACAACAGTTGTATATGATCGACTCTTGTATTCTGGAGCCTTGATCCCATTATTCATTCTTTTGACATTGTTACAAACATGGGTATTCCCGCATCGTCCATATATGTGTCACTTATTCTTTGTATCTCACCCATTTATGGGAACCAATAGTAATACAAAAACCGAAAGCCACCATGTCTCGAACGAGGAAGCCCTGCTTCTTCATCAGTCTCTCCACTATCCCCAAGATCCTATGATGTCTGTCGGCCATACAATGAGCTCCTTCCCTCACACATTAGGGGGAAATCTACTAATACAAAAAATTGCTCAACTTGCTCTACACTACCTACACCACATACAGACATCCATTTCCTAACCTTTTTCCCTCATTTTTCACCTCCACACCTATGTTTTAACCTTATTCTCTCTCAAAAAGCTCAAAAATATTAAAAAGGGCTTAAAACCCCCTCAAAAGAGATAAAAGGCTCACAAAGGGGCTAAAAACATCAAAAAGGGGCTTAAAAATCTAAGTAGGACCTAAAACCCTAATTAGGGTCCAAAACCCTAAATGAGAGAAAAGGACAGAAAAAACTATAAATAAAGGGTGGAGGTCCCCATCACAACATAACATATTCCTGCTGTCGTTATTATACTTGAATGAGTACTTTGATAAACCATCATTGTAAAACTACTCATCTCAAGTAACCAAACATTCCATTTTCCCCACTTTCTCCTTATTTTGTGTGTTGATTCAACCTCCATGCTACCCAAACCTATGGAGAAGCGGTATCGTTTCAAGTCAGGGTGCGGTGGCCCCCTTTTAAGTAAATCAGAAGGTATAACAGTCTTGTTTTTTTTATTAGTTTATAGATTATTTGTATTTGTTTATTTGTTCTGCTAATAGTTTTTTTTGCAGCTAGCTCTTCCATATCGAACTCTACCCTTTTCGTCCCTTTAATGGAAGGGAGGTGCATTTGCATGTAGTCGGGGTTTTTACCTGGCTACAAGGGATTAATGACAAAGCCATTTTTTCCTCCGACCCGATGCAAACAATAAGGAAGCTTGTCATAAAATTAAACAAGGAATTCACTTCCTTAATTATGATTTAGTCATGGACACATGAGATAAGTGATAGAATTAATATCATGGAGTGCCAAATAAAACAATATGGGGTAATTATCGTGTTTAATTATCCCTTTATTTATGTATGATTTTAATTGTACAATCCTTTACAAATTGTTCTTTATTTTATAGGAGATTTTGTAGAAGTATGATCCTCATGGTGTGACTATGGGGTTCGGTGTTGGTACCAGCATTATTAACACACCAGTGAGTGACATGTGAGTCACTCAGACCAGTACACCCCCTAGTGTCAATGTCAGTAGTACACTCGATCCTGAAGAGCACATGCTAGGATGTGCATGGGATGTTGTGGATGAAGAACATGATCGCATAACAGAATTTGAAGCAATATTCCTTGATATTCCTGTGTCACTAGCATGGGAACACTACCAATTACATTTTTGGTAGATGATGAGCACATCCCCATGAAATTAAAAAAGCTTACAGGTAGTTAAGAAGTATTTTAATTTTTATGTATAATCTAAGTGAAATTTATGTATAATCAACAATTATTTTAAACTAACGATAATATCGCTTAAAAGTAAATTATACATTTTATCAACGTATGAATGACCTAACCATGGAACACTTTGGACCCACCATATGCAAAGGATGAACTTATCAACAAGTTGGTTGGCATGTTTGGTGCGGGTACCTTCAACAAAATTGGAGTGACCTCAAATATAGGATTATATTCAAAATATTAGCGTGACCAGTATAGGGTTCATCTGCAAAAGAACCCTAAGTATGAGTTCCCTCTAGTGATTCCATAGAGGGAGTGGAAGGCCCTCATGGAATATGAAAAGGATAAGATGATATAAAAAGAAGGCAAGACATCACCTGGATCAGGAAGGTATAAGACACTTTACATATTCTAATTATTATGCAATATCATCATTGTAGCATATATTTAAGTATTAGAAACTTTTGAATGTAAACTCCCATATACATCCAAATCCACCAACACTAGAATAGATAAACATGGGTAGCGTAAACTTGTCTTTGGTGGTTACTCAAAACTGATCGCATGATTAGTAAGTATAAAAAAAATTGTGTCCAAATTATAAATTGTTAAATTTTTTAATTAAATATAACTAAATAAGTAGGATTCGTGTACTTATGCAAAATATCAAGGTGCACAATTCAATGAGACTCCTATGGAGGAAGACCTCAAGCTGCATACTATCATGACTATCAATCCTTGGTTGAACGTAGGAAAATATTGGGGAAAACACAACCTTCCAACACCCAAATTGACAATGATACAAATGTCCCAAGTAGTGGAACACATGATCCCAATGATGCAAGAGTTCCTCTTGCAACTAGTGTCCAGCTCGGTACTAGATGTATTTCATGTGTTATAACAAATTTGTAGTATGTATTAAAATAAAAAATAAATATTTTCAAATGGACTATTCATGATATCCTTTCTTGTTTCAACTTTAGAGAATGTAGTTGGTGAGGCTATATAAGAAGAGGAACATATGGCCATGCCTAAAACTACTTTGCTTGCCTCCACTATTGAAGTAGGTAACGAACACTCTACTATTGTTTTTATTAATAAAGAACTTGTAATGATAATAACTAAATATATCAATTTAACGTTTATTTCTTGTTGTAGTTTCTACCCCACCAACCTTTCACCTGCATCGATGTTTGTATAGGTTTCCAGTAAGACATACAAAGCCTAGGATAGATGCAAGGGAAGAAGGCACATCTGACATCCTTTCTAATTTCTTGAAAAAGAAAAAGAGACTGAGAAATAAATGATGGTTCTTGGTATTTTATTAGATCGATGTTGCTATTTGATATTATTTGTGACATATTTGTTTATGGTACTTGTTATATATTTAGAAGGATATTTTTTCATAATATCCAAACATATTTTCTTTTATACAATTTCTTTAGATAAACTATTTTGTTTCTTTGAATGAATGAATGATAGAACAAATGAAGGAATGTTAATATATGTTAATGCATGATCGGTAGATGTTTCTTTATGTACAAAACCACATATATGTGTTATGAACTTGTTTGGTATGCTAGTGGATATGCATGAAACTTGGTGCATTGATTTCAATTATTTTCTACTAGATCAAGAAATAAAAGGTTGTACTTGTTATATATTTAGAACAATATTGTTATATATATAGGAGGACCACTTGTACCTTCCTTATATGGTGATTATATAACTTTCAGTTAGTGTATGGAACACTTGTACATTTGAGAGAGAGATAAATAAGCTATACCCCCACCTTGTTATTACATCCTTGGTCTTGAGGTTAGAAAGGTTGTCTTCCCACTTTGTTGTTCTTGGTCTTGTGGATAAAATGGTTTCCTTCCCACCTTGTGGTTTGAGGGATGTTTACCTATACTTTATTTTGTATTGGTGGTTAGCCTTGTGATAGCCTAATCTTGTATTGGCCCTAACTTGTTGGTCCTATGTGCTAGATACCACCTCAAGCATGTTACCCTACCTTTTATCGTGACTCTATTACCCATTCCTAAATACATCAAAATATTAATGTCTTTTAACCCTCCAAAAATAAGAGGATGTCTTGAGAAACCCTAAGTTAATAAAGAATTAGAAAGGGGATCCTTCTAGAGGTCTTTAAGAGGTTTTAATTCAAACCTATTTCATCCTGGTGAGTACATCATCAATTGAAATTTTCATTATGACCACCGAGACTTTGTTTTAGGACTGTCATTTCTCATTTATGGAGGTTGTTTCTTGTGTTGGATAGTCTACTTCCCTTGTGCACTATTTTAGGGATTCCTCTTGCTGATAATACTTGATCTAGGGATGTGATCCACTTGTTGAAGACTTCCATCTGTAATGAGTATTTTTTTGGGCTGCCACTTCATGTTGTGGATGTCATATATCATGAGGAATGATTCAGGATGCCCGATGATTGTTAGGGTTTCCATCTCTTATCTTAAGGTTTCCATGTGTTATGTGAATTTTTCTTACGGTTGTCAACTATCATGTGGACTATTTTTCGATATTTTTGAGACTACCACTAATTAAAGGTATGTTGTACCCTCTCATGTACTTTTCTAAACCTATCCTATAAATATTCCTATCTCTCTCTCTAAAAGGTATGTACAAAACCATTCGGTAAGGATCAATTTTGTTCTAGTTAATCGACTTGCCTCTAAGAGGAAAATTTTGATCTGAAAGTTAAATTTATAAGTATAAGGAAGTTCCATTTCATTATGTGAGTTTCCATAATTGTTCTCTCATTGCTTCTATATTTTTGTTTAATTATATTTTTGTTAATTACTTTTACTACTACATTTTTATGCTAGTCATATATATGTAGTCAAAACCTTAACTTTAACATAGTGATCCTTGGAGAGTGTTAAAGTTGAAAGATATGAAAATTATGTTTTAATTTTTCTTGATAGATTTACTACTACTGTTGTATTATTTTATTTCAGTACTAGTTTAGAAGTTTATTTTTACATTGAAGTACAATTTTTTTTAATTTTATGCATCAACCCATAACCTAACCCTAATTTTAACAATATTGTCCATCAATGAGGTTCTTGAAAAGCCTCTATAAACTTGTATCTATCACTATAATTCTAAGGAGAAATTAGGAGGACCAGTTGGACCTTCCTTATATGGTGATGATAGAAATTTCAACTAGTGTTTGGAACACTCATACATTTTAGATAGAGATAAATAAGTTGCATCCCGCCTTGTAATTACATCCTTGATCTTTTGGTAAGAAATTTTGTCTTCCCGCTTTGTCGTTCTTGGTCTTGTGTGTAAAAGGGTTTCCTTCCCACCTTGTTGTTACATCTTTGGTCTTGTAAGTTGTGGTTTGAGGGATTTTTACCCATCCCATATTTCTATTGGGTGTTAGCCTTGCAGTAGCCTAATCTTGTATTGACCCTGACTAGTTGGTCCTATGTGCTAGTGCCCACCTTAAGCATGCTACCCCCCTTTTATCTTAAACCTAATACCCCCTCCTAAAGACATCAATATATTAATGTTTGTTAACCCTCTGAAAAGAAAAAGATGTCTTGAGAGACCATAATTCAATAAAGAATTAGAAGTGGTATCCCTCTAAAAGTATTTAATAGGTTTTAAATACAAACCTATTTCATCACAGTGCGTACATCATCAATTGGCATTTTCATTGTCACCACCAAGACTTTGTTTTAGAGCTGTCATTTCTCATTTTTGGAGGTAATTGCTTTTGTTGGGATTCCTTCTTCCCTTATGGATTGTTTTAGGGTTTCCTCTTGCTGATAATACCTAATTTGGGAATGTGAACTACTTTTTGAAGGATTCCATCTGTCATGAGCGGTATTTTTAAGGCTTTCACATCATGTTGGGGTTGTCGTATGTTATGAGGACTATTTTTAGGGTTGTTTTTTACTATTAGGGATACCATATCTTATATTAATGTTTCCATGTGTTATGTGAACTATTCTTAGGGGTACCAACTGCCATGCAGATTATTTTTTTAGAGTTTTGATACGGCCACTAATTACAAGCCTATTGTACCCTCTCATATACCTGTTGTAGTATGGATTTCTCCCTTGCTACAGGGCTGAATGGCTCCCTTCTGTCTATAGGACGGAAGGGTCGGTTTCTGTATGGAAATGCAAAAAATAAATGGACAAAAAGAAAGAAAGAACAGAAAGACAAGAAACGGCTGGAAATCCCTCTACAAACAATGTTAGGGCTTAACTCCATCTACCTGCAAACAACTATTAGAAACAAAAAACCTGAAAAACAAGTTAAGAAACAAACCTGAAAGAAAATATGGGTTAGAAAACAACAAAGCTACTAAAGCAAATACATGAGAAAATAATGGTATACCTTCTCTTTGGTTCAATGGGCCACCATGCCCTGGATGGAAGAAGCGCCTCTCTCTCTCTCTCTTAGCAATGGAGGAGCTATGGCTCAATGGGAGAATGAAGGGATGAGAGGGGGGATGTGTGTGGCTTGAGAGACAAAGGATCTCAAGGCATCCACGGGCAGCATGATAGTATGCAAGGGAGAATTGTTTTGAGAGTGACCCCCACCCCTCTATTTATAGCATTTTTAGGGTTCTAAGCCCTTGGTCAAGGCTTTAGCCCCTTTTTGGGGATTTTAGCCCTTTCCACCATAACTTTAGCTCCTTTTAGGGTTTTAGGCTCCTTTGAGGGGGTTTAGCCCCTTTTTGGAGACTTTAGCCCCTAAGAAAGTTATTTAGGCTCCTTTTAGGGGTTTTTAAGCCCTTTTACTCATTTTTAAGCCTTTTTGAGGGTGTGGGGGTCTAATGGGGTGATACCAAGGTCGTGCATGGGTGTCCTTGGGTGGTGTAGGCCATGTAGAGCTGAGTGAGGGATTTTTTGGGTTAACAAATTTCCCCTTGATGTGTGAGGGAAGGAGCTCATCATATGGTTGAAGAATATCATAGGATTTTCTGCGGAGAGGTGGTGGTTTCAGGGCTGGGGCATGCTGGCTTTTGGTTTTTGTATTAATATGGTTCCCATCAATGGGTGAGATACAAATAATGTGTGACATGTATATGGATGAGGCTGGCATCCCCATGCTCGTAACAATGTCAAAAGAATAATGTGATCTATGCTCTATAATACAAGAGCCGATCATATACAACTGATGATACATAGTGGTTGCCTCACCGAGAGGTTGAATACAATACTAATCTTAAGAACTTGCTACATTGGACCCATGGAATTATCATGGAATGTTATATCTTCATGACTGACAGCCTACTGGATCTGGAATGGTACATAGCTATATGGACTCACTGATGGAAAGTCAGAGTCTCTGTGGTACAAATATGGTGCATCAATCATAAATCTTAATAGAAGTGTTGCTGGGGCTTCTGAACACTATCTCCAATGCAACCCAGAAATCACAAGGGACATAACCTATTTAGGTCCCTTGAATAGACTCATCAATGTGCTAGAGTCAGGTGACATACGGGGTCTTCAACCAATAAATGCATGGACCAAACCCTGTACGAATATCAATGGTGCGATGATGTAGTTGGAGACGAGCACGTGAGAAACAACCATCCCGAGAGGCACTAAGGACTCCTCTCAAGTGGTCCAAGGAACTCATCAATGACGTTAATGAAACCAAGATACAGGGACCTCTGGGTATATCCTTTGGAATATGTTTTTTTTCATCGATAAAGGGAGACCTGCCCCAGCTTAAGGCAATGGTGTTTCTTTGACCAGAGGCACGAGGGAGATAACCAAAAGATGTGAGACAATCTACGGACTGACCCACTGAATGGGGGTGGGCGGGAGATTTGAACAAGGGAAGGAGGAGTGTGGTAGACTCAAACTTCCTTTTTTCAGAGTATGACAACAATGCGGACCAGGAAGCAAATGAAACCAAGTCATGGGAATGGGATCGTAGCTGTAATACCAGGAATGTCACTACAAATGGGAAATACTTGGGGGAGGTGGATACTTTTCATATTGATGGGATCCAAGAAAGACACATTGCATAGTACTTTAAAAAAAGGAGACCCAAAGTGGGAATGCTACCAAACTTTTTTTTGTGGGGTGGTGTCTAGAGACACCATTGTGGTAAGGTCTTGTGGATTTTTGGCGAGCCCGAGAAAGTAAATGATTGATGGTGCTTTCAATTTTAGAGAGTCTAAAAGTACAAAGAAGACTCCAATGGGGGTTCTTTTTCATTGTTAGTCTCCTATGCCTAAAAAAAGGATAAAATTATACATAGGAAATCTCACCCATCCTTTGGGGGATGAGAGACTTATTTACCGTTGGTAGTCCAATCATGCCAGAAAAGGTTAAACCTATACTGATTGGATATTCATTCAGATATTTTTATGAGCATGAACAAAACCAAGTTTGCTCAGCAATCTTTTCCTGATGAGAAGGCTAGAAAAGAGCTTAACGATAACCCATAGTGAGCTTTTTCATAAAGTGCAGCCCCTCTACCCGAAAAAGTAGGCAGAGGGGAACGGTCTTGGCTTGAATATGCCAAGGTGGTCCTTTTCATTTAGTGATCTACATGGTCTACAAAAGGAGGTAAATGAGATGATGTAGACTTCCTTTCCTATCCTTTAACGAGTAGAAAAGGAAGTAGCTACACTTGGCCATCTTTTCATTGTTTTTAGGATTCAGAAAAGAGCTTAAACAAAACTCGAGTATGGTCAACCGATTGCGGTGGCACAAGCGGTGCCCCATGTCGGGATGGTGGACAGTGGTCCAAAGGTAATCCACATAGTATGGACAGAGCAGATGGCTCACAAACATACCAATACATGCACAAGGTAGATCACGGTAGAGGCTAGCGAGTCGTTGCGATAGAGGCCCGCAAACCGAGGTAGATCTCGGACAGAGGTCAGGAGAGATGTGTGTGAATTGTGGTGGATGGACTTGACTACATGTGATGTGAGTGCAATTCTAGGGGTAGTTATATGCCAAATACATGTAAGAGAAATAAATCATTTTCTGGACAAAGGTCCAGAGATCCACGTAAGGTGCGGTGGATGAAGTAGACAACTATATGTTACCAAAAAAAAATGATGTTCCTTAATGAGCGGTGGCCCGAAAACCCACATGAGTAGCAATAGGCAAGGGTGATACAAGTATAGGTCCGTAGACATTCATATCACCATGTCGTGGCTCACAAATCGAGGTAACTTCTAGGAAGCGGTCCCAAAATTTGTTTGTTAAACATGAGACAATGGTCTCATAAGAAGATAGAGGTTTGGGCCTAGAGGTGTGAGAGGTGTCTCAAACAGGTTCCAGGTGATTTTTAGATTAGCAGCTAATGGTGCTGCCCTGACTTGTGCTAAAAAACATTGAAAAACAAGAAAGGGAAAAAACTACACTATAAGGGACTCATAGTGGTTATATTAGGAATAGACTCTCTTGAGGTGGATCCCATTGCGCGGCTTCTTAAAGAGTCGAATTTCTGAGTCAGCGAAGAGGTATGCCCCCTTACCGAGATGAAGGTCATTGGCAAGGCAGGATGATGAAATCCAGTCTTTTATGGGAAGAATCGATTCCACACTACGGTTTAAAGGGAATGGGGTAAAACCAAAGGCGGTCTTAGATATATCTCCATCATCGCATAAGTGGCACCGGGATAGATCCGGTGGATCTTCCACAGCCGACGAGGCAAAAGGGAAACTGGTGCTAGATATCATGAAAATGGTATTGGTTGTGGCTTTGGTTTCCTTGCCCCAAGTCTCTGTTGGAGGAAGAGGGGCAGGCCTGGAGATGGGAGGAGTCTTTGATGGACCTGGAGCTAGGTGCAACATCATCTCAATTGGCTGGACATGAGTCAACAAATCTTGGGGCCTCAGAGGTATGGTAGGTGGTTCAAGGTACCACATAGGATCTCCTAGTGTGAAATCCTATAGATTGTGGATTTCCAAGACAAAATTACTCACGATCTTGGATGGTAGGAAAAGGAAAAGGAAAAGGATCATGTTGATCGGAAATGAACCCCGATGTTTCCCTGGTAACTGAGGTTGAGGTTGTGACTGAGGTTACGGCTGTGGATGGATATGCGATTGCAGAAACAATGGAAGAGACAGGTTTGATGGACCATTAGTGATGGTGGAGATAAGAGCGTCTATAGAACTGGACATCATGTAAATGGACATGGTGTCTGAAGAAGGAGGTGGGGGGTGAATTTCTTCGATCAGAGTGATCTTCCATTCAAGGGAATGTTGACAGAGGTCAGCTAAAGTGATTCAAAATTCAGGCAAGTCTTGACAGTGGTGAGAATAGTGTCCATACAGACTGTAAAGGGCAGAAGCATGGTTTGTTCTCAATGCCTTGTTTCTCACTATTGGCACGGTTGGAAGTTCAACCATGGGGAGGTTTTCGGTTGTATCCATGGCATCCAAATGCACACGGATCATTGGAATCTCAGGGCAGTTCTGAGTCAGATGGCCCTATTCTTCACAGATGGTGCAAGGCAGGATTTGTCGAGGTTCTACAATAGCTTTCGCATTCTTTCCCCTGGACCTTTTCGAGTGGGGCGGTGCTGGTGTAGGTGTGGTGGTTGATTTTTGCGGATCGGGTGGAGGATGGGACTCGACCGCAATGGGTTGCATAGGTGTTAATACCATCTGAGGCATCGATGGTTGAGCTATTGGATCAAGATACCACACTGGAATTACTAATGTAAAGTTGGGTAGGTTTAGGGTGGCCATTACCGACTTTCTCATGACACCAGGTGGGGAAAAGAGGAAGGGAACTGTATGGACTAGAGAGGAGCCCAGATAACTCCCTATTAGTTGTATGTGGGGTTATGGTTGTGGTTGCGGCTGCATGTAATGCTTTGGCTATAGATGATGTTGCGGTTGTGGATGCGGCTGTGGTTGTTGTTTGGGTGCAGCGGTGCTAGATGAGAGCATGCACAAGTCCGTAGTATCATTTTGTGTTGGTGGTGGTGACACCAAGGGGAAATGAGTCGTCATGGTGGCATCGACAAACAACCCAGGTCCCACATTCAACAATGGGGAGGCTGGTGTGTTGTCGACCATGGTGTTGATTGCAAGGATGAAATTGGCGTGTGTGGTCCTCCCTTGTGGCTCAATGGTGTTGATGGTAGGGATAACGTTGGTGGGTGCTGTTAACCCTTGCAAATCGTGATAAGTGAGCTGATCAACTGTCACAATATTCCCTTCGTGGGGGAACATCATGAGGTAGAAGATAGTTGATGTGATAGCTCTCATGGCGTACATATAACTTCTTCCAAAAAGAAGGTTATAGTCCAGTTGAGCATTGCCAACCTCTATGTCAATCAGAAATGTCTTCCCGGCTAATGTGATGGGGACATGAGGGAGGATTCCTTGGGCTTTAGTGGGATGGCCATCATAATCCCGTAGAGTTGTGGAGGATGGTTGCAGGATTGGGGATCCAAGTTTTTTCCAAACTAGGGTGGACATAACGCATGTGGATGCCCCCTCATCCACTATGCACCGATGCACAACCAAATTTCGGATAGACACCGGGATTTGAAAGGTGATGGTTGATGGCATGTGTGGTTCTCCATTCTTCATGTCAAATGTGATCAACTTGGATTCGGAGGGTTCTACAACCCCAAGGGTGGCTAGTAAGGATTGCTACTGCGTTGGGCACATTTTGAGTACCTCAAGAGTAGACATGGCAGTTGATGTTTGGGACAAATCATCCACAATACTATAGCTGACCACAACTCTAGCCGTGGTGTTATTGAAAACTCGACATATGCGGGGGCAGGGGAAAGGGGATAACTGGAGAGCTGCATTGACCTATTTGGATGTAGATTCTACTGATGTGTCAGCAGGTTCGATGGTGGTTTTGTACTAATTTCGCTTGGTTTGTAGGTTGACCTCTTCAATCATCATGGCTAGCAGGTGGTGGACACCTCTTTCGGCCATGGGAGGTGCCCCTGGAGCGTTGGGATTAGGTTGGAGAGGGGGTGCGGTTTCCACCAATCCTTGGACTAGTAATGGGTTCTGAAGCACCATAGGAGGAGTTCCTTGTGGTGCCAATTTGGGTTGGGCTTGGTCCGTTGTGTTGGTGGCATGTTGAACCTCATCTCGAATGGTCTGCTTTGCGTGACCCACGAAGGGACACTCGAATGTGTAGTTCCCGTAGAACTTACAGAGTGTGCATGGTTGGTTTGTATGCAATGGAGCATTGCATCTTAGTGCATTTGGTCATGGAGGATTTTGGGTGGGTCAATTTGCTGTGGCATTGTTGGGAGGGTTTGGTTGTTGACCACCTCCCTGTGGTTGATTATTTTCTTGGTTCCGAGGTCAGTTATTCCTAGCTTTCCCTTGTTGATTATTGGGGGCTGGCTGGTTGGGACGGTTTTTTTGTGTAAATACTTGTCCCAACAGAGCAGGTGGAGCAAGGATGAGGGCTTGAACCGCTTGCACTGGTGGTGCATAATAAATTTGGGTGGGTGGCGATGCCACAAATGTGGGCATTTTCCCTGCGTATTGCTGTGTCTTCCATGCCAAGGCATGAGCCTGCTGTGGTGGTGAAAGTTGTGCATAAGAAGTTGTTGCTCTGGACTGGGACATCATTCTTGCATAGTCCAGAGTTTGGTCTTGGTAGCAACACTAGCAGTGTTTCTTGGTTGTGGTGGAACTACAGGTGGTGTCGGACGGTGTTGTGGCTATTAGGAGATCGAGCCTATGATGCTATCTATAGTATGGGATGCCCCCTGTGCATCCCAGTAGGAGGTACCCACATGGGGAGCATCTGGAATGACAGTGTAAAGGTACCTAGACTATGCATAATTCAGATCGAACTGCTAGGCTATCAAGATGGCTTCTTCTTCAGATTGGGGACATTCGGATGTGACGTCCTTTGCTATGGGTGGGAGAAAGGTCTTGAGGAACCAATCTAGGAAGATCCTATCATCGATTTGGATCTTACACAAACTGCGGAATCGCCACCACTCATGAATGTGGTCAATTATATAGGTCGCAGTGTTCTGGTAGGAGGATAAAAAGATCTCCACCCCTTCATCATATCTGAAGGGGAGTTGGAAATATTGTAGGAACATGAAAGCGAGGGAGTTGAAATATTGGTACTTGGCTTGTGGTAGCTCAATGTACCATTTGGTTGTAGCCCCTCTGAGGGTGAGTTGGAACAGTATTAGCCTGATCGAATCATCTACAATGCTATTTGATGAGAACCATAGATGAAATTTCATGATGTGGTTTTGGGGACACTCCCCTGCCTTCCCTTCAAACCTGGGAATGTTTGAGGGAAGTTTGGTTGGCATGGGAGGCCAAAAGGTTTGATGGCAGATGGGGTCATTTGTTAACCAAGCTAAATCAGGCAAGTTGAGATGAGCCATGAAAGGCAAGTTTGACCCCAGGTTTATGTGAGATGGGGAAACCATGGTGGTGGGGATTGCAGGTGCATAATGCACCTACATAGCTGGGGGTACTTGTGGCGCCATTGTAGATGGGGCAGTGCCCCCAAGTGTGGTGGGAGGGATAGTGTGGGTGGAAGGGCCACTGCCCCCATGTATGATAGGGGGATCAGTGTAGGTGGAAGGGCCACTGCCCCCATGTGTGATAAGGGGAGCAGTGTAGGTGGAAAGGCCATTGCCCCCATGTGTTGCAAGTGGGACAGCTTGGCTGGTCACTATGGGCGGTGGTAGTTGACTTATCATAGTTTTTATAACCATGCTAGGGCCACCTATAGGGCTGTTGGTGATAGTTTGTGGTGTGGACATGGGTCCACTAGTGATTTCTATGCCAAAAAATAGATCCGGGTTTGTAGCAGCCATGGGGCTTGATGGTGCAATGTGTAGGTCTAGTTCAAACTAATATGGTTTTGAATCCGAATCAAAGGCTATGTGGCCTTCTGATGGTGTGAGAGGTCATCGATAATGGTCTCGATGATGTCGGTTCAATGACCCAAATTGTGGTGGTTCGCCTCTTAGGAGTGAGGAAGAGCGTGAGGGATCAATTGTGTTATATTTATGTATGAAACTGGTGGAAATGATTTTTTGGACCCCAGTTTCAAATGGATTCCTATTGGCTACAGGTGGTCACTCGGCCACCAAGACTACTAGAAGACAACACTTGGATTTTTCCTCATGGGCATTCTACTCAATCGGTGGGGGTCATTATTGGTTTCGCTTGGAAATTCCTCTCAACAGCCAGCTACTTTGGGGTTTCCATGGTAATCCTCACAATGAGTTTTTGGGATGAGCCCAAGTACTTCCCATGGTTGAGGCAGTTAGGGACTTATGTCCTCAAATACTGTAGATTTTTTACTTAGTGTAAATTTGTAAATTTTAGTGGCTCTCTTAGCGTCATGAACTGAGTTGGGTTGATTTATGTGGTATGGTGTGTATGTCTTTTTGTTTTTCTCTTATCTGGTGGCTGCAAATGGTTTATGAATATTCTGTAGATTTCATCACATTGTGGTTAAAAGCAGTAAATAAACAGAAATTTTGTAGACAGATACCATTTTTTACCCTGAATTGTGATAGCATAACTAGGTGAATACCTTACACCTATATTATTCTTCAACTAGGAGAAGGTGTTGGGCACTCAACACAATGGTACTAAGCCCATCTAAAGATCCACAAGTCACCTCTTGGATGTAAGGTTGGTCAATAGGGAGGACTCTTAGTGCCGTGAGAATCCCTCCTTCTCTACCCCCTCTACCTTCCAACTCACCCATTTTTAGTGGTTTCGAGCAATATTGGGTGAAGGGCCTATTACTGTAAGATATTTTCCCTTCATCTTATCCCAGAATACCCTGAAGGGTGATGACTAGGTAGAGGAGGAAGGGTAAGCAAGATTCTTGATTTTAGGTAAGTTTTAGTTAGGCTAGATTCATTAACCCATTAAATTTTTTTTAACTTACACTTAGTTCTGTGAATGTAATTGCAGTAAAATAAAACATAAACAAAAATCAACAATTCGGATGGACAGAGGTGGCTGAGCCACGCTGACAGTCCCTAGTTATTAAAAACAAACTTCTAAGTGGCATATCGCACATTTCGGGTCAAATGTGGCGAGGGGGTCACCAAATTTTTCCAAAAAAAGGCGAGGGGGTCACTTAGATTCTGCAGACAGAAGCAGTCTGTCTTTCTAAAGGAGGTCGCACCTTTTGGGGGGGAATCGTGACCTGGTCGCACCTGTGAGGCCTAAATGAGTGACCTGGTCCCCTATTTAGGCCCGATAAGTGCAACCTATTCTAGATTGGGGTTTTTTTTTATCCTGAGTCAGATCCGACCTACAGTAACCTGTACTGTGGCCAAATGGACTCATATTTTCCTTGTGGAGGCTTCGGCAATAAAAAAAACTATAAATGAACAATATTTAAACTAGATTTGACAAAAAAATTAACCTAGGGAAAAAATAAACTGAAACTTGAAAAATTTTAAAAACAGACCCAGGGATCCTGTGGGATCAACCTGGTATGGTTGCCAATTCTATAGCGAGGATTTGTCCCTTGCTACAGGGAAAGAATGGCTCCCTTCTATCTATAGGATGGAAGGGTAGGTTCCTATATGGAAATGCAAAAAATAAATGGATAGAAAGCAAGAAAGAATAGAAAGACAAGAAATGGCTAGAAACCCCTCTGCAAACAGTGTTAGGGCTCAACTTCAGCTACCTGCAAACAACTATTTGAAACAAAACACCTGCAAAACAAGTTAAGAAACAAACCTGCAAGAAAATATCAGTTAGAAAACAACTAAGCTACTAAAGCAAATACATGAGCAAATAATGGTATACCTTCTCTTTGGTGCAATTGGCCACCATGCCCTGGCTGGAAGAAGCACCTCTCTCTCTCTCTTGGCAATGGAGGAGATGTGGCTCAATGGGAGAATGAATGGATGAGTTGGGGGATGTGGGTGGCTTGAGATTCAAAGGGTCTCTAGGCATCCACAGGTAGCAAAACAGTATGAAAGGGAGAATGTTTTTGAGAGTGACCCCCACCCCTCTATTTATAGCACTTTTAGGGTTCTAAGCCCTTAATCAGGGCTTTAGCCCCTTTTTGGGGCTTTTAGCCCCTTCCGCCCTAACTTTTAGCTCCTTTTAGGGTTTTAGGCTCCTTTGAGGTGTGTTAGCCCATTTTTGGAGGCTTTATCCCCTAGGAGAGTTATTTAGGCTCCTTTTTGGGGTTTTTAAGCCCTTTTACTCATTTTTAAGCCTTTTCGAAGGTGTGGGGGTCTAATGAGGTGATACGAAGGTCGTGCATGGGTGTCCTTGGGTGGTGTAGGCCATGTAGAGTTGAGTGAGCAATTTTTAGGGTTAACATTTGTCTAAACCTATCCTACAACTCTTCCTATATCTCTCTCATAGGGATCTACAAAACCCTCCATTAAGGCTCAATTGTGTTCCAGTTGATTGACTTTCCTCTGAGAGGCGAAGTCTGATCTAAAAGTTAAATTTCTTAGTATAAGGAAGTTCCATCTCATTAAGTAAGTTTCCATATTTGTTCTCTCATTGTTTCTCTACTTTTGTTTAATTATATTTTTGTTAATTACTTTTACTACAGCATTTAATCTAATGGTCATATATTTCCAGTCAAAACCTTAACTTCAACGTAGTGATCCTTGGCAAGTGTTAAAGTTAAAAGATATGAAAATTACAGTGTTAAAGTTGAAAGAGATGAAAATTATGTTTTAATTTTTCTTGCTATATTTACTAATATTACTATACTATTTTGTCTCGGTACTAGTTTAGAAATTTATTTTTGCAATGAAGCACAAACTTTTTAATTTTTTGCTTCAACCACTAACCTAACCCTAATTTTAACAATAATTTTCATCAATGAAGTCCTTGAAAAGCCTCTATAAACTTGTATCTATCATTATAATTGAAACATAATTTTCATCTCTTTCAACCTTAACACGGTGATCCTTGGGAAGTGTTAAAGTTGAAAGAGATGAAAAATATAGTGTTATAGTTGAAAGAGATGAAAATTATGTTTTAATTTGTCTGATTAGTTTTACTACTACTATTGTAGTATTTTGTTTCATGACTAGTTTATAAATTATGTTTTAATTACGTTTTAAGTTGAAAGAGATCGATGTTGTTGTTTGATATTATGTGTCACATATTTTTGTATGGCACTTGTTCTATGTTTAGAAGGATATTGTTTCTTAATATGCAAACATATTTTATTTTATACAATTTATTTAGTCGAAGTATTTTGTGTCTTTGAATGAATGAATGATCGAATCAATTAAAGAATGTTAATATATGTTGATGCATGATTACTATATTTTCCTTTTTGTACCAAACCTCGTAAATGTGTTTATGAACTTGTTTGGTATGCTAGTGTCTATGCATGAAACTTGATACATTGATTTTCACTATTTTCTACTAGATAAAGAAATAAATGGTTGTGTTTGTTATGTATTTAGAATGATGTTGTTATATATTTAGGAATACCACTTGTACCATCCTTATATGGTGATGATAGAACTTTTAGTTAGTTTATGGAACACTTGTACATTTGAGTGAGAGATAAATAAATTGTATCCCCACAATGTTATTACGTCCTTTGTCCTATGGTAAGAAAGGTTGTCTTCCCACTTTGTTTTTCTTGGTTTTGTGGGTAAAAGGGTTCCCTTACCCCCTTGTGGTTACATATTTGGTCTTGCGGTTTGAGGGATGTTTACCCATCCTTGATTTATATTCATGGTTATCCTTGTGATGTCCTAATCTTGTGTTGACCTTGACTTGTTGGCCCTATGTGGTAGCTCCCTCCTTAAGCATGCCACTCAGGTACCTTTTATATTGACCCTAGTACCCACTCCTAAAGAAAAAAAAATATTTATGTATTTTAAACCTAAGAAAAGAAAATATGTCTTGAGGAACCCTAAGTGAATAAAGAATTAGAAGGGGGATCCTTCTAGAAGTATTCATGGTGAGTACATCATCAATTGGCATTTTTGTTGTGACCATTGAGTCTTAGTTTTAGGGATTTCATTTCTCACATGTGGAGGCCATTTATTATGTTGGGATACCAATTTCCCTTGAGTGTTTTAGGGATGCCTCTTGTTGATAATACTTTATCAAGGGCTATGAACCACTTGTCAAAGGATTCCATCTATCATGAGGACTGTCTTTAGGGCTGCAGTCTATAATGAGGACTATTTTTAGGGTTGTTGATGACTGTTAGGGAAACCATATCTTGTATTAAGGATTTCATGTGTTATGTGAACTATTCTTAGGGCTTCCAACTGTCATGTGGATATTTTTTTAGATTTTTTATATTGCCACTAATTACAGGCCTATTGTATCCTCTCTTGTACATGTAGAAACTATCTTATAACTCTTCCTATATCTCTCTCACAGGTATGTACAAAACCCTCCAGTAAGGCTCGGTTTTGTTCCAGTTGATTGAATTGCCTCTTAGAGGAAACGTATGATATGAAAGTTAAATTTATGAGTACAAGCAAGTTCCACCTCATTAAGTGAGTTTCCATCCATCTTGTCCTCTCGTTGTTGTTAAACTTTTGTTTAATTATATTTTCATTAATTACTTTTACTATTGCATTTGTTCATATATCTGTAGGAGAAACCTTAACTTTAACACAGTGATCCTTGGCGAGTGTCAAAGTTGAAAGAGATGAAGATTATGTTTTGATTTGTCTTTTTAGATTTACTACTATTGTTGTACTTTTTTTTTTTAGTACTATTTTAGAAATTTATTTTTTTATTTAAGTACAAATTTTTAAATTTTCTACTTCAACCCCTAACCTAACTTTAATTCTAACAATATTGTACATAAATGAAGTCCTTGTTGGCAAGGGGTTTGGGGCGAGTGAGTTACGCAGCGTCGCGGCAGCTGTGTAAGCTCACGCGGTACCGCGCAAGGGAATATCAACGTGCTAAGTGGGAAAATAATTGCTTTTTGAATATTTTATGTATATTTTGACCAAGTTTTGTTGCAATAGGTCAGTAGCGGTTAGAATTCAGTTATTAGTGGACCCTTGATGTAAAGGCATCAGCCTATTTATAGATCCATTTTGAGGAGTCATGTATTAGGCCATATGTTGTGTGTGAGCAGTTGTGAACAATTGTATGTGATTGCATGCACGAATTGTAAGGGATAAGATCCAGTGCGATCTATTTTATGGAGACTTCTCTATCTCTACTGTGATTTTCTTTGGGCTTCTTCTCGATGTATGCAGTCTCCAGTTTTGGAGAAGGATTGTGTAATGTGGCATATTTGAGCAAGATTAATATATGATGCGATGAGCATGGGTCAATTCCTATCCATTGTTATAGATCTATTATGATGCTGCAACTCTGTTTTGTTACACTGACATGATATAGATGGGATTCAATTTCGTCCTGCTATATCAATGTGATCTGTTGGTTTTAAGTTGATGCAATCTATGTTTTTGTAACTATTTGATGCACTATGATGTTCCATGAATAATGTTGTGGTATTTTGATATTGTATAATGATCGCATAAGTTATGATCTCCCTCCATCGGATCCCCATATCCTCCTCTCCCACTGTCGAAAAATCAGTTCAGACAACTCTCCCTTGAATGCCTCAGGTGATACCTCGTCTACTCTGCAAACATTGCTAGGTAGGGTAAAACCTATCTGGGCTGGTGCTCAGGGAGATTGTGCTGCAGGGTGGCGACAAAGTGGGATACCTATCGACGAAGCTTTGTTGGTGGGATTTTCCAACAGTCCTTAAAAAGCATCTGTAAACTTGTATCTATCACTATAATTAGCACATAATTTTCATCTCTTTAAAACTTAACACAATCATCCTTGGTGAGTGTTAAAGTTGAAAGAGATGAAAATTACAGTGTTATAGTTGAAAGAGATGAAAATTATGTTTTAATATGTCTTGTTAGTTTTAGTACTACTGTTGTACTTTTTTGTTTCAGTAATAATTTATAAATTATGTTTTAATTGTGTTTTAAGTTGAAAGAGATCAATGTTGTTGTTTGAAATAATGTGTGACATATTTTTTTATGGTACTTGTTCTATATTTAAAAGAATCATGTTTCATAATATGCAAACGTATTTTATTTTAGACAATTTTTTTAGACGAAGTATTTTGTGTCTATGAATGAATGAAGGAATTTTAATATATGTTGACACATGATTGCTATGTGTTTCTTTATGTACAAAACAACAGATATGTTATTATGAACCTTTTTGGTATGCTACTGTTAATGCATGAACCTTGATGCATTGCTTTTAACTATTTTCAACTAGATCGAGAAATAAATGGTTGTACTTGTTATATATTTAGAATGATATTGTTATATATTTCGAAGGACCACTTGGACTTTCCTTATATGGTGATGATAGAACTTTCAATTAGTGTATGGAACGCTTATGCATTTGAGAGAGAGATAAATAAGTTGTATCCCCACCTTTTTATTACATCATTGGTCCCGTGGTTAGAAAGGTTATCTTCCCACTTTGTTGTTCTTGGTCGTGTGGGTAAAATGATTTCCTTCCGACCACCTTGTGGTTACATCTTATTTCTTATGGTTTGAGGGATGTTTAACCATCCTTGATTTATATTGGTGGTTAGCCTTGTGATAGCCTAATATTGTGTTGACCCTGACTTGTTGGTCATATGTGCTAGAGCCTACCTTAAGCATGTCACCCTACCTTTTATCTTGACCCTGGTACCCACTCCTAAATCCATAAAAATATGAATGTTTTTAACCCTCTAAAAAGAAAGGATGCCTTGAGAAACCCTACGTCAATAAAGAATTAGAAGGGGGATATTTCTAGAAGAGTTTAAGAGGTTTTAAATTCAAAACTCTTTCATCATTGTGAGTACATCATCAATTGCATTTTCATTATGGCAACCAATACCTTGTTTTAGGGATTCCATTTCTCATTTGTGAAGGCCGATGCTTGTGTTGGGATTCATGCTACCCTTGTGGACTATTTTAGGGCTACCTATTGCTGATAATAACTGATCTCAAGTTCTAACTACCATCTATCATGAGGATTGTTTTTAGGGATGCCACTTCATGTTAGGACTGCCATCTGTCATGAGGACTATTTTTTTGGCTATCATTGACTGTTAGGGATTCCATCTCTTGTCTTAAGGATTTCATGTGTTATGTGAAATTTTCTTAGGGATGTCAATGGTCTTGTGGATTGTTTCTTAAGGGTGTCATTGTATTATTGAGACTACTTCTTGGTTGAGCTCTGGTGGTTTTGAGTGTTTTGAGATGACCACTAATTATAGTCATGTTGTAACCTCTCATGTACCTATATAAACCTATCTTATAACTTGTCATATCTCTCTCACACAAGTATGTACAAAACCCTCTGACCATGATCAGTTTTTTCCAGTTGATCGACTTTCCTCTAAGAGGAAAAGTTTGATCTGAAAGTTAAATTTCTGAGTATAAGGAAGTCCCATATCTTTGAGTTTCCAAACTTGTTCTCTCACTATTACTATAATTTTGTTTAATTATATTTTTGTTAATTACTTTTACTACTGCATTTGTTCTACTGGTCATATATCTATAGTCAAAATCTTAACTTTATTACAGTGATCCTTGATGAGTGTCAAAGTTGAAAGATATGAAAATTACAATGTTAAAGTTGAAAGAGATGAAAATTATGTTTTAATTTGTCTTGTTATATTTACTATTGTTGTTATACTATTTTGTTTCAGTACTAGTTTAGAAATCTATTTTTTCATTTAAGTACACATTTTTTAATTTTTTTCTTCAAATCCTAACCTACCCAAAATTTAACAATATTGTCCATCAATTAAGTCCTTGAAAATCCTCTATAAAGTTGTACCCTAATTTCTGATGTGGGACATACCCCTAATATTATTGCATATACTTTAATGATTTCTTGATTTTATATAAGGTTGGGAAAGTAGATGAAATTTTCTACCTCTTCGAAGCATTCAAGGTAATATATGGTAAGCCCAATTCTTCCTATTATCATGCCCTTTGACTATCTTGACCAATGCAAGTAGATGAATGGGAGCATATGAAATATTTGAGGAAGCATGTAGGAAAGCATGTAAACTAAATGACATGATTCTAGCACTTCATAGCAACGAAAATATTGAGCAAGATGCTATTGTGGATTCTTTATTAAGGGAAGGCACAAAATATCAACCTATTGTAAAATACTTCTCAAATAGATCACACAAAGTGGACAAAAAAAACCAAAAAGTATACTATGGAGTTGCATTAAAGTTGATGGTGTACTTTCTCATTATTGATTTTCAATCTTTTGATGTTCATACTTAGTCTTAACATGTTCATATCAAACTTACAAAATGTCATACTACACAATTTCATTAGTTTTTTCATTCTTTCATCCCAGTTAATGACTAAGGTTTTGACATATTTATACAATTCTATGTTATCTAGTTCAAAGTAGCAAATTTGTACCTTTAAGTGAAGTGTTTCCAAAGACATTTATGTTAACTGGAATATTTCACCTCCTGCAAACAGCAAGGTGTTCCACTGGTCTGAATGGTTCAGATCTAGAACAAATAGAAGATAGAGGTTGAAGACTCTCCCTAGACACTGTAGATATCCGGAATACAAGGCTTTGATAGTCCACCTGTGTACCTGTAATCAAGCTCAACACGAAACAGATCAAAGCAACCAGAATATGATCTACTAATCTATGCTAGTGACTAAGGAATCTAGCAACATATATGCAAAATCACAACAACAACAACATATGTGGGATAGAAATCAACTTTCATTAAAGAATATGAAGACGTTTACAACCAATCCTTAGTGTTGACATGCAAGTCCATGAAACCAAACCTTCTCATCCCAAAAAGCTCCAACTCTAGCTCTCTATGCTCTCTCCAAATGATCTTGGGCCAATGGTCAATCCAACAGTATAACAATACCTCAAGTGTTCTCCCCTCAACCATGGCTATGAGCTCTTATTTATAAGGATTTAATGGATAGAGATGGTTGAGAAATTAGTGGGTGAGGTGACTTCTAAGATCCTAGGATGAGGGATCTTCAGCTCAACCAACCCACAGTAGTAGGGATAAGGCAGGACACAAAGCTTATCATCTAGAAGCCTTGAGAAAATTTTCTTTTTTCCTTTTTACCCAGGGTACCTCATTTCTCCTTCTATCACAAAGTGGCTCTGGTAATAAGCGCTTATGGACCAAGGACAATAAGCGGTGGCATCGCTTATGGGAAATAGATGATGTGTGGTGCGAACAAGGGTACCTCTCCTGGATAAAGGGGCATGCACAGTGCTGGAAATTTTTATGAAATATTGATGAAAAACCATTTAGTTTCCACTCCAGAAGTTGGGATTCAGGGAAAGTAGGTATGTCAAATGTCTTATCACATGATGGTGACAGTATTTTGGTATAACAAGATGCCCCCCAAAGCATGAGTCTTAGAGGGATACGATAAATGAGAGCTTTGAGAACAAGTTGTCGCCAACAGATGAAAATGTTGGCTTGATCGGAGCATGTTGTCAAGTAGGCATCTGTAGTACATCAGTATGTTGACTCAAAGACACAAGTAACCAAACTCATAGCTGCAGACCAATACAAGGTAGATCTATGAGAGGAATAAAAAAGCATGGCTACTAGAATATAGCATAGATCCATGTGATAGAGGACTCAAACTTGAACATAGCTACCATACATACAATGTAGATCTATGTCATATAGACACAAATTTGAGCATAGACACGACCATAGAAATGTGGATCCATGCTAGATATACAAAACTCCATCGCAACCTGGGGAAAAGCAATGAGCACTTTAAACAAATACCCAGGGTCTTCATCTCGTCTTCCACAAAGTACGATTCTATCCATGTGATTACAATGATCTGAATTCGAACATGGTAGAAACCACTTGATTACCAGCCAATGATGTGAACCATTAACAAGTGCAAGGGAGATCACCATTAATGTCAATATTTCCCAAGGTACTCTAGTACAATCTACTGAGTGTGAATAGATGTACTGATGTCGAACACCCAGTCGATTCTATTGATCAAAGGTCAATGATGTGAACCTATGTCAAGAGCGAGAGAAACTGTCATTAAGGCATATAGATCTTAAGGTACTAAATATTGTTTCTAAGACTATTTCCCGGATAATGAGTTGATGTCGATGGGAATAGTCTCGTCAAAGGAGGGCCATGATGACTCCCACATTGACGACCAGAAACTCAGAACATAGTTCTAGAATGATGTGAATGCAGTAACCATATGACTGACTCATATATACTGACACAAAGACAATGTAGACTGCAGAGGTGAAACTTCTTTAGATCTCCTTTGAACATCAGGTGGCATGACAAAATGACTTGGCAGCATGACTAGACAGGACAGACACACAATGCGACAGTCGATAATGCATTATTTTAAAAGACTCAAAGGATTGATATGACTCATGAAAGTGGATCGTCACTATTGGGGAGCGCACCTTAACGGTCCCTAATTTTGGTAACTCCGCGGTTTTTGTGGAAGTTGTAAGCGGAGTTACAACTCAAAACAGTCTTAGGGGTGTCGGGGTTGAGTAAAAACCTTCTTTTTGTAATAAACCCATGGTTTAAGTCCAGGGTTTAGGGTTCGGGGTGCCCATGGTTTAAGCCCATGGTTTTGTAATAAGTGCACTATAAATAATCACTCTTGTAAAGAAGTCAGTTTAGGCTTTTGATGTAAGATGAATTGATGCGAAGCTAAGGCTTGTTTGTAAGAAGGTTAAGTCCTAGCTGTGTGCGTGGATGACCTCTACAGCTGTGTGCGCAGAGGGTTTTGGATGACTAAGGAAATATGCAGCTGTGTGCGCAGAGACCTGCAACTGTGTGCGCGGCTTTAAGGACTTGAAGGGATCTGTAGCTGAGTGCGTAGATCAGAACTGTGGTTTTTGTAAAGAGTTGAATAAAACACAGTTCTGTGGATGTAACCCCTAAACTGGGGGTGAACCATGTTATATCGTGTGTTGTGGTTTTTGTTGTTATGTTCTGTTATGCATTGATAAATATATAACTGATAAGTAAGATCACTGCTAAATACTAACTTCGCTGGAATTCCCAGTAAAGGGTTAAGCAAGGCACTGTTTGTTTATCTAACCGCGAAGCCAAATAAGTAACTATTAAAGCTCTGCATTTTATGATTATAATTGTTAGAAGCTAAAGGTACAGTAATATCCCTCTTCTACTTGTAGAAACCTGATTCTACAGCACCCCATAGCTGTTTCGGGTGAGACTGCAACCTGTTCGCAGGTTGTTACTAAAAGCGCCAACACTGTGGGTATTTTGTTGGTGCGAAGTTAATGGTATAAAGCCCAGGTCTTCCCTATATCCAAACAAATTGGTTCCGTTGCCAATTGAACTCAATATCTGCTCAAGAGGGGTTTACGTCGTACCTCGAGGGCTATGTTTTGGAGACCCTTAGTGAAAGAAATCGGTGATTGGATTGAAGAGACTTATCTGAATTTTGTTGTACAAGAGAACAAAGATCTGCGTCGTAGTGCAAACGAATTTTTACAAAGGTATGTTTTTTTGATGTGTATGAAATTTTCTTTGGTAGTATCCACATAGAGTTGCACCAGTGGTTATCCAGGTTAACAAAGAGAAGGACGAACTTCCAAGAACGTCAGTTTCCTGATTGGACCCCCACAAGAATTAATATACTGAAAAGGGTGAACAACGAGATATCCCACGTTGTTGATTTCTGGACAATGCGAACCCTTGAAGCATTTGTGACGGAGTTCGCCATTGACACAAGTACATCCTTCAGCGAAGCCGAATGGTAGTTCTTCAAAGGACCAAGGGGTAAGTACTTGAATTCATTTAGTTTGAGAATTAAAATGCTATTGGCTGAAAAAGGTATATTGCTCATTGAATCAGACTGTTAGATTTAGCACTACTAACTTATGTTTGCAAGTGAAAGTACCTTCGACGAGCAAAGTGGCTTGCTGCGAAGTGGGAAAAGGTACAAGAGAAATTTTGAGTCCTATACCCTAGTTCAGAATACCAAGTCTAACCCTGTAAGTCCAGTAGTCTCAGAGCCCGAAGAAACCCCTTCTGTTGGAAACCCTCTGGTAACCCCGCAGCGAAGACCTATTATCCCTGAGAACCCGTCGCAGTCTGAAAGTAACCCTAGCTCGATTATTCTTGTCGCAGGTCAGTCTACCTCAGTAATTTCCCCCCCACCTACTACGAGTCCCCCTCCCTCCCCCCCTAGACCCACGATGGCCCATATGAATGACGACATTAAGCTCCCTATTTTCAAAGGAACTGGATCAGAGGATCCAGAACAGTTCTGGTTTTTATGTGAAGCAGTGTGGACTGCTAAGAACATTACAGATCACGATACAAAAATAGCGCAGCTGGTTACTTCTTTTAGAGACCGCGCTCTGACCTGGTTCATGAAGTTTTCCAGCACTCAGAACCATGTCTTGGCTGATATAAAAGCAACAATGATAAAGGAATTTAAGAAGCCAAAATCAGAGTCACAGTGTATCACTGAATTGAAAGAGATTCAGCAGAGACGCGGTGAATCAGCGTGGGACTTTGATCAAAGGTTCAAAGTTCTGCTAAACCAAGTTAGTTTCACCATTGGACCTATGTAGCACAAGGAATGGTTCATTGCAGCGTTTCTACCACATATCAGAACTCCACTCATGCAACAGAAGGTTGCTGACCAGCAGGAGGCTCTGGAAATCACGATGAAGCTTGAAACCGCTCCTGCCGAAGATAATTCTGTTATTACTCAAATCCAAGTGCAGTTGGCAGCGATGGCTCTGGAGCTTCGCGATATGAAGAAAGGAAAAACCAGTCGCGAAGAGGTTTGGTGTACACAATGTCGGAAAGAAGGTCATGCCAAGGAACAGTGCCCTGTGGTAAGAAATTACCTGAATACTGGTGCGCCAAACCTGTTTAACCCGCAATTCCTATATTGTGAGCTCTGCAGAACAACAGGTCAGCATCGACTTGAAGCCTACTATCTACTACAGAGGTATGGGAAAGTACCTAAGAGCCCCTATTGTAAATTCTGTAAGTCCGTAGGACATAATGAAGATGAGTGTCATAGTTATGACCTCATGAGAGAACGCACCTACAACACCTATCGGGTACAAAATGAGGGACAGAGTAATGATGGCTATGGTTACCGCGTTTGTGCATCAGGTAGAGGTGCTTTTGGAGGTCATGGTCGAGTAAGAGGCCAGGTTGTGTGTTACAACTATAACCAAGCCGGGCATCTAGCGAGATACTGTCGGAACCCAACTACGACATGTCAGTATTATCGAGCAGTAGATCATGTGATCGAGCAGTGCCCGCAGTTGATAGCTAAGATTCAGGAAAGAAACAGTGCCCCTACTCAGAATATTCAGATGATTTTTGTAGAGCAAAGTGTTGGAGCAGGGTCCCGTAGCTACAGGAAAAGCTACCATTTTGGTGGATAGACAGTTTGGAGAAGACGAAGAGATAAGGTGAAGCTACGATGTCATAGCATGTTTCTAGCTATAGAGCAAACCCGGAAACCATGACTGTTGAAACAGAGAAGTCAAAGAAGACAACAGTACCTGAGCGGCTAAGAAGAGAGAGCTCAACCACTGCATTGAAGGCAGCGGTGAAGACAGGAGGGCTCAGCTACCCTCATAAAGGAAAAGGAGCAACGAAGCCGAGGTATTGAAGATGAAGGACAGAAGCAGGGAAGCGGTGCATAGTACCCATGGTCAGTGCCGGGAAGCATGGAAGACTTCAGAGAGCAGTGGTGTGATAGAAAGCGGCTACCCCAAGTATAGATACGCCGAATGTCACTAATTATGGTTTTGGGTTACTATTGGGATAGGCCCACAGTGTTGTAATGGAGACACCTTTGGGCTGTCTACAAAGGGATGTAATTTGTATTGTAAAAGGTTGGCATTTTGGGCATTTTAGGCCATCCAGCTAGTCAGATTATCAGTAGTCTGTTAGCTTACTGTTATTTTGCATTGTAACAATCTGCAAGGATTGACAGAGAGAGAGAGTGTGAGAGTATATTGTAAGAAGATGATATAGAGAAGAGATCTAGGAGAGAAGGGCTCTAGGCTGTGTGCGGAGTTACCCAGAAGATCTATAGCTGCATATGCGGTGCAGCAGAACTATGTACCTCTCTTAAGTTATAATATAGAAACACAGTTCTGTGGACGTAACTTCCATCCTGGAAGTGAACCATGTAAAACTAGAGTGTTATGTGCTTGAGTCATGTGATTGTATTTACTTGTTATATCTGTCATTCAATACATGAACCTTGCTTACAGTAAATGTATGTGTATGTTATTCAGTTCATTGCATATTAACAGGATAAATGCAAGTTGAAGTATTTAGGTATTCAGTATAAGGATTTGTGTAAGTTTCACTTGAGGCAAGTAAGATTTGCAGTATAAAACTGCTTTGCGCATCGTGTCCGGTGAGTTAACACCAGTAAGATAAGTACGTTGTATCACAGCGGTAGGATATCACAGGGAGGCGATATCGCACCAGCAGAGGAGCTGCAGTGTGCGATACTATGGGTTGAGAAGCGAGCGTAGGACAGAGTTAGGTGTTTCCCCGGGTGACGTGATGCGATAGAGGTTGGAGTCATTGCGAGCAAGAGGAAACTACACATCGCATCGCAGAGAGGAAAGAGCGGTCTCGCGAGCTAAGAAGGGCTATGAGATGTGCACAGGATTCCATACAGAACCTAGTTGATACACTTGAGTCCTTGACCAACCCATTAGGATCACTTCGGGTGAGACTTCAGGCCGCTTCGCAGTCTGTCACCGAAAGGGCCAGTGAGCTAGGGGTGTTGTTGGTTCATGATAGTAAACCCAGGTCTACCCACATAATCAACACAAAGACCGGCCCCATCCATTAATGTTGTTACCAGGAGTGGAGCTACGACGGAAGTGCAGAACAAGGAGAAACAGCCTGCCGAGGCTTGGGTTCAGAAGGCCCCAGAAAAAATCCCTGCATTTGATGTGGAAAGAGAAAACGAGACATTCATGAAATCCAAGAGGGATTTTGTTGCTCCTAGCACATCAGTACCACCTGCGCAACAACATCAGCAGCAGTCGCAGCTGAAAGAAGCTTTGACAGATAAAGTAAGTACACTATCCTCCTTTTTACAGAGTTGTCTGAAGCTCTTAAGAAATCAGAATGCTTTAAGTGAGTTGCAGAAAGTTATTGCTTCCTGCAAACCTCAGCAAAGTTCTGGTCGGGAAAAAGCTATTAATAGAGTTAGGAGAATTGGCAGGGAAATGAGATTGAATGCTCAGATAGGAGAGTATGATATGATTGATGTTATCCTGGACCTAGGATTAGAAGTAAATGTCTTAACTAAGCAGACATGGGAACAAATGGGAAAACCTATTCTAGAATGGTCCTCTATACAGTTGAGATTAGCCAATCAGCAGAAGATTGTGCCCCTACGAAGACTCCCTAGTGTATCAGTAGATATTGATGGAGTCAGTACCTTATCAGACTTTGAGGTAATTGAAATAATTGATGATAGCAACCCCTATCCAGCACTACTAGGCATTGAATGGGAAATCTACAATGATGCAGTCATTAATCTTAAGAAGAGACAGATGACTTTCGAAGATAAAGGACTGAGAGTCATAGTCCCATTGGATCCTTCTCAAGGAGAGAGATACACAAAGCTAGTAAGAAATGAAGACTAGGATGTTTTGGACCACATCTACAATATCACAGCGAAGGAAGAAGATTATGTTGATCCTACTGCCGAAGGTATCATGGATTGGCAGTGTGACAGCTCCTGCATGACAGATTCAGATGATGGGTTAGAAAAATGGCAGAACGGACTTTATGAGCTGCATGGACATAGATGTGCTAGAATTACCAAGTCTCTTAGATGGCTTGGCTCACAAACAAGAACCTTACCTTTTTTTGATGGTTCGACAGACCCAGAAGAGTTTATTGTGCAATTCTCAGAGCAGGTACCAGACTCATAGAAAATGGAGACTCTAGATTCAGCATTTAAAGCCACAGCAGCCAGATGGTGGAATGGTCACAAAAAGTACCTTCATAGTTGGGAAGCGTGCCAAAAGTCCCTTTACCTAACATTCAGGGACCAACCTCAGGAGGTGCGAAGCAGGTTTAATGGTAAGACTAGTCCTCAGGGACATTTGGAGCAATGCTACAAGGCATGGAAGCATGTACCTCAGGGCGAATGGGTACATAGTTTTGTGCATACTCTGGAACCGATAGCAAAGAACTGGTACACGGAGGCTGAGCTTCGCTAGGATACTGTAAGTTGGGATTATCTTGTTGATATTTTTGTGCTTACCCTTTCTACTAATGAAGTTTGTCCAGCTTTATATGCAGCTATCAGGTTGATCCATACTAAGGTATTTGATGATCAAGAAGTAGTAGAATACCAACCTGATTGGAAGGCACAGGAAGCCAATGCAGTAGAATGTTATAACCTCGCAATTGACGAGGATGATGATCCGTGCAACATTAACAATCCTGAGTCAGAAGGACACTGCGAAGTACATGGACCAGCAATTGAGGCACTTGAAGTGACTCAACCCCTGAAGACGCGGACCGTAAACATTGGGTCAGAAGAAAACCCTAAGTATCCTACCATTGGAGATTATTGGGATGACGAAATGGTGAGCAAAGTGACCCAACTTCTCCATGATTATCAGGACCTATCTCTGACAAGGTTCTCAACAATGAAAAGAATTATTGCGGTGGTGGAAGACATTCTGTCGTGGGTTGAAGTTCAAAGCTAGGTTGACGCTGGTATCAGGAAATGTCGAATGTCCTTATTTCGGTGCAGCCAGAGTCACTGCTTGTGCCGAAGAAGGAAATATGTGTCGAAGATTAAAATACGACCATTGGAAGAACTTAAAATCGGTGGCACCGATATGCTACCTGTAGTTACTTCCTGTACTAATGAGATCTTGGAAAATATACCGCCGTTTGGACAAGATCTCTGTCATATTTGGTATCATCAATGCACAGTTATGACAAATGTCATGGATGGATTCTATAAGAAGATGCCCACACCCACGGTGTTTGCATTCTGCAATTTCTTGAGTTTTACAATTACATCCATGTCAGCTGATAGTGAGCTTCAGAAGTTAGTGAGAGAATTTGAACAAGAGGGTCTGTCGCACCTTTTCAGCCACCCACCTACGTCTGCAACCCATGAAGAGACTCCCCTAGCACCAACCCAGCCAATGTAGACACGCTCTACCAGAAAAATATTTAAACCTGAAGTTCGTTCGAAGCAGAACGAAGACAAACACCAGAAATCAGGGAAAACACCGGAGGATCCCGAGATGAATCCGTCCAGCTCAGTGGAGGTCCCACTTGAAGAAGATGAGAACATTGCACCGAAGTGACCACTGTATCTTCCACTAGTTCGACCAGGAGTTCAGCTCCCTCGGCGGACGAAGAAGTTCACATTACGCACCCCTTCGCTGCCATCGGGTGTGCAGCTAGTCGGGACAATGACAGGGAAAATAGATCAGCTCAAGTACACCAACCACGATACAAATGATCATGGAAAATTTCCACAGTTCACACCTGGGACATACTTACACTCTGTCCATTATCAGGAGACTGGAGTGACATTATTAGAAGTAAAACAGTGGGCTACTGGCTTGGATAAAGTTGGTTTGTTGAAGATGCTCGATGTGCCCCATTTCGGACGCAGCACACAGCTAACCGTGGTGGTCAAACAATTATTGGAATTGGTACACGATGGGTACCTATGGATCGAAAACCAAAAAATCGCTATCAATGGAGAACTCATTCACCAGATTACGGGCCTGCCGAAGGAAGGACCTGACCCTAGCATTGAGTTTGTGGGAAAGCATGAAGATATGAAGCTAGCCCATAGCATTAAGGAATGATTCAGGCTAACAAAAGGGAAGCAAGGGTATCAAACCTCAGCCATTCAGCATCACAACATTCGCTTCGCAGCTGAACTCTTAGCCTACAAATTGATGAGAAAGTGCAGACCATATGAAGTTCCTGCCCCGATTGTAAGTATTGCTGTGAACTATGTGGAAGGATACATTTACAACTGGGCAGCATACATTGCTATTGAATTTCTTGAATATTCCCATAAAGCGCAGGAAAAAGGTAGACCCTTTCACTATTCATGGCTGATCGTACTTATTGCCCTGATCAGGTGGAAGGAGCCCACCGATGCGCAGTTTATTGATGTACCTCCAAGCATGTCAGGTGCAGCGAGGTATGCATCACTCTGGGTGTTATAGGACAAAGCATCCCAGCAGATGACGAACACTGTGTTCACCTTTTGCGCCATGAGTATCTCATATGAGATTGTCAAGACCCCGCGACTTAGTAATGAGCTATTTTCTCAATATGATGGAGTGGCCGACTTTAGGGCCGACATGCACAATGTCTTTATCTAGGCCCGCATAGATCAGAAGAAGGAATGCTGAAGTTGCCATATGTGATGACCAAAGATGACATCCTCGCGGTAATTCAGTAGTGGCCGACTGAATGGCTGAAGGACGAAGGAACAAAGCCCAGCATCCCAATCCCTCCGGTCACCAATGTGGGTGCTGGCCTTAGTCAGACGCAGCAGCAAGACCCCCCAAAGGATAGCGAAGAGAAAACTGAGTCGCAGCAGAGTGAAACCAACTACAGTGGAGATGGCAGAGATGAAGGAGAAGAAGAGGAGTCGGTCAAAACTATCTCAGACCCTAATCAGCCAGATAAACGCAAGTCACCAGAGGTCAAAGAAGTGACCAAACGTCAGTCCCACAAGAAAATGAAAGCGTCGAAAAACAAGAATATCGACGAAGAGCCTACCCTGATAAATGAAGAGCTTAATCAGGCTCTGTCGAAATCCATAGAAGTTCTCACCAAGAAATGGTCAGAGTTTACAGACACGCATCTTGATGCCATCACTGGTGTAACAAAGCAAATCTTGGAGTTGAAGCAGTTAGCAAAAAAATCAGTGACGGGCACTGCAACAAGTAGTTCCCCAGTACCTGCACATCCAGACACAAGACAATGGTTGGTTAGAGAACACCGGGTACAAGTCTCAAATTCCATGCTCATCATAACCGACGCAGCATCTCGCATGGAGATGAGCATGATCGTTGGCATAGATTACACTAAGATGACCATGATGGAATTACATCTCTGTCAATCAGCCATCGCAAAGGAAATCCAAGCCCAAGACCACCACTCCCAAATACTGTTGGAAAATACCAGGAAGTAGAATGATAGCCTTGTAGCCCAGTTGGAGGAAGCGGAGCAGAGAAAGAGCGACGCAAAACGTAAGCAAGTCACATTGGTGCGAGTATTGGAGGAGGCGTGTTGAAGTCTGCCTGACTTCGACATCCAGAATGAGGAAGAACCAGAGCAAAGAATCACAAACTAAAAGACTACGCACAGCAGTCTCGCAGTAAAATAGAGAAGCTTAAAGCAGAGCATGAGGCTCATATTGCGGAGCTCCAACTCCGCATTATCCCAGAAACCCCACCAGAGGTCAGAGAGCAGCGTCGCACAGACATTCAGGGTACCGCAGCAAAAATCTTGGATATTGTGAGCAGCATAGCAAAGCTACTAGAAGACAGTGTTGAGGCCTGGACCACCCTGCAGGAACATCCATAAGTTGGACAGCTGCAAGAAACCATCAGGAAATGACAGACAGAGTTGGATACAATAAAAGCAGAAATTAAGACTCTGTCGCCTATGGAGAAAATGCTCAAGGTAAAGAGAAGCAATGAACTCTAGCAGGAAATTGAGTCATGCAAAGAAAAAGCAACAGAAGTGGAAAATTCTATGTAGCCACTTATCAGCGAAGCTTTCGAGTTGAGTACTGCTGTGGACACCCAACTCAAAGTTCTGAAGGAATATGATGCATTTGCACAAAAAAAGTTCAGCAAAGCATCAGCCGCAGTATTGCAGGAGTTGGTCGAAAAGGAGTAAGCAACAGACAATATCATGCGTGGTCTCAACAAGCATTTCACTATCTTTGCTGACAAAGTTCGTCTACCAAAAGAGCAGCAGAGTGTCCCGAGACGGGCCACTAGTGAGTCTTAGGGGCCTATTGGAGCGCGCACCTTAACGGTCCCTAATTTTGGTAACTCCACGGTTTTTGTGGAATTTGTAAGCGGAGTTATGACTCAAAATAGTCTTAGGGGTGTCGGGGTTGAGTAAAAACCTTCTTTTTGTAATAAACCCATGGTTTAAGTCCAGGGTTTAGGGTTCGGGGTGCCCATGGTTTAAGCCCATGGTTTTGTAATAAGTGCACTATAAATAAGCACTCTTGTAAAGAAGTCAGTTTAGGATTTTGATGTAAGATGAATTGATGCGAAGCTAAGGCTTGTTTGTAAGAAGGTTAAGTCCCAGCTATGTGCGTGGACGACCTCTGCAGCTGTGTGCGCAGAGGGTTTTGGGTGATTAAGGAAATTTGCAGCTATGTGCACAGAGGCCTGTAGCTATGTGCGTGGCTTTAAGGACTTGAAGGGATCTGCAGCTAAGTGCGCAGATCAGAACTGTGGTTTTTGTAAAGAGTTGAATAAAACACAGTTCTGTGGATGTAACCCCTAAACTGGGGGTGAACCACATTATATCGTGTGTTGTGGTTTTTGTTGTTATATTCTGTTATGCATTGATAAATATATAACTGATAAGTAAGATCACTGCTAAATACTAAATTCGCTGGAATTCCCAGTAAAGGGTTAAGCAAGGCACTGTTTGTTTATCTAACCATGAAGCCAAATAAGTAACTATTAAAGCTCTGCATTTTATGATTATAATTGTTAGAAGATAAAGGTACAGTAATATCCCTCTTCTGCTTGTAGAAACCTGATTCTGCGGCACCCCATAGCTGTTTCGGGTGAGACTACAACCTGTTCGCAGGATTTTTTTGAAAGGGCCAACACTGTGGGTCTTTTGTTGGTGCGAAGTTAATGGTATAAAGCCCAGGTCTGCCCTATAGCCCAACAGTCATGGAGATCAGCTGAATACCCAATTGAATGACATGATTGTGTAGACAAGTGTCATGTTCAAAGGTAACAACAAACAACTGCCATCATTTACAAAATGATTCCCTTCCCATTTCCCCCATCATGATTGATGAGTTCCCCTTTTCAGTTTTACGAGTTCAAAGAGGGTAACAAACACTCAATATAGCTTGTTGGAAGACAATTCCAATCTCATATGTTATACGAACTTGAGAGAGAAGGGGTTCATTCCCAAAATGGGTCTCTCAATGTTTAATTTAAAGAGTCCACTGAAGGAAAACTTGGTATCATTCATGTTTAGAGAGTCTGAACGAATATGGAAGAAGACTCCAAAGGGGTCCTTTTTTGTATGGTTTAGTCTCTAAGGCCCAAAAAAGTGAAAAATCATACCTTATAGAACTCTTCTAGTCATGATTGGCTGGAGTGATCCTTTTTTGTAAATAGTATGATCCGAACCAAAAAAGAGATAACCTACCATCGGACGGACGACTCTTCAAATACTTTAACGAGCATGAAGAAGACAAGATCGCTTGATAATCCTTTCATATTTAGGGAGCCTAAAAAGGGTTTAAAGAGAAATCCATAGGGTTTCTTTGCACAATGTCATATTTTACGAGACTGGAAAGAATCAGAAATGGACTCGATAACTTTTTCGTGTTTAAGGAGCCTGAAAAATAGGTGAAAAGAGGACTCCATGACACTTATTTACACAATGTTGTATTTTACGAGCCTGGAAAGAAACTTGAAATGGACTCGGAACTTTGATACTAAATTTTTAACGAGCGTGAAAAAGTGTCATAATAAATGCTCTATGACCTTTTCCATTTTGTGAAAGTACAAAAAAGCCATAAACAGACTTTCCAAATATTCTTACTAAAGTTCTCTAATCCTACAGACAACTCAAAAACAAGTGTTAAATGCATTTAACACCAATAGTAAGGGATTACGACAAATGAACTTTGACCAAAATACAATTTTATATCAAAACTATAGTAATTCGGACCCAAAAATGTCTATATAAGTCAAGTAAATAGTAAAAAATCAAAACATTTCACTATTTACCTCTAGCAGAGAGCACTTGGAGCATTTTCTAGAAAGATCTTTCACAGCTAATACTGGGAGTTTCCATCGTCCGTTTTCAACACCGTCAGTCGCGGGTAACATCTGAGACCTTCATCTTTCATTTCATAGCTTCTATTTTGAGATTTGGGGGGGGTTGGGGCCTATCTAGCAAGCCCTAAAACCCAATATGCAGGCACCACGGCTACTCCTTACACGATATGCGGTACCACCCAAGAACTGCACCAAGAACATGGTAGACAGGTGGTGCCACTGCCTGTCTCCAATGGATCACAGGTAATGCTGACCATGGAGAACTTAAACAAATGATATGGGTAGAAAAAAATCATTCTTTTGATCTCCAATGACTCAAGGATGATTCTAATGCATACCATTGTCGTTTTTGGCAGGTCTAGGTGACTCAAAACATGGTAATATGGAAGGAAAGAACACATGATAATGAGGACACTGCTGCTGAAAGAAATTCAGGTTGCATTGCTGCACTACGGGACTATGGACTCTTAAAGTTCTTCCAGACTCCAAGCATGGTGTCCCACAAGATATTACTAGAACAAATACTACAGATGTGGAATCCAGAATAACAGTATTTTGAGGTGAGGGCACATATACTTATAGTGGAGGTAGAGGATATCTACTTCCTAACTAGTCTATTGAGATGAGGTACCCCATCTCACTAATAGGTTCGCATGGTGGAGACATGACCACCAAAGAGCTTATAGATCGGAACTATGTACCAGGTACAAGTAAATCGGGGTAGAAGATCCCCATCAGGGCAGATATATATAGGGCTCTATGGATCATCTTGTTCACCATGCAGAGGGTGGATAGGAGCCAAGGTGTGTATCAGGATTCTAGGGCACACATGATGTATGCCATAGAGGCTATGTCACCTACGGTGTTCAACTGGGTGGAAGCAATGCTTCCAATATTCAAGGATTAGCTGACTAAATGTTGACAAGGAGAGCTGAAGCAGTTTGGATTTGGTTCCATCTTAGCCTGCTTCTTCTTTGAGCGAGTCCCATAGATGAGGCCCCATGTGAATTTTCGGAGTCTGAGAGCATAGTACCCCCGTATGTTGAGGTGGGTCCAAGTCATCGCTCGCACAGGAGCAGGTAGGGGCAGAGTGAAGTTCGGTGATCCGTTCTTCAGATGGATGCGGGATCAGATGTTCATGGTCGAGGACTATGCCTATGTAGGCATGGAATTTACAGGAGATCCTGACCTACCACTCCCACCTGGAGACCAGTGGGGTGACATCGGTAAGAAGAAAGAAACCCTAAAATGGATAATGTTTTTATGTTTTTTTAAATTTTTATATTTTTTATGATAAGTGACAAGACCTATTTGTTCTCATGCATATGTTGGAGCAACAAGGCCTGGAGGAGAATCTCCATTGGATAGGCGAGCCAAAGCTCGCTTCATACCATAGGGTGATGATATCACCGATGAGCTAGAGGAGAACCTAGAGAGGTTGACTCTGGACATCCCAGATGCTGACATAGATGACCTCCCAAATAGATATCAGAGATCTACCGTGGGAGTACCGGGAAGATTTAGTAGGCTGCTGCGTAGGGTGGCTCGAGCAGTGATGTGCTATCACGAGCACCATTAGTGCATGAGACATGTATACTGAAAGCTGATAACTTCATGATTTTGTATGATGATTTTGCCTTAAAGCTTACATTCTTCAGATGAGGTCTCGGGACCTATTTTTATAAAACTTTTTTGTATATATATATATATATATATATATATAGACTTTTACACAGTGTTTATACCTTTCAAATGGACCAATGCATTTTCTATGAGTTCTATGTGTATTCAAATGTTTATTTACAAGGTACCATGTTTGATTTAATGTCATGAATGGGAAATATGCCAATCTAGGATGTAATTAGCCAATGAGTCAGCAACTACATTATGTTCCCTAGGGATATTCCTATAGGTAATGGTTCCAAATGATCTTTCTAAACATACCCTCCGGAAGAGGCAGAGTAGCACTGGGTTCCTAATGGTGTAGACATGGTTCAAATGACAAACCATGAGCTGTGAATCCATTAAAACTACTAGATCATGGACATCCTGGGAGGAAGCTTCAGTTAAGAGACCAATGACTGCTTCATACTCGGCAATGTTATTAGAAGAGGTACCTATCCAAACCACTCCTGAACTGACCAAATCTTTAGCTGGGGAATAGAGAACCCAAGCAGTCGAGGCAAGATTCAAGGTGTGGTGGCAGGCACCATCAGTGAAGCCGTAGAAAGCCATCTACATGACCAAAACATGGTATAAACATATCCGAACACTAAAAATCAAAATCATCTTGAAAATACTAAAAGCACACTGAAAGTCATCAATATACATATATACAAGATACTGTCCAAGAAGACCTAGGTATAGTACCTTTTTAGGTACAACCCATTGCGAGGTTTTCCCAAAGGGATTCCATCATAATAAACAAGCTCATAAGCTCCTTTCTCTAACACCTTAGAAATAATGAAAGGTCCATACCACATGGATGGGAACTTACCCTTCCCTAGTTTGTCATATCTCTGGTCATAAGTCAATACTAGGTCACCCTCATTGAAAACACGAGGCTGGATAGATTTATCATATTGCGCCTTGACGCATTTCTTATGCACCTCATTAGCCAAGGAAACATCTCTGTGAGTCTCATCAAGGTTATTCAAATATAGAAATGTCTCTTCCTCCGCAAAAGTGTCCAGGAGAATTTCGACGGCAAGTTGTAAAGATGGAATCTGTCATTGGATCAGTAAGACAGCTTAAAGTCCATAGACAAACTAGAATGGCATGAAACTAGTAGTTGTTTTCACGAAATTCCAATAAGCCCAAAGAGTAGAAAAAAGAACGAGGTGCCAATTGGATTTATGATCTCCAACCATCCGACGAAGCATAGTTTTCAAAACTTTGTTAATGGCCTCTACCTGACCATTAGCTTNCTTGGCACTCAGTTCCTCCATCATTTGATTATGGAAATGAGATCCGTGATCAGTGACGATAGACTGCGGAACTCCAAATCTAGCTATGATATAATTGAACAAGAAGAGAGCAGTAGTCTTACCATCTTCTGCATATGTAGGCATGGCCTTAGCCCATTTTGTGAAATAATCCATGGCTACGATGATGTACCCATGCTCCCCAGCTGAGGTAGACTTACAATGCATGAAGTCAATCCCCCACTTGGAGAATGGGCCAATGGCAATGATGGGTTGAAGCGGAGCAGGATGGGTGTGCTTTTTAGGATAAAAATGTTGACAAGGTGGGAATTTCTTAATAGCCTCATGACAGTATTTAAAGATAGAAGGCCATAAATAGCTAGCGCAAAGGATTTTCTGGCTTGTAGCCATCCCAGATAAATGACTGCCACATGCTCCACAGTGGCAATCATTCAACACGTGTTCATCCTCCTCATGGGTGAGGCATCGCCGGAGAATGGAGTCAATCCCGCATCTATACAAGGTATCATTCAAGATAAGATAGTACTTCGCATGGTGATGGATACAGCGGTGATCATCGCGATATAAATGCGGCTGAAAACACTGGGTATGGAGATAATTCAGAAAATCTCCATACCAAGGATCAGTAGTGCTAATCACGAACAGGATTTCATCCAAAAATGAATCACTGGGCTCAGATTCCATTGTAGCACAGGGAAGATCACACATAAGCTCTGCAAAAGCCAAGGATTTCTTTGATGTGGCCTTGGAAAACTCTAGATCGAACTCTTGAAGGATGATGATCCAACAAGAGTACTTGCCCCCGAGTACCTGATGAGTTAGAATGTAATAGATTGGGTTCTGGTCTGCCAATACGTTGGTAGTGTGGAGCAGAATGTAGTGAGGAAAATTTTGCACAGCAATGACCATGGCCAATGTTAACTTCTCCACATGTGAATAATGGGTTTCATAATCAATAAGATTCTTACTGGCGTAATACATCACATGCTCCTGACCATGGAGATTGTCCTGCACTAAAACCATGTCAATGGTAGTAGCAGAGGCAGCAATATACAAGAGAAATTCCTTTGAATAATGCAGGGGGTGTATCATGGGTGAATGAGTCAGAGCATGCTTAAGATTATCAAAGGCGTGTTGGACCTGGTCATCCCAGAAGAATGGAGTGTTCTTCTTGAGGAGATGCATATAACTATCTGTTTTCTCTGCAAAATTGCACACGAAACGGTGGAGAAATTTTTCCTTCCCTTACAAACTTTGGAGTTCAAGGAGGTTGGTTGGGGCTGGTAGATTAATGATAGCAGAAATATTCAAAGGATCGATCTGGATGCCATCTTTAGATACCACAAAGCCAAGAAGGCATCGCGTCTCAACACAAAAAACACATTTATGCGGATTGAGCCATATATTATAATGATGGCATCTCAGGAATATGTCTCTAAGATGACCAAGGTGGTCCTCCCATCGCTGTGAATGAGCAGGGAGGTCGTCAATGTACAGTTCAACAACATGTTTAATGTCGTGAAATGCATAGAACATCGCACGCTGGAATGTGGCTCCAACATTTTTCAAGCCAAAAGGTAACTTCTTATATGCAAAGGTTCCCCATGGGAAAATGAATGCCATCTTATGCCGATAAGAGGGAAATATCTCAATCTGATTGTAGCTAGAGAAGCCATCCATAAATGAAAAGATGACACTTCCAGCACAGTTGTCGATAATATGATCGATGTGCGAGGTAGGAAAGTTGTCCTTGGGACAAGCTTTATTCAAATCTCTAAAGTCGATGTAGACTCTAATGGTGCCCTGCTTTTTATTGACAGGGACAATATTTGATACCCATTCTGTCAGAGGTACAGGATAAATAAAACCAGCTTTCAGAAGTTTCTCAATCTCAGCTTTAATAGATGTGACCTTCCGAGGATGGACTTGCCTAAGTTTATTCCTAACAGGTTTAGTTGTGGGATAAGTTTTAATCTCATGGACCACAATGGAAGGGTCAATCCCCAGCATCTCTTCATAGGACCAAGAAAACATATCACAGAATTCCTTGAAAAGTGCCTTATATGCTTCAGTTTTGTCTGCAGAGCATTTCTTCCCAACCTGAATGTCCTTGATAACATTAGGCTTGGCTGATATGTCAATTGGGTTCATCTAAGTAATGTTGCAAAGGTTTCCTTCAGAATCTATATCTTGCAACAATATAGGACTTTGCAGAACGTTGACAATATCATTAGGAAACAAGGATGCAAAATCATGGATGCGTGAACTGGTGTTGGGGAGGAACATGGATCTATGGTGGTGAACCTCCCAAATGGGCTCATCCGTGTTCATGATCTCTATAATGGACTCATTGGAGGGAAAATTCTCAGAGAGATAGTCTAGAACTGGAAGAGAAGGTTCTAACTGGTATGGTAAATGGTAAGGATTGGAGGCCACTAGATGAAGGTCATCAGTGTGATCATCGGAAAATGTTTGAATGGTGTCATACATAGCTTCATGAGGAATCAATGAGGTGGACTCAACAACATTTTTTACCTTAGGCTCATAATAAAATGAGGTGATCATATGTACTATTGCAGTATCCATGCTAGGAGGAGTAGATGGGAAAATCCCCATAAGGGATGAATCCTTCAGCATGCCTACCCAAATCGACTGGTAAGGAGGAGGGGACTGACCTAACATGGGGATGTTATTAGCCATGGAGGTATTAACATCCAGTGTACAGAAATCAAGCTGATCAATCATAACAATTCTCCCTATATGTGGGAATTGGACCATTCGAAATACTATTGAAGCAACAGCAGTCATGGCATAGAACCAATTCCTTCCTAGAAGGAGGTTGTAATCTAAAGGGGCATCTACCACTTCTACTTGGATGGAAATGATTTTTCCCCCAAGCTCAACCTCGAGGGCTGATATGAGACAATGGGGTTGGAAAACTCATCCATCAAAGGCTTTAAGGGTCGTAGGTGATGTAACAAGCTTGGGAGAGCCAAGAGCTTTCCAACAAGTCAGAGATAACACCGAGGTTGAAGCTTCTTGATCTAGTACCATTCGAAAGACTTTCTTTCCCACTACTTTCGTAATGATCTAAAAAGGAAGCTTATGTGGTAATCTAGGTTTATAATTCTCAACATTCAAATGATTCAAGTTAGTGTTATCTAGGTCTAAAGCACCTAAAGTGGTCAACAAGTTCTTGCGCTGTGTGTGGCAACTTTGGAGTACTTCTAGGGTAAACATGGCACAAGTTTCCTGAGTGATATCTTCAACCACATTATACAATTGAGCAACTCGGGCATTGGGATTAAAGATAGCCTTCCGAAGAGTACTCTTAGGTGGGTGCAAAATCATGTCGAGAGTAGGCTTCTCGATAGATAAAGGGATACTAGACGAGGATTCCAGAGAACTAGTAGAGGGAGATTTCCCTAAAGAAGATTGATCTTCTTTCTTATCTGTGGGTTTATCATAATTCGGACTTCGAGTTTGCAGATGGATAGTATCGAAGGACATCATACTAATTTCCTCTGATGAACTAGAGTTACCTTGGTTAGACATGTGGTCTACCAGTTGTTGTTGCAGGGGAAAGGGATCCGTAAGTACTACAGGTGCAGGATTAGACTTCAAAAACTGGGAGATTTTGTCCCGATGGGGACACTCCTTTGAAAAATGGTCACCACTGCATAACAGACAGGGATATTTAGCCCTCCTTTTCCCTTTGTCATTGTCATTATTGGTTGGTCATGGGGTCTTTTGTTGGTTTCCAGGTTTTTTATTTCTATTTTTACCTTTCTTTTTATTACCTGAGGTTTGAGTACTTTGAATGGATTTGACCTCGACAGAAACCTTAGGAGTCAAAGGAGTAGCAATTTGGGTTTGCTTGGCAGGTTTCACTATGGACAGGGACTGGATTGAACCAACAACCCCATCAACAGGTACTTCTGCTGGTGGCTTGGCAGGGTTAGTGCTGGGGTGAGGAGCTTGAGGAATCAGGTCATAAAGAGTTCCAGACTGGGAATATAACAAGTCTAGGTACTGATCCCGACTAATAGACTTCTCTTTGGTAACAGCACCGCCCATAGACACATCTTGGGAAATAGGAGGAAACAACGACTTAGTGAACCAATCAACTAGCAAATGATCTACAATAGGGGCCTTAATAAGCCTTCTCTACCTTATCCATTCATGAATATGATCAAAAATGTGGGTGGAGGTGTTCTATTGCGAAGAAGTTAAAAGATCAGTTCCCATTTCATAATGAATAGGGAGTTGAAAGTGTGTAAGGAACACGATTGCCAACGAGCCAAAATCCGCAAACGAATGTTTTAGGAGTTCAATGTACCACTTTGCGGATATACTGGTCAAACTTCACTGAAAGAGTCATAACTGGATGGAATCATCCATGAGGGAGTTTGAAGAACGCCATAAATTAAAATTCATACCATGGTTCTTTGGATCGTCTCCCTGCTTCCCATCGAATTTTAGAATATTCGATGGTAACTTTACCAGAATGGGAGGCCATGAGGGATTGTGTCGAATGGGATAATTAATCAACTTGGATAGATTAGGCAAGTCCAAATTTTCTAGGAAAGGTAACTGTCAGTTGAGCTGCACATACTGGTAATATTTATATGGCATATAATTACCAATAGGGCCATAGGTAGACTAATAAATAGGTTGCTGTGAGGAAGAACCACCAAAAAATCTTCCCACAGGGGGGTTGATTTCAACAATTAGGATCACTAGGACCACCAGGGCCTCCAGGAGGAGGACCGCTAGGGCCACCGAGACCACCAAGACCACCAGAACCACCAGGACCACCTAGACCACCAAGACCACCAGACCCTCCAGAGCCTCTAGGAGGTGGTAAACCTCCAAAGCCACCAAAACCACAAGGTGGAGGGACACCAAACCCTCCAGAGCCAAAAGGAGGAAAGCCACCAGGTCCCCCAGGACCACTAGTACCACCAATACCATAAGGAGGAAAGTTTCCAGATCCTCTGGTACCATTAGGTCCCCCATGGGGAGGACCTCCATAAGGCAGTCCTCCTGCACCTCCCACAGTATGTATAGGTATCCCTCCCATAGCTGACATGTAAGACCAGTTGGGTTGCCCCCATGGCGTAAAAGTGTTACTAGGGTATGGAATTCTAGTATAAGGCATTCCTGTAGGATTAGATGGATGATTACCTATAGGTATTTGATAACGATAGCCTATTAAAGACTGAACGATTACAGGTTGTTCCCCCAAGGTCTGACCTGAACTAGATGGGGGATTTACCACATTAGAATGGGTGGGAGGGACAAAAACTATAGATGATTCTATGTTAGAGGTCTACCCTTGACTAGATAAAATTCCAGCATCAGATAACGTAGGCCATGCCGGGGGATGCCCCCCAGCATTAGAAGGTATTGATGAAACAGGAATTGAAGGTTGGGCCCCAGGTTCATAAGACCTAGGAATATTTGGAACAGACATAACATGAGAGGTGAAAGGGGTGGTAAATTGACCTGGGTTGTGGGTTGTTAATGGACGATCTATAATCGGTTCAATGGGTCTCATAGAATTGGCTAGTGAATGATATCCCACAGGAAGAGATGTGGAACGTACTAGTGTAGAGCCTAATAGGTCATCAATCTAATTTTCTACCTCCTATGCATGGAGAATAGCAGCATGGTATTTCCTGCATTCTTCTTCATCATCAAGAGTACTTACACAGGTTCCAAATGAGGCAATGGCCTGTCCTATAGGTGTCTCCCAAAAAGGAGCATTGGGACCAAAGTCCGGATGGGTTGTATCATCTACACGACCTTCTAAGGGAGAATGGAATGATGAATTTCCCTGAGAAGGTTGTTGGACCAAGGGAGGCGAGTGTGAAGAATATGGTACTTCACTTTCCACCACCACATTATCTCCCACTTGAGAGGTGGTAGCAGCTCCTTGGTCAATAGCTTACATTGGATTTTCTTCTAAAACGGGAATAAAATCGGGTGGCAAGCCTTGTACTCTCCTGGACTATCTTAACTCAGCCAGTTTTTACAGTTCCTATCTAACCTAGGGTCTGAAAATCTAGAAAAAACACATCAAAAGGCTTCCCTACACAAACTATAGGTCAAAACAAGCATACTTAAAATGATAGGAGGATTTTTAAAGTTAGGTCTCTCACTAGAATTGTCAAGAAGGTGCCACTCACGATATACCTCAAGGGTACGTGTGTAGTAAACTCCCCGAATGTTGTTTTTTGTGTATGGGTCCAAACAAGACGACCAAGGGGCTTTTCTCAGATAGATAAGGTACCCTAGTGGGGTTTCCCGATATACTCAAGGTACATGGGAGCTCGAATAAGTAGTAGTTCTCTCTAATCCATAACCATACACAAGGAGCCTTCCGATATACAATCGAGTATGTGAAGTACCTTTCTATATACCTCAAAGGTACGTGAAAGGTTGTTTGATATACCGACAGTACATGGAAGAACCACGCGATTCTCAGAATGTAATGTTGACAAATAATGACAGTTCCTATGTTTTACGATGCCCAAACACGTCTCTAACCTATCACTCAAGTTACTACGTAAATTTTAACCTACAACTACCATTAATTTTAACTTGTATGGTTAGGTGAATGCATGATGTTTCGACAGAAAAGTAAAACCATGCAATATGCTTGTGCAAATGTTCACTTTACCGTTCATTATGCCTACTTACGGGAGGGAAGAGAGTGTTTTCTTTTTGTTTCAAAACCAAAAATCATTCCAATCAATAGTCATGAACATCAAATCAAAGACAAACAAACATTTTTCCAAACTGATTTCTTCTTTTCGAAAGCAAATGAGAAGGGTGGGAATCTCTTTTCCTAAAAGAACAACACGAAGCACACATATATGCCAATGCACTCTAACTTTTCAATTTTCTCAAAAACATAATCAAATCTAACTTAAAACTACCATTTTTTTATATTTTGATCAAGATAGTCCTAAATGCACGAGAGACAAAATATCATAAAGGTTCTAAAATCTTGGAAAGCCAATCAGAAAACCCAAATCCAATGCTCAATGATGATTTCCTAGTCTCAGTCAAAACTTTTCTTTTTTGAAGGAAGGAAAAAGAAGTTTACTATGCAAGTAAGAAATGAAACCTAGAAGCTAATCTAGTGTTCTTCTTTCAGTGTATGCAACGAAAAGAGATTTCAATGAGCACCCTAAACTTTTCAGAAAACAAGAAATGCTTCTTAAAGCACAACCAACAAGCATAGAAGCGGATGAACAATCAAAAGACTTAAACAAAATTTTGAAATTCCACTCAAATCAATCTTAAACCATTAAATCAGCAAGCCACACACATCAAATTCAGTAACACAAGCCTGATAACATAACTAAAAGCAATCAAAATCCAAATTTTTTCAAAGAAAAATGAGGAAAAAATGTTTTGGAATGATGCCTACCTAGCACCGCGCTTCGTAGGTGTTGACAGAGCATTTCGAAGACAGCACCGCTCCTTACAAACGGGTTACAGGCAGTGGTACCACTTACTGTCCACTTTGTTCAAGTAGTGCCAGCACTCCTCATACACAGCATAAGCGCAGTTCCTTGTATATGACCGAAACAAAAAAAGAACGATGGATCAAGTCAGAAAAGACTGGATCAAGGCAAATACTGTTGAATTGAGTATGGAAACAAAGCATAAAAGACTGAAATGACTCATATCTGAATAGATCTGGAAATTTCAAACCCAAATAATGCAAGTCAGAAAATAGATCTGACTAAAGAGAGTTGAAGAAAACAGAGCCTAGATTCGGACAAGACTTGCAGACTGAGGAAGATCAGAACAACTGATACACTACTTCCCCAGTGGAGTCACCAGATTTGTTAGCTGTAATATTTCACCTCCTATGGACAGCAAGGTGTTCTGCTGGTCTGAATGGTTCAGATCCAGAACAAATAGAGGACAAAGGTTGAAGACTCTCACTAGATGGTGTAGATATCTAGAATACAAGGCTTTGATAGTCCACCTGTGTACCTACAATCAAGCTCAACACAAAACATATCAAAGCAACCAGAATATGATCTACTAATCTATGCTAGTGACTAAGTAATCTAGCAACATATATGCGAAATCACAAAAACAACAACATATGTGGGACAGAAATCAACTTGCATTAAAGAATATGAAGAAGTTTACAACCAAACCTTAGTGTTGACATGCATCTCCATGAAACCAAACCTTCTCATCCCCAAAAGCTATGACTCTAGCTCTCTATGCTCTCTCCAAATGATCTTGGGCCAATGGTCAATCCAACAGCATAACAATACCTTAAGTGTTCTCCCCTCAACCATGGCTATGAGCTCTTATTTATAAGGCTTTAATGGATAGAGATGGTTGAGAAATTAGTGGGTGAGGTGGCTTCTAATATCCTAGGATGAGGGATCTCGAGCTCAACCAACCCATAGCAACAAGGATAAGGCAGGACACAAGGCTTATCATCTAGAAACCTTGAGAAACTTCTCTTTTTTCCTTTTTACCTAGGGTACTGCATTTATCCTTCTATGATAGAGTGGTTCTGGTAATAACCACTTATGGATCAAGGACAATAAGTGGTGGCATCGCTTATGGGCAGCAGATGATGTGCGATGCGAACAGGGGTACCGCTCCTGGATAAAGGGGCATGCACGGTGCTGGGAATTTGTATGAAATATTGATGAAAAACCATTTAGTTTCCACTCCATAAGCTGGGATTCAAGGAAAGTAGGTATTTCAAATGTCTTATCACATGATGGTGACAGGATTTTGGTATAACAATTTCCTACTCAGTGTTATGCCTTCTGGAAACTTGTCAATTTCTTATTCTTTCTATATATTAGGATGCACTTGGTAGTGAACCACAAGGGGCACCTACATATGAACATATAAAATATGCAATTGGAGAATCTGATCGACCAATACGAAGTTTCCTACTTCCAAAAAACAATTTTTGAAGCATTGATGTTTTTTAAAGAAGAAATTGAGTAAACTTAGTAAAAATGAACATTATTGGTTTGAAAGAAGACAAAAAGATAAAATAGGAAATTGGTAAGGTTAAAAGTTGGTCTATATATAAGCACATTTATACAAACTATTTACTGCGTAACTAAATACAAATTGCAATTGCATCATATACAAAGTAAATTATGGCCACCTTAGGGTCATGTTAGGTCCTCAAGCATTGTGATTTAGTTCAAAATATTTATGCCTCTCTTATGATGTTTTTCCCTTAATTAACATGTAATATTGGATATTTGTTTAGAAGATGTGTTTCTTAGGAACCTCTATTGTATCCTTTTTCCCCCTTAAAGATTCATTAGTTTGATTATTTATTTTGTCTACTTGTCCCTTAGTTCCTTGGTGTGAATATTTAGTCACTGTTCTAGTTCTAGGAATAGCCAATCCCATTCATCAAATATTGTTATACCATGAAACTACACTTCTCCATCTGAGTAATGACACAAAATGTGTCATTACACAAAAGGATAGTATGGATTGAAGTATAATTAACATTATAGATGGATGAGATCCTTGATACATACTCGCTCCTTCAGCTTTGCCACTTTTTTATGGATGAGCTTTCCTTGCACTCGTGGATCCTCTTATGACAACTCATGTGTCACTCGCGAGTAGGCCCATATGCAACCCACGAGTTATCTCTAAGAAGTTGTAATCATGAATTCACTTCAGAAAAGTCATGAGTCACTTGCAATTTGCCTTATATATACCTGTGAGTTTGATTAAGATAAGCAATTTTGAGAGCAAGTTTACGCTGGAGGAATCTATTAGAGAGAGGAACAAGGAGGACTCAGGTCTTGGTGTGCAAAGGAGCTTATATTAGATAGGGTTGTAATTTTTCATGGACTTCATCAATAAACAGTATTTTCCTTCAATCGTTGTTTTGATATGCTTTTATTGTTATGATTTATGATATATGTTGTTATTTATTTTGAATGCAATAATTGATATTCATATCTCTTTTATATAAAAAATAAAAGATACTTTAAATAAAGGTAACCCTTTGTTGCAGGTACTGAAGATCAAAAGGATAAGGAGCATTTGAGGAGAGTTAAAGCTTGGAGAAACCATCTAAAATAACGTGTGTATTCCATTATCTTTGTTTCTCTTATATATGTTTCTAAAACCTAGATGTTTGCAAGTCATTTTCATAGTATTTTGGTGACCCTATTACCCCAAGCCATAAGGTAGATTTCCCTCACAAAAGAACCGTTGACTCTGTTGGGGAGTCTAGTTTGTGTTAGGGTCTCTTCAATTGAGTTTTATCTCCAGTTTTTGTTCTCTATGTTTATGTTTGTGGTTTGAAACCATTGTTTTTCAGCCAAGTATTTTTAGATCTTTAGGGTTATTGGCCTGTTTATTTTTCATTTTGAAAAAATTAGCAACCACTCGTCGTTTTCATATACTTATAGTCATGATTTCCCTGTGATGTCAAGGGTTTTCTTAAGTATAGTCATGAGTGACTCATGGTTTTTCCAATAAAAAATCATGTGTTCCTATAGGTCGGTGTACAAATATCTTGGGTTTTCTTTCTATGAGCATTTGTTGATATCCAATCTGCTATTAAGGTTGTACCCTGAGTCTTTACTGGTATGTTTTCTATTGAATATCTCTATTAACTAGGTTGTATAAGTATTCTTTTGGGTATGTTAGGTTTTGGTGAAACCCACCAACAAAGCCTCATCAATAGGGGTTCCCTCTCTATTGACTCCCAACCAGCGCAATCTCCCTGAGCACCAGCCTAGACAGGTTTTACCCTGCCCAGCACTGTCTGTGGAGAAGATGAGGTCTCACCCGAGGTGTTCAAGGGAGATTTGTTGGAACCCAGTTTCTGGTAGTGGGGACGGAGGATATGGGGATCCAACGAAACACCACCATAACTACTAGATCCAGAGCTTTGCAATCAACTTTACACCATTTCCTCAACTTACAAAGTGTATTTAGAACTTATGCAATCATTATAGCATCATATAGTTGTCACAATATTGCTAATACTACAGCATTGTCCATAAAACATATCTACTCATAGTGTAATAGATAGTAGCAGAAAAACAGATTGCATCGATATAACAGAAAGAGACTAAATCACAGCAACATTATACCAAAACAAGTCACAACATCATAATAGAACAGGTCGTAACATCATAACAGATTAGATCACAACAGTGATAATAGAAAAGATTTGTGCCACAGTTGCCATATCATATTAACCTTGTGCAAAGGACCCACATTACACAATTCTTCTCCAAAACTGGAGACTGCATACATCAGGAAAACCCATATAAATCGTAGATATATAGGAAATTTTTCACAAAACCACATCGCACTAGATCTTATGCCCCAATTATCCTCTGGTGCGATTCTCCTATGATAATTATGATCCTCAAAACTAGATCTATAAATAGGCTTGGACCGTTACATTGAGGTTCCACTTCTAACTAACTTATAACCACTAATGACCTATTACAACAAAACTAGGTCAAATAACATATAAAATATTCAAAGCGGTTATTCTTTGACCCATCGCGCTAATCTGGCCTTGTGCGGTACCACATGAGGTTGCACAGCTGCTGCAATGCTATGGATATCACTTACCAAAACCCCTCCCAATAGGCCCCCAAAACAATATTATGGGTTGACAGGGTATGTGCCGACATCCGAACCTTGAAATCTTCAAATTGTTGCGCAATCTCACGTACCTGAAGCTGGACTATTTCGACAGCACTCTAACAATTAGTCAAAGCCTGTTTCACTGGGTGCTCTTCTCTAGACTTGCTGTCGACCATTTTTCAACACTCTTCTATTGCCTGCAGCATGGCAACTACTTTAACAGCCAACTGTCCACTGATTTCTTGAAATTCATCAAATTGAGCGCAATGCTTTTGTTGGTGTTCCTGCACATGGGTGGCTCTCTGCTATTAATGCTTTAGTTCCTCGGCCCGTGTGATATGTACCATCAGTGGCATGGCCCTTAGTGATGTCTTCAAGTTTATCAGTTGACTTTCAACTTCTTGCACCTACGCAGTTAGCTGATCAAGCTGCTCATCCTGGATAATGCTCTACCAAAACTGTGTTGTCACTTCCATAATGGTTTTAGCCTCTTGCTCCATGCTTTCGAACTTAGTTGTGATGTCTTCAATGGAGGATTTCATTTTCGCAACATGCTCCGGTGGCATCGTAGGTTGTACCAAGGAATTGACCATCAGGTTAGTATCCTGAAGCTGAACAATATTTTTCCCCAATCATTTGCCCTTTTCAACTAGGGTGAGTTCGGTCATGTTCTCAAAAATGTGCTCACGGGATTCAAAACCATCCTGCTCAACTTCGCTGCACCTGACACACATCTGCGCCTGTTCAATGATTAGGTGGTCTTGCACCTTTTTTAGTTTCGTAATCTCTTCAGTAGCCTTTCGTTGCATCTCAACCTATGACTCCTTCAAGGTGTCTATTTCTTGAACTTTTTCTTCAATCAGCTACACCCGGACCTGATGTAGCTCATCTGCCTATTTATGCAGCTTCTCTGTGATGCTCTGGGACTGGACATAGCCCTCAGTCAGTTATTTCTATCATTCCTCCAATTCCATGGTGGCAACATGCTGCAACTCCAATGACACCATAGTGGACAACTTGTTCAGGTCCAAAGCTACGCTCTGTATCGGTTGCAACAACTAGTGAAATTCCTCATTTCCCACATCGATCGTAGTCTGGGTAACTTGCATGTTCCTGGCCATGTATCTGGTATGCCCCGGTGTGGCCCAAAGCATCTTGACATTAGTCGATGGTGTTAAACTAAGGATTAGCACGATCTTCACTGAATCAACCAACAGACCTTCTTTGTAGACGATGTGCCCCATTAGCATGCCAAATGGTGTACAAAAAATACACTTTTTAGAGTTTAAGGTGATATGATGCTAGCAACACCTTTCCAGCATCAGTCGTAGGTTGTCCAGATGGTCCCTAATTAGTCTATAGACAGTCCATTCATCCATATACGCCTGTAGGAAATTTTGAATAAAATATTTAAATACAGCGACAACTACACGAGAGAATATAGCTGGTGGATTATTCAGCCCAAACGGCATGACTGTATATTGAAAATAGACCCAATGAGTGACAAACATAGTCTTATAGTGATCCTCCTTCATAATCTAGATCTGGTGGTATCCCGAGAAGCCATCTATGAAATAATACATCTCCTGGCCACCTACACCTTCAAGAACTTCATCTGTAAAGGGGGTCAGGAATGGATCATGTACACATGCATCATTCAACTTCCTTAGGTCAACGCAAATGTATATTTCTCCTATATTTTTATCCTGGACCACCATAGGACTTATCCACTTGGATTCTTCTATAGGCTCAATGATCCTAGCATCAAGCATCTGGTCAATCTCGACCTTCACACGATCCTTGTATCATGGATTTAGTCGATGCAGCCTCTGTTGCACCGGTTTGGCATATGGTTTCAACATGATTTGCATCTCCCCTAGGTCTCCTAAAATTCCCTTCATCTCTGAAAACCGTGTTGGAAAAAGTTCCTAGAATTCATGTTGTAGGTCCGTGATCTTGGACATGGTCTCCTCATCCTAGTAGTCTCTGACATTGGCAATTTTTGAGTTCTCTACCGACCCAATGTTGACTTTTCAGATCCTCAGCAGCTAACTCATCGATTCCATTGGTATGTCAAGGGCTGTGACATCACAGCTTCCTTTAGACTCTGGAATATTAACATTAGACAACTCATCATCATCTTTAGGTTCCCCAGACAAGTTGTAGCGGGTCATCATGGACTGGATTGAACAATGTGCATGTGGATCAACTAGATAGGTGACAGGGGCGACCTTGAGTATGACATCATGGATTATTTGAAAAGCATTGCATACCTCTAGGTTGATGTCCTGAAAACTAAACTTCTATGCAAAACAAACAAATAACTCTTCCCAAGTGGTGATAGTCCTGCGCAACTCTACCGCCACATACTAGGATCTCGGCATTTCTTCCAGAGTGTGAATGAAAGCGTGGACCCATTCATCTCTGGGTCATGACGCCCATAAATTCCAACACTTGATTAAATGACCGGTGGGATCATTCTATTCATCATATCTCCCAGCATGATAGATCTCTAAATCACCAAAGCGGACCATCATCAATCTACGGAACTATTCCCTATCATGGATCATCTATTTTTGTGTCTCCCACCATTGAGCCAGAGTAGCCTTCAGTGCCACATCAAGAGCCACTATCCTTTGTGGTTCAAAAAATTTCTCTTCAAATTCCTGAAATAAAGCTGATGGTCCCGGTAGTCCTTCATAAATGGGAAACTCGACAGTCTCAGTTACAACATGCCGAAGAGACTGTGTAATCAACCCACATTTCCTGAATGACACTTCATGTAACCAATTCTGCCAATTTTCTAGAGCATCTTCAGAGTCAGAGGACATGAAACTTGCACTGTGCCATCAAAATTCACCATTGATGGTAGGATGGATATAGTCTTCAAAGATGTTATAAGCGTGATCCCAACTTCTCCCAACTTCATCCTTTACAGGTTCAATATATCGTCGTCCTTCCTAAGGTTTTATAGGAGCAATGACCTTGACATCCGGGTTTTCAAATGTCATAACTCATTTTTTGAAGTTAATAACTTCCATGCTATCATTATCCCATCCAATCCCTAGTAGTGCGGGATAGGAACCACTGTCTTCTACGACTTTTATCACATCAAAGTCAGAATGCATTTTCATACCTTCAATGTCGACAACCAAGTTTCAAACCCGACCAATGGGCTAAACCTTCACCAGATTTGCTATTCACAGCTGTACCGTCAACCATCCCAATGTTGGCTTTCCCATCAATTTCCAGGTTTGCTTGGTCATAATGTTTACATATGATCCAATATCCAGAATGACCGATTCAACCTCATAATCTCCAATCTGGACATTCATCCTCATCTCCTTCCCTGTCTTCCTTTTTTGCAAGGAATTCACAGCAAAATCCTTCACTATCTTATCTAGGTGGTGTTATAGTGTCTCAAGCTTGACAATGGCATCAGAGTCCCTTTCGAGTGATAGAAAACTCTCAAAGAACTTTCAAAAGGTACCATGTTGCTGTGATGGTCCTTCCTCTACGGATGGATTGAAATCAAATGGCATATCAACAATTGGTAACTTACCTAGATTTCTCCCGATTTCATTATTTGCACTAAATAAGGTGTCTTTCTTTGTCGCAATATCAAATGCAACCTTTTTCTTACTAGCAAGTTGAACTTGCAACCACGGTCCATCGTCTCTAGTTGTTGCACTAGCATGAGTGACGATACCAACATCGACATCCTTTATTCGCGGCTCAGCCTGAATAATGGAAACTATCGATCCTTGATTCAAGTTCAATGGTGGGTTCTAATTCAATGGTTGATTCATTGGTTGGTTCTGATTCTGAGGTAGGTTCTGGTTTTGAGTTTGCGGTGGGGCCTGGTTCTGCATTATCAGTTGGTTATATACTTGGAATGCAGGCTGATTCTGATTCTGCATGTTCTGTAACTGAGAAATATTTCCTACCTAGAATTTTGCAATGAACTAAGGGAAGCTTTCAATGTTATGATCGTTGGCTGCATAGTATGTACACTGTGCATGAGGGCACTCCCTCTAATAATGCCCAAATACCCCATAGGTGTAGCACTGGATTGATTCACGACCTCGTCCTCCTCCTCAACCTTTGAACCCTCTGCGGAATCCTCCTCAGACTCCTCCTTACTGAAACTGCGGTTTGGCCATCTGTTGTTCTAGTGGGTTTGGTTGCTGCTAGACATAGTGCGTAGCTTGAACATATTGTGGCTAACTATACTGTAGTCATGGTGCCTAGTTATATTGTGGTTGTACCACCATTTACGGTGGAGGTGCAAACTACGGCTGTGATATAAACTATTGTAGCGGTTGCGTGGGGACAAATTGCAATGGAGGTGGTGGTGTATAAGGCACTTGTGCTGCTGGTTGTACTACATGTGGCTGTGCTTCTATTGTCCGGGGGTCCTCACCTTTCATGAAGTATGAATCATACATCCTTTCCTAGAGAAAAGCATAAGCTCAATAGTTTTTTTCATCATGTTCGACTGACCAACAAAATGTACAATACAAATTTTTTGCCTTGGTAACCATCTTATGCATGTAATCACAGTTCTCATGTCAATACCCATAGACCTGACATATGAGACACCATGGTACACTAGCACAACTCAACGGATTCGGGGCTCCTAACAACAAATAGTTTCAAAATGTCAGACAGGTTTCCTTGGTATGGCCGTTTGCATGGTAACGGGTGTGCCAAAGATCATCACGATCTTCCTTGGCATTTTTGATATCTTGCAGTTGGAGCATCAAATTGGCCAACTGTGCTTGAATCTGGTTCACTCTGACCACAGAAACTCCTACTGGTGATTCCTCCAATTTCATCACGGTCTCCACAGCCTCACTCTATGTTGCAATATTTTGCTGCATTAGTGGCTGTATGATATGCAGGACAAGCGCAGCAATGAACCATTCCTTGTGCTAAACATCACTCATCTGAAAAACTGACCCAAGCCATCAATGTCTTAAACCACTGATCAAAGTCCCAAATCGTGTCACTGGGGAACTGTTTGATCTCCTTCAGTTCAGTGATACACTGAGCCTCAGATTTTGGCTTCTCAAATTCTACCAATAACCCCATTTGGATCTCATCCAATGTCTTTGTGGTACCTCCCTGAGGGATCTACGTGAATCTCATGAACCATTCCAGTGCACGACCCCTTAGAGTAGTTTCCAGCTAACTTTTCTTGAAATCATCATCGACAATTTTTCGGGCGGTCCAAATCGCCTCACATAAGAACCAGTACTGCTCTCGATCATCAGTGTCATTCCCATTGAATATAGGTAACTTCATTTCATCACCCACCATTCTGGGCCTTCTTCCTCCTACCAGTGCTCTATTACTAGATTGTTGCTGACACATCGGGCAAGTTGACGTAGAGTGTGTATTCTTTCCTTGTGGTGGAGTAGTGCATGGAGGTGTGGGAATGTTACTGCTGGGGTTCGGTCCTATTTTCCTTTCGGGTGTAACTTGGGCCTGGTCATCCTCATCATCAAGAAAAGTTCGCTTCATCTTTTGTGGTTGTTCTTCATGCCATTGCACTTTGATCACAGTAGGACCTTCTCCTATCCTCTGCCTCTTCTCTCGAAACCTTGCTCCTCCCCTTGTACAACCACTCGTTTCCTCAACGACCTTCACATACTCACTAGAACTCATTCCCATCTACCCCTTACCTTTTCATGCATCTCCCCCTTCCGTCGCGGTGCCTACATCCTCTGCACACTAGAGTTCTACTACTCTTGGTCCATCTTTAGAAGACCTTTTTCAACGACCTGTTTCTTAACGGACAGTTGCAGTGACAACAAGAATCTTCCTCGAGGTCCACTAAATAACTCTCTTTCTGGTTTGCTAAAGGACTTACTGGTGTCGACTGCAAAATTGGTGATGTATCCCTCTAAGATACTATCTAACCACACTTCAACTACCTGCAGTGTCCTATTATTTGTTTCTTGTAACTCCTAGATCAACTCTGGGGTCTAGGATGTCAACTTGTTAGAAAACAGGACCGCAGAGCAATAACAGATATACAGTTAAATCAATAAACAAGATGCAAAACAAATTAAAACAGTATAGAGAGACACAGATATAACGTGGTTCACCCAAACGATGGGCTACATCCACAAACAAATTTGCCAGTCCTTTTATTTCAGTCCAGAAAGATGAAGGGATACACCCTATAGCAAAACCGCTGCACTTCCTCTTCACACTCTCACAGTCTCTCTTCCAGCACAATACAATGCCCACATCCAGTACAATCACAATGAAGCCTCCTCAAGCTTTATAAAGGCTTAATCACGTGCAATACCATGGGACAATACCATGGGCTACAACAAACCATGTGCCCAAACCATGTGCTAGACCTAACCACCTTTGACTCGATCCTGAGTCAAGGTTAACACATGCAATACCATGGGACAATACCATGGGCTACAACAAACCATGTGCCCAAACCATGTGCTAGACCTAACCACCTTTGACTCGATCTCAAGTCAAGGTTAACCCTAAAAATCCCCCCTTTAAACTTGACTTGGAGTAATCACCAACTCCCCTCAAGTATTTACTGAGGAATCTTACATACACCCCCCTATCACCTAGGTCTATCTCTCGACTTTACCGGTGAGTTACCAGGGGTATGCATGCCTTACCAGGTCTTACAGCCATATGCCCATTTACATGCAAACCACTCCATTACATTTTTTTTTTTGCCTTCATGGTGACTACACTATCACCATCTGTCGCTTCATCCTCTCGCTTTCCATGCTCGCTTCCTTGCTCATCTTTTTCCATGCTCCCTTTGTATTTGCATCCAAAGAGCACAACAACACTAATACTCTATCCATGGCTCTGATGCCAGTTGTTAGCTTAAAATGAGCAACATTAACATAATGAGCGAGAAATAAACATTATCACAAGCAACAATCAAGATAGACACACAATATACCATGGAAACCCCATGCGGGGAAAACTAGCACCAATGAAGATCTTCATTACATTGCCAAAAGCGTTCATTCGGGCCAAGTGAGCTAGCCACCGCTCACCTCCAGGCCTGTATACAATGGAGCCTCCTCAAGCCTTATAAAGGTTTAATCACATGCAATACCATGGGTTACAACAAACCATGTGCCCAAACCATGTGCTAGACCTAACCACATTTGACTCAATCTCAAGTCAAGGTTAACCCTAACACCTAGGTCTATCTCCCGACTTTATCGGTGAGTTACCAGGGGTATGCATGCCTTACCAGGTCTTACAGACATATGCCCATTTACATGCAAACTGCTCCATTACATTTTTTTTTTCATGTGCCTTCATGGTGACTACACCATCACCATCCGTTGCTTCATCCTCTCACTTTCCATGCTCGCTTCCTTGCTTGACGCACTCACCGGCTACTAGATTCTCCTCTCTAGCCTAAATGACCTCCCTACGTGATCTCCATGCTTGTGTTGTCGACGAGCTTCCCAGCTCTTCCACCAGATCGCTCTCATCCTCTGTCACAAGAGTAGCATGTGATTTCTTGTTCGCTCACTAGATATTTATGTGGACCGCTTCCGCTCAACTCTGGACATACAATATTTTCCACAGCACACGCACATACCAACACCAACGAGCATAACTAATCCAAACCATGGCTTTGATACCAGTTTTTAGGTTTAAAATGAGCAATACAAGATAATGAGCGAGAAATAAACATTATCACAAGCAACCACATATAGATAGACACACAATATACCCTGGAAACCCCATGTGGGGAAAACTAGCACCAATGAAGATCTTCATTACATGGCCAAAACCGGCCATCTGGGCCAAATGAGATAGCCACCGCTCACCTCCAGGCCTGTATACAATGGAGCCTCCTCAAGCCTTACAAAGGCTTAATCACATGCAATACCATGGGACAATACCATGGGCTACAACAAACCATGTGCTAGACCTAACCACCTTTGACTCAATCTCAAGTCAAGGTTAACCCTAACACGACTCTCCTCCTTGAAAGTTTGTCTTCTTCTTAGTGAAATTTTCCATCCATTCTTGTAAGAGGACAGGAAATTCACAAAAGAACCATTCATGAGGACCGTCATGGATATAACTGTCCAGCTAGTGGCCCATCGACAACTTCAGATTCTGATTTTCAGCTTCAGCAAACTCCTGCAACTTTAGATCAAACCACCTTTTAGATCCCAAAACATATCCTCCTCTTAATAGCAACAAGGTCCTATCAATGGAACCATTTGTTGGCAAAACCCACCAACAAAGCCTCATCGATAGGGGTTCCCACTCTGTCAACCCCCAACTAGCGCAATCTCCCTGAGCACCGGCCCGAATAGTTTTTACCCTGCCCAGTAATGTCTATGGAGTAGACAAGGTCTCACATGAGGTGTTCAAGGGAGAGCTATCGAAACCTAGTTTCTGGTAGTGGGGACAGAGGATATGGGGATCCAATGAAAGGCCACCATAACTGCTAGATCCAAAGCTTTGCAGTCGACTTTACACCATTTTCTCAACTTGGAGAGTGTATTCAGAACTTATGCAATCATTATAGCATTATACATTTGTCACAATATTGCTAATATTGCAGCATTGTCCATCAAACATATCTACCCATAGTGCAACAGACAGTAGCAGAAAAATAGATCGCATCGATATAATAGAAAGAGACTGAATGACAGCAACTTTATACCAAAACAGGTCACAACATCATAACAGAATAGGTCACAACATCATAACAGATTAGATCGCAATAGTGATAACAGACAAGATTTGTGCCACAATTGCCATATAAAATTAACCTTGTGCAAATGACCCACATTACACAATTCTTCTCCAAAACCAGAGACTGCATACATCAAGAAAACCCAAATAAATCATAGATACATAGGAAATTCTTCACAAAACCAGATCACACTAGACCTTATGCCCCAATTATCCTCTGATACGATTCTCCTATGATAATTATGATCCTCAAAACTAGATCTATAAATAGTCTTGCCTCGTTACATTGAGGGTCCACTTCTAACTAACTTATAACCCCTAATGACCTATAACAACAAAACTAGGTCAAATAACATATAAAATATTTAAAGCGGTTATTCTTCCAACCATCACGCTAATCTGGCCTTGCGCGGTACCGCGTGAGGTTATGCAGCTGCCGGGATGTTGCACAACTCACTTACCAAAACTCCTTCCAACATTAGGTTGAATGTATGTGTAATTATCCTTCTAGATCTTTCCTCTTGGCATCATTGGTTGGAGTGTGAGTAGTTCTAAGTTTCTGGACTCTGCCAGTACCTGTATCTACTCATTTTTTTTTCTGATTGCTTTAATAGTTGTGTTGACCTTTACTTCTTCCAATATTTTTATCTACATTGTTTCCAACTTGAAGTAGTTCAGTCCAAGTAGGTTTTAGCCCAACTTTGCAGAGTCTTCAAGGTTTTGATTGTAAGATCTGAATAGTGTTTTCTTGGATTTACGTACGTTCATAATTTTAACTTACTTAGGTTCATTAAGTTGCATTTATCTTTCTTATTTTTTGAAATATAAAACAAAACTAAGCATTTTAGTTGCATTGATAGTCTTAGATAGGCTCATTTTATGTTTTTTTTTAATTGTTTTCAAAAAACAAAAAGTAAAAAGGCCTTTGTTTTTCAAAGTTCATTAGGTAAATTTCATTGTTTTGAAAAAGGAAAAAAAAATTGAATAGTAATTGTAATTTGAAATTTTTACATCATTTATGATTTTGATTTCAGTTGAGTAATAACATTGCAAGTTTCATTTCCACTACCCTGAGTAAAAAAAAACCCAAAAAAATATTGATTAAAATCAACTAGTAACATTTTTTTTCTAGGGACTACACCAACTAACTTATGCTAGGATCTTGGAAAAAGCGATTGTTGGGCCAAAAAATGACCCCTTTTTTTACCACCTTTACCTACCTCTTTTTGCCTCATTTTACTCCATTATGTACACTAAACAGATGTTTTTCCTTCACCTGGTCCCTCAATTCATACAGGTATCGTTAATCATTGTCTTATTTTATTAATGCTTAGGATTGTTGTAATCAGGGCTCTACATCTTGAATTATGCTAACATGTGGTGGTTTCATAAAGATAATTCAAGAAGTAAAGGATACAGGTGTAGCAAGTTGAACATGCCAAGAGAGGAATGAACATTCATTACTGAGATAATCACCATTTATTCCATCATTGCCCAAAGAACGTGGTCAAAGGATACTATTCCACTCAAGTTGTACAAAGGTAGCTGCAATAGGCTGAAACATATTCGGATGCAATAGTGTGCCACTGCTCAAGAATAGATGCAATCCATAGAGTATCTTCTCGATTGATCATGATTGTCATTTTTGGCTCGAGTAACAGCCTTCCTATATTTTATGCTTCCATCTTGCCACATCTGTAACAGCTTACCGTAATTGGTGTAACCTAAAGATCAGAGATATTCATGGCTTCCCGATAATAGTAGGAAGAATTTATGATTATAATTGTATAAATACTGGGAACTATTCTGAGCGAGGGGTTGGAAATTAATCAAATATATTGTATAATCTCTGACTGGGGTTGTTTGTTTATCTGCCATTTTAATACAAGAAGTTTGATTCTTCAAATCTTGGCTTTCTAACGTGTGCTACTTCCAGCATCTCTGTGTGAAGGCTAGGCCCACCTTCCCATAGGGATTGCTGAGTTAATTAGGTATTTTATTTATTCTATTGTGTGGTTTTAATTTTATGATAAATTCATTTATTTACAGTAAGTTGTAACAGTCATCGATTTGTTGTGTGTTCATTTGAATGATTAGTAATTGCATCCCCTGTAAACTGCAGTGGTGTGGTGTGACAGTCGACTATGTAGGTTAACTTTCTCTTATGCAACTATGTGATAGCTGTGACGGCCTTGTTCATCCCTATTTCTTTCAATTTCTATTTTATTTAGATCCTTGCAGTTTATTCCTTTACATTTATAATTGTAGAACTTAATTCCTGCACTTTGAATTCCTAGATTAAGTTGAATTAAGATAGTTGAGATGGATCTTTAGATGTCTTGGTAATTGAGGATTTAACTTTCTGCAAATCTAATCTAGATTTATATTTCTTGAATCTTTTAATTCTAGATTAAGGATTGTAAGAATGTATTTTTGATTGCATTCTTAAGAAGGTAAGCTAGATTAAGTAGATTATGGGATGAGTTAGGATGAACGGGAAATTAGGGTCATTCATTTACGGCATCAACTACTTAGTATTTAAATAATATAGTGCACATTATCCTCGAAATAAGAGACTTCCCTGGGTTTTCAATTTATATTGAACACTCTGTATGTTGGCTTTAATTAACTTGCATATAGGGTGCCCAAAATTTTGGCATCATTGCCGAGGATGATAATTATTAGACACCGTAGTAGTTGCATCCAGTAATTATATTTATTCATTTTTCTTCAGTTTTTAAGTTTGCATGTTTTGGGTTGCATGAATACAATAAGGGTACAGTGTGACATTCCTATAAATCCTAGATCCCCACGGGACACTAACATTGCAGGTGGTCAAGGCCGTGGGTGAAATCCAGCATTGGGAAGAAGGACATTCATTGACGATCTGGTTGATAGGACCAATTCTTCTACTGGGGATCGCCATCAGCAAACACCTATTAGAAGAATCCTAGTTACCCCTGGACTGGATGCATCAGTTTCCACAGTGGATAACACATGAGGAGTTACAACACCCTCGGATATCCCTGCAGATGAAGACAGAGTTAGTACTGCAGGATCAGCTAACCGATATTTGATATATCACATGAACGAGAAGGTTGTGACTGAAGAGGAGTGGACACAGTTCCATCAAAAATTTAACAATCAGTGGAAGCACGAAGAGGATAAAGAAGAAGAATACATGAGCAACAAACACGATCCTAAAGACTACGAAGAAGCATTGGGTGAAAATCAGCATCATGAGGGTAACTCCTCACCTGAAGGGACGGTTGCTACACTCTAGTTCCCAATTCAACAACCAGAGGGGATAGCCCCCATAAAAAAATATATCGCCATCGATGTTGCCTCATTTTATGGAAAAGCAGCAGAGGATCCGGATGAATTTATTTTGGAATTTGACATCCTCTGTCGCAAGTATGACTACACCAGCAATGCACAGAAGTTGAAACTTTTTCCTGCCACTCCGAAGGACAATGCATTACATTGGTTCATGAGCCTGGGTGGGGGAACTATCACTACCTGGGACCAGATGAAATAGGTGTTCTTGGAGAAATATCAGTAGTATTGCAATACCAAGGATAAGAGAGAAGAACTGTTTAAAATGGTACAAAGGGACAATGAAAGTCTAGAAGATTTTGTTGAAAGGATTTTATATAATGTGCAGAGAGCTGGACAAACTAATATGGGGTTAGATGTGCTCAAAATAATCCTACTTCATGGGATTAGGGAAGATTTCCTAGACATGTTGAACCGGTTAGGAAAGGGGGATATCTCAAAGGAGTCCTTTGAAAATATCATTGAACTATGCAAAAGGTATTCCAGGGGATCTTCCAGGAACAAAAAATGGGACAAAAAGGACAAATTAGAATGTGATGTCTTCGACAGAACACAAAATCCATCTAATGGAGGATCCACCTAGGCAGAAATAGGCAATCTCCTTGAAAATTTCAAGATATAAATGATGAGCTCCATATCCTCAGAAATAGATGTCCTATGGGAAAAGCAGAAACAAGCAGTAGAGGATCTCACACTTGGTATATTCTTCCCTAAATGTAGGAAGAACCACCCTCTGAAGGAGTTCCCACTCAACAAGGTAGAAGTGTGTCAGCTGTGTGACCTCAACCATGACACAAAAGAATGCCCTTCACTACCTCAAGTGAAGGCAGTTCTTCACGCATCAACTCCAGATGTGGAACCGGCCTACTTTATTGCATAGAAAAAGCCCTGGCAGCCTCAAAATCAAGGTATGGCTCCAAACTTGTTTTCATCTCCAAATAAAATGAATAATTGGAATAATATGCAGCACATGAATACACAATTCCCTTCATCTTATTCTAACCATCAATGGTATCCCTCTCAACCTCCTATGCAAAATTTTAACTCTTGGGACCCTTGGACACAGCCACCAAACCAATAAAATTATTGGTCTCCTGGATGGAGGAACTTCCATCCAGGGAACCATTTTCCCCATAACCAACCTCCTCAAAATCTTTCACATCAAACATTTCCTCATCAATCGTACCCTCCTCAACAATACCCTCAGCCTTATCAGTAGTCGTAGCTGCAACTCCAAAATAATACTGTCCCCAATATGCCGATATGACCAAAGCTGTCTACTCAACCTAACCCCAACCCAAATAATAAATTAGTCCATCAGTTTGAGACTGCCAACATGCTTGCTTAGTCCATTACTCCAGTTTCCTGCAACAACATCCGCTTATGATCAGGGAGGGTAGTGGAGCCTTTGGTCATTGAGGATGTTCCATCCTCTGTGTGTGAAAAAAGGATGAACCAATAGTATTTATCCAATACAATGACCCCTAATATTGAAGACACTGAACATTCTACCAATATGCCGACTGAAACACAAGAAGACACATTGCTCAACACACGGCCTACACAATTGATTAGGAAACCACCATACCCTAAAAGATTAATACTACCGAAGGCAGTGGGATAACCTCAATTCAACCCCTTAGGAGAATTAAAAAATATCTATGTCAAAATCCACTCCTTCAGGCCCTTCATGATGCACCTATCTATGCTAGAACCATTCAGGATCTGTGTACAAGAAAACTAGGAAGAAAACCCAGGGATCCTCCCACTGTTCATGTCATAGGGAAATTATTTGGATTAATAATGGGGAAAACCCTCTTGGCCAAATACGATGACCTTGGGAATCCCACTGTCACTGTGCATATTGGGAGCACACATATACCCAACGTACTGGTAGATTTAGGTGTAGTAATTAACATCATGACCATTTAAACTGTAAGGAAACTTGGGCTCATTAATCTCAGGCCAACTCCTACCATTTTAGAACTGGCAGATAGATCCACTATTAAACCTGAAGGAATATTGGATGGCCTCGTTATCTCAGTTGATTCGTGGGAATATCCTACTGACTTCTTGGTTTTACAACCTAAGTCATAGCTAGGAGGACACCCATTGATCCTGGGAAGGCCTTGGTTAGCTACAGCTGATGGTCTGGGTCTATGACCATATTAGATGGAACCGAGATAAATAACCTCACTCTCTATCCTCCAACTCGGCCGAGATTAGAAGCTGAAACTCCGTTATGGATGGCGCCAAAGGAAGAAGAGGGCGTTCAGCCATTATTAACAATAGGGAAGGCCTTGAATTTTAAAGATGAAACTGAAGGCGATGCCATTAATAATTTCATCAGTGAACCCACTTCTATCAATAAGAAAATTTATCAGATCCTAAATACTACTTTAGGTGAAGAGGAATAAGAAAATATCATAGAGGAGACATTAGTCAGTGATACTCACATAGTTCCAGTTTTGAAAAATTCAAAAAGTGTTCTTGTCGAGGTAGAGTCTGAAAAACACTAAATATCAATCCCAGTCTTTCCCCAGATGAACAGGAATGCCTAATCACTCTCTTAAAAAAACACAAGGGGGCATTTGCTTGGGAGTACACAGACATGAAGGGAATCCCTTATAATCTGTGCACCCCCCACATTTATATCAAAAGTTACTCTCGGCATGTGTGCCAGCCTCAACGAAGAATGAATCCCAATCTTACGGACATAGTGAAGGAAGAAATTTAGAAACTCTTGGAAGCAGGATTTATATATCCCATTTCAGATAGCGAGTGAGTGTCTCCACTCATGATAGTACCCAATAATAATGGTAAATGGAGAGTCTGTGTGGACTATAGAGAGTTCAACAAGGCAACACAAAAAGATCACTTTCCCCTACCTTTCATCGATCAAGTACTTAACACCTTATCTGGGAAGAAGTTTTTCTCCTTCCTGGATGGGTTTAGCGGGTACAATCAAATCCAGATTGCTTCTGAAGACCAGGATAAAACTACCTTCACATGTCCCTAGGGAACTTTTGCATTCAGAGTACTTCCCTTTGGCTTATGAAATGCACCAGCCACATTTCAAAGAGCTATGATTGGCATCTTTTCAGAATTGGTTAATGATAGTATGGAAATTTTCATGGATGATTTTACTCCTTATGGAAAAGACTTTGAAGAATCATTGAAAAACTTGGAAAAGGTTTTAACACGCTGTGAGCAGACCCAACTATATTTGAGCACTGAAAAGTGCCATATGATGATGAGTGAAGGGGTACTGTTGGGGAATTTTATCTCTGTTGATGGAATCCAGGCAGACCCATCTAAAATCAAGGTAATAAAAAATATTCCTACTCCTGGAACTCAGAAAGAAGTGCGTAGTTTCTTAGGGAATGCTGGATATTACAGAAGATTTATAGAAAACTTTTCCAAACTTGCCTCTCCTTTGTTTTCATTGTTAATGAAGGATGTGTAATTTACTTGGAATGAGGCATGCCAGACAGCATTTGTTAAAATTAAGGAGAATTTGTCCACAACTCCCATCCTAAGGGGACCGAATTGGGCCCTGCCCTTTCAAATTTCTTCAAATGCCTCTGATACCACCATTGGAGCAATTTTAGGACAGCAGAATGGTCAAGCACCTTATGCAATTTATTATATTAGCAAAAACTTAGCCCCTGCTAAAATTAATTATACTGTTACCGAGAAGGCATTTTTAGCCATTGTTTACTCCATTAACAAATTCCGACATTATATCACTGGATATCCTACCTTTGTGCACACTGACCACTCAACCATCAAGTATCTAATGAATATACCTGTTACAAATGCTCGGGTAACTAGATGGCTATTATTATTACAGGAATTTGATATCACCATTATAGACAGACCTGGAAAAGAAAATGTTGCCGCTGATTTTTTATCTCGTTTTACTAACAGTGATGATAATCTGCCTGTTGAGGACTCTTTTCCAGATGAACACTTATGTGCAGTTTCAACTCATTCCCCTTGGTATGCAGATGTCACTAACTACTTGGATGCAGGGAAGCTTCCAGCACATTTTTCAAAAAGAGAAAAGAGAAAAATCATTCAACAACGTGTTAGGTATTGTTGGATAGATGGTCATCTCTTCTACACAAGCCCTGATCTTGAGATCAGAAGATGTGTAAGAGAAGATGAAATATTCCATATTCTGAAGGCATACCATGACGAGCCTTGTGGGGGGTATTTTGCAGATAGGAGGACAGGACACAAAACACTAAGAATGGGATACTATTGGCCAAGCCTTTTTAGGGATGCAAAAAAATATGTCTAGTCTTGTGACAGCTGCCAGAGGATGGGCCAACCTAATAGATTGGATCAACTGCCTCTTCAACCACAACTGTTGGTTAAACATTTTGATAGATGGGCCTTATATTTTGTTGGACCTATCAACCCTCATTCCAAGAAGAAAGCCTACATCTTGGTTTGTACCAACTACATGACAAAATGGGTAGAAGCTGTGGCTTTGGTTAAAGACAATGACCAGGATGTGATCGATTAACTGTATGGTGAAATATTTACCCATTTTGGAGTACCCAAGGAAGTGGTTACAAATGAAGGACCTTAGTTTTTGTTGCATCGATTTGAAGACTTTCTACGCAAGTACCATACTCAGCACCGGATATCTTCACCATACCATCCCTAGGCCAATGGCCAAGTGGAAAGCACTAACAAAGTTATTGAAGCCATCCTTACCAAAACAGTCAGGAGCCATCATAGAGACTGAGCTGATAGACTTCTGAAAGCATTGTGGGCATATCATACTACTTGGCACAATACTACAGGTTTCTCTCCTTATGACTTGGTGTATGGGAAAAGTGTTTTCTTCCCCATTGAATTTGAAATCAAGACTTCGAAGACAGCTATGGAGGTAAAATTAGATGTGACTGAAGCCCAGAAGAGAAGATTGAATCAATTGAATAAACTTGATGAGAAACGTTTAGCTACTATGGATCAGATAGTATTAATCTAGCAACATCGATGCAATTGGCATGACCGATTCATCAAAAATAAAGTCTTCTGTGAAAGAGACTGGGAATTATTATATGATTCAAGATTCAAAAGGGACTTCAAGGGTAAGTTATGCAGAAGATGGTTGGTCCCATACCTGGTAGACAGAGTATTTGATAATGGCACAGTCCGCTTGGTAACCATTGATGAGAATCGTGCACCATTATTTGCTAATGGTCATAGGCTGTGACTGTACCATAAGCCCATTTCAAAGGATGCATTCACTTCATAGATTGCAACTAATCCAGAATACTAGTTAGAACAAGGGTAGGAATCTTTCTCTACCCCTGTCAATCTTTAGATAATCGTTGTAAATCTTACATAAATTTTTGTACATAAATAAATTGATATTTTTACTATTATTTTTATCTTTTTCCTTTGCACTTGATCCATTTTTTTAAAACGAATATGTGCAGGGATGTGCCTAAGGAGCAATGGTCATGATCGAGCCTAACAACCAGGGTCTTCCTTTTGTAAGTCCCTACATCAAAAGAAAACTCCTTGAACAGTCCATTGCAACTGCAACACCGTAAAATACCGCCCTTTACCCCATTCATGTAGCTGCAACACTGTAAAACTTTGCCTATTTTTCCATTTTTCTGTAGCTGCAAAATCGTAAAATACTGCCCTTTACCCCGTTCATGCAGCTGCAACACCATAAAAACTTTTCCTATTTTTCTGTTTTTCTACAGCTACAAAATCGTAAAATACCACCCTTTATCCTGTTCTGCGTAGCTGCAACACTGTAACTTAATGCCTTTTTCCGTCCCACACGGCTACGACTCCGTTTAAATTTTTCCCATTTTCTTTTTACCTTTTCTGGTAGTTGCGACACCATTTCACTCTTGTCTATTTTTACCTTTTTCGGCAGCTGCGACACTGTTTCAATCTTGCCCACTTTTACCTCTTCCATTTTTACCATTTTACCTTTTTAGGTGGCTATGACTACACCAAAACTGGCTTATTTTTCTATGATTCATGGCTGTGACTCCACCAAACTGCTTGATTTCTCTATGGCCTGCAGTTGTGACTCCTCCAATTTTGGTAGAACTCTTTGCAACCTAGTTTCGCAATTCCTCTAGATCTGGCCCTAATTCCTCATGCCGGCGATTCCGATTTACTTCATAGCATTCATTATGTTTTCGGCAAGATTGACAATATGGTTTTGGTCTGCTGGGAGAAAAATTCATTACAGCACACCTGCAATAATGATCAAATTTAAATGGCTGCACTTCACAAGCTTTACTATTCTCAAAGGTCACCGTTCATCGCATATTTCCGAAGGTATGGTTCCGATTATTTACTTGATTAAACGTTAACTTGATTTGACAACATTAATCATACCTTCCTTTTTGCGCCCATTATTACACCCACATACCGTTAACTGTCCACTCGTACGACTTAATGGCCATTTAAGCTCATATGATAACTGCCACCTTTCCTAATTTGGGATAAATTTCCAAACATGTCCATGCTCTTAACTTTCCGAATTTACCCAACTCCACTCTCACTTGTTCATGCATACTTTGTGCTTTAACCTCCATTGTCGGGACTTATAATCTATTGGACTAATAAATAATTCTAAATTCAAACAAACATGGGTATCCCAGCTCAGCATGAACCTCCAGATACATGAGAACTGAGAAGAAATGCTGAATTTTTCACTATTTTTGAAGCTGAGAAGAAATGCTGAATTTTTCACTATTTTTGAAGCTGCGGGCTGGACTAAATTCTTCCAATGCCTTAATGGGTTTCATCGAGAGACAGCTCTACAATTTTCCTTAAATCTTATAGAAACCCACTCAGAGGTTAGGAGATTATGTATAGATGTTTTTGAGGCAATAGTGGTTGAATTCACTAGCCTTCCTCAGGTGGGAAGAGCCTGGTCTGGTCGAAGAACCCCCAATGTTGCTGCAGTATAGGATTTTTTGATAGAGGGGGAGAAAATTCGTCAATCAAGGAGAGGGATAGTGTTACAGTCACTGCCTTGGCCATGGGATCAAGTAGAATTTTTCCTCAAGAAGTATATCACCTGTGAAGGTAGGTATCAAACATTTTATTATTCTGAACTTCCTCTATTATCTCATCTACGCCATAAGGCATTACTAAACATTCCATTTTATCTATTTAATGACCTACACCATATGGCGGGGTTGGTTAGAACAGCCAAGCATACAAACTCCTCCCTTATCCACCATGGCCTAATCAAATTAATAATTTTAAGGGCCTTATCTCAAAGGAACCAAACTTGGGAGAAATTCACAGGTCAAATTCAGATAAACCAGGAACCCGCCCTTTTGCTTGACATTCCAATAGAGGCAGAAGTGGAAGTACATGTACTCTTGGGGGTTGTTTAAAACCAAGAGGAGAATGAAAATGTACAGTTGGGGAGAGATGAGGATCAACAGGAGGATTGGAGTCCCTCCAATTTAGTTGGGGGGAGATGAGACTGGATCGGATGATCAATCAGATGACCAAGCAGAAGAATTGGAGGAAAATGCAAGAGAAAACCCTGTGGAGAGATTAAATAATATGGAAGCTCTAACAGTAGAGGATGAAGCTGGAGCAGCATTATATGCTGCGACAGCTGAAGACGAGGATGTTAGAGCCATGATAATAGAAGGAAACACAGAGGTGTTGACCATTGAATCTTCCCCTGAATGGGGGGGAAATCTGATTGAAGAAGAACAAGAAAACGCTAAGATAGAAGATATCCCTTCCACATCAACTACAAATCTATAGATTCCTGCACCACGAAAGAAAAGAAGGAGATCAAAATAAGAGATACATGCATCACCACCTATAATAAGAAAAAGAACCAGGTTGGTTATAATAGCCGAAGTAGCACAGACAAGATGGGAAACCTTAGAAGCACAAATTGAATTCCCCATTCTAAGACCTAAATAAAATGATGTCCCACAGGAAACGGCTGTAGAAGAACCTCAAATTGAGGGAATTTTGTACAAAAATGGTTTTTTAAAAGAAGAATTACAATCACTTTGAAAATAAATAGAAAATTGGAAGGAAGCATGTAGGAAGCAGGTAGAAAGGAAGCTGCACACACTGGTTAAAGTTGCAGACCGATTAGAAGGATCATCTCCTACCGAGGATGGTGAGGAGAAAGAAAGAGTGGTATGCCCTGTGTGTGGAGAAATATTTAACCAGTCAGGCTACAAAATCATAGTTCATGCCTTTGTGACACAACAACCCCTACCAGCAGCTATGGAAGAACAAGGACAAGAAGCAGCGGAGATAGAAGTGAGGGATGCAGAAATGATCCCTGGTACAGAAAAGGGGGAACATGAACAATTACAGTCACAACCAACAGAAGAAGGACAATATGATTGGAAGGATGGTGAATCTCCCCAAGAGCAACTTCAGGAAAGGGAATTAGTAGATAAACAGGGTGTTGATACACAAGAACCATCATTTCCGAATATTCCTGTTTAAGTTGCCACCCAAATTGGGGCAGATAAACCAGAGGCTGAAATTATTCCAGATTTTAGTGAAGAAGTATGTGTCGTGACTCTTGAACCATCTCAGGGAAAAGAGCTAATAGAAATGGAACCCCATAAGCAGGATGATGATGAAGTTGAACAAGGAGCTGATACACAAGAACCAGCATCCCCAAATATTCTTGTTGAAGTCGCCACCCAAATTGGGGTAGATGAACTAGAGGCTGAAAATATTCCTTATTTTAACAAAGAAGTCTATGTTGTGACTCTTGAACCATCTCAAAACACAGAATTAATAGAAATGGAACCCCAACAGTAGGAAAATGAGGAATTTAACCAAGATGTTCTCACATAAGAACCAACATCCCTATAAATTTCTGTGGAGATTCTCAGGAAGCAAGAAGAAATCAATCTCGAAATGGATATAATTCCTGATTTGGATTTAGGAGAGGATGAACAAATGCAATCACAATCCTCGGGGGACACTGAAATCCTCAAAGAACAGCTCCATATTACATAAGACATGGAAGCAAATCTACAACCTCAGCAGCATGAAGAAATAGAAGGGTAGGGCTCTGTTACCCAAGAACTAGTGGCCTTGCATCCCCCTGTCAAAGCTGCAGCTGACAATCAGGCATATGGAGATATCAAAATTCGGGAAGAGGTTGCCACACAAGAACCAACACCTTCACAATCAATTGATGAGGTTGCTATAGGAGAACTCCAAGAAGAGGATGTTGTTACACAAGAACCAGCATCCCCAGAATTTATTTCGAAGGCACCTAGGGTTGAAGTTGCTGCAAGAGAAATTCGAGGAAGGGGTGATGTTACACAAGAACTAGCACCCCCAGAAGTGATTTCAGAAGTATCCATGTAGGTAGTACAGGATGTTCAAATTGGAACATCAGATGATAAGGTATGGACTCAACTTCCTCAAAATTTTGTCAATCTGGATTCTAATAATGAAGAACATGCTAAAGATGAAGAAATATGGAGGCTAACAAAAGAACTCTCAATCCTAAGAATAGAAGTGAGGAAGTGGAGGAGTTAGGTGGAGAGGTGCCAAGAATGGATGGTTTCCCTTGCTGAAAATAGGAAGACCATCAGGGAATTGAAGTAAAAATGGGCAGAAGAACTCATGTTCCAGAAACTCCGTTGGGAAGAGATACAGATGGAGCTAAAGGAGCTAAAAAAGTTCAAATCCATGCAGGCGAAAAAATATCAGTTGTATGCTCTTTCTCAGGAATTGTTGGGTACCAGAGTACCATCCTCCTCTTACCCTGTGTTTTTATTTGAGTAGTTCATTTGGTTTAAATTGATGGTTGTAAAAGAAGGGAGACCGTATGAAATAGAAACCTCAGCTAAATTCCTAGAAACATTTCTTGAAAGTGACTTTGAGGAGCAGAACTTGCTTTATGAGCTTTATTTGCATGAGTTGGCTTGTCCCTTGGATAGCCATTCGAATCCTATCCCTTTCTCAGGTGATGTTCAGCTGAGGGATTTTGCCTCCTTTGTTAGCAATCATGTTCAGTGGGAAATATCCTTCCAAACTTTCTCTCATAATGAGTCCCACTCTAACCTTTGGATTCAAAGCGAACCTCAAAACCCTCGTCTTATCCTTACTCATCAGCAAAATGTACTCGCATGTCCCATCTAAACTTAGCAAATGATGGAACTTCAAGAAAAGGTTATCTCTACTTGTGTCAGCCAAATTTCCAAGCATCAACAATTGGCCTTGAAAGGTAGCCAAAACAGATGGCAGGCTGCCTCTTCAACCCTGAGAAATAGAGATCCCTACTATTACAGGAATTTTAAACATGCACTTTCTAGGGTTGAGGGATATGTTGGATGCATGAAGGAATGTGGAGTTATTTGGCTGGGACTCAAATTCAAATTTCCTCTCATCTGGTGACCAGCAAAACCATATAGGGAATACTTCTCATTAAGAGAGGCAAAAGAGCAGATGTGTTGGAGATATTGGGTTATCCATAAGGGATTCTTGGAAAAACAGGCAACGCCTGAATTGCCATATAACTTTTCTTCTCTCCATGAATGAAGTACAATGTCATATTTAGATTCATACTAATGGATGTTGTTGCATGGGGACATGCAACAGGACAGTTGGGGGGAGATGTTGGGCCCATAAATGACCCCTTTTTTACCACCTTTACCTACCTCTTTTTCCCTCAACCTACTCCATTATGTACACTAAATAGATGTTTTTCCTTCACTTGGTCCCTCAATTCATACAAGTATGGTTAATCATTGTCTTATTTTATTAATGCTTAGGATTGTTGTAATCAGGGCTCTACATCTTGAATTATGCTAACATATGGTGGTTTTATAAAGATAATTAGATATGTAAAGGATACAGGTGTAGAAGGCTGAACATGCCAAGAGAGGAATGAACATTCATTGCTGAGATAATTGTTAAATTTTCATATGCTAAGCTAGATCATTAGTATTTCATTTCGATTTCATAACAAAAGCATTAAAATAGGATCACTAAAAGATAGACAAGCACAACCATACAAAAGGAGAACACAAAGATTTATCCTGGGAAAACCCTAAAGGGAAAAACCCAGCAAAAGCTTCCTCAATATCAATGCCCCAAAAGATAAAAGATAAAACCAACAAGGAGATCAAATCCTGATCCTCCTCCTTCTCCAGCTACTTATCTTCTCCACTAATGCACTACACAAGTGAGAGTGTGTGTGTGTCTCAAATGAGGAGCACCACACCTCTATTTATATTCATCCATTCACTTGAATTAACTCATCCGACATGTAGGCTCAAGTTAATCATGTAGGCTCGAGTTACACATGTAGGCTCAAGTAACCACACTGGGGTGCTAATGACTCACCTTTACAAATAGAGGGGACAACCTCATGACTCTTATTAGTTATTCCAATTAGAAGCATCAGGGTACAAGATAATACAAGTGGTTCTCCCGGTAGGACCATCGGGGACCACAAAAGATACATATAGAATATTCTTCGAAGTTACAATATTTCAACAATAATCGCCATCTATTCCATCATTGCCCAAAGAATGCGGTCAAAGGATACTATTCCACACAACTTGTACAAAGGTAGCTTCAATAGGATACAATAGGCTACAATAGATTTAGATGCAACAGTGCGTTGTTGTTCAATAATAGCTCCAATCCATGGAGTATCTTCTCGATTGATCATGATTGTAATTTATGGCTCGAGTAACAGCCTTCCTTTATTTTCTGCTTCCATCTTGCCATGGCTGTAACATCTTATTGTAATTGGGGCAGCCATGAAGATCTCTGATCTTCATGGCTTCCCTATAATAGTGGGAAGAAGTTATGATTGTAATTGTATAAATACTGGGAACTATTTCGAGCCAGGGGTTGGAAATTAATCGAATATGTTGTATAAGCTGTGACTGGGTTTGTGTGTTCATTTTCCATTTTAATACAACAAGTTTGATTCTTTAGATCTCGACGTTTTGACGTGTGCTACTTCCAACATCTCTGTGTGAAGTTTGGGCCCACCTTCCCACATGGATTGCTGAGTTAATTAGGTATTTTATTTATTCTATTGTGTGGTTTGAATTTTATGATAAATTCATTTATTTACAGTAAGCTATAACAGTGATCGATTTGTTGTGTGTTCATTTGAATGATCAGTAATTGCATCCCCTATAAACTACAGTGGTGTGGTGTGACAGTCGACTGTGTAGGTTAACTTTCTCTTATGCAACTGTGTGATAGCTGTGACAGCTTTATTCATCCCTATTTCTTTCAATTGTTGTTCTCTTTAGATCCTTACAGTTTATTCCTTTACATTTATAATTGTAGACCTTAATTCCTGCACTTTGAATTCCTAGATTAAGTCGAATTAATATAGTTGATATGAATCTTTAGATGGCTTGGTAATTGAGGATTTAACTTTTTGCAAAAGTAATCTAGATGTCTATTTCCTAAATATTTTAATTCTAGATTAAGGATTGTAAGAAGGTATTTGTGATTGCATTCTTAAGAAGGTAAGCTGGATTAATTAGATTATGGGATAAATTAGGCTGAACTGAAAGTAGGGTCATTCATTTACAGCATCAGCTACTTAGTGTTTAAAGCATATACAGTGCGCATTATCCTTGAAATAAGAGACTTCCCTGGGTTGACAATTTATATTGAACACTCTGTATGTTGGCTTTAATTAACTTGCATATAAGGTGCTCAACAGTGATCTACAACTATCCAATATTATTAAAACTCATTCATAGTGACTTGTCTTTAGGAAATCCAAGTTTATGAAAGGATCAACTAGAAATTTCCTCTAACGCGGTAGTCAAGCACAAGGTCGTGTGAGGATTAGGTTGCAGAGACACCCCTCCAATACTTAGTTCAAGCATACACTAGGACATCTATTTGTTTGGGGATTCATCAAGTACCACCATTCGGCCCTATGCGGTGCCGGTATTATTTTCATTTTGGTCTTAGCTACCCCGCTCATCCACATCAGTCATACATGTGGTTCTTCCTCTTAAATATTTTTGTAGGCTCGACAACCTTAGTATCTTCACTTACAGCTCTTTCATGGGTGTTGGTGGAAGGATATTTCCACTGCACCTTGGGCAAACTTGGGAGGAAACCCCAAACAAAAATTTGGGAAGGTTGTAAGTGATTCAAATGCTTGCACCTAGAATACTTGTCACGAGACCCTACATAACTATTCTCTGACATTCACTAGTCTATCTTTTACCTACCTTGATTTGTGATACTTAGGAATATTTGTAGTGGTGTGCTCTTTGGACTTCCTATGATCTAGTATGACTTCTAGCTGTGCGAATAAAACTTTTAGCTATGGAGGACCAATCTCCTCATAGGTCTCAAAGGTTGAAAATCCTTCCTCTTCTCATAGCAGTGGTGTCAAAACACCAAATTTTCACAAAAATTTAAAATTTTGAGATAACAATAAATGTTAAAACCTACGATTTACTAACAACTAACAGTTGGCATAAAGGAAATAGTCAAGTAATTAGTTTCACTAAAATCTAAAATAACTTAACAGTTTATTTTTCGTAGCAAGAATAAAATCTTTTTGTGTGTTGTTTGCTTCAGTTTACTAATTAGTTCTTTTATGTCAGTAGGTGGAATCTACTTTTGAATCTGGGGCTTACTTAGCAATCATGCTAATGCAATTGAATACCATTTCTTACAGGTTTTATAGGTATGATCGATCGAGTATATTTTAAGATATTTTAGTGTCAGCGGTATTTTGTTTGCAAATTAAAAAGCTTAGTAAAAAAATAAGATGCTAAACTTTAGACAGCTCCTGTAAGGTAAAATCATTTGATGTTCATCAGTGTTTCAATTAAACAAGATTGGAAGTAAGTAACGACAGTATAACATATTTGCGACTCTAAACATTATAATCTCAGTTACAAGTATTTCTACTTTAGTCTACGTGTTTTGTAACATTTATAAACATTGTTTTTGTCAGTATTTATGCAATAGTATCTTATCTTGCCTGTGTATTTATTGACCCTTATTTTGTTTCTATAAGATACTTACACCTTGTTATCTTCTGGACAGTAAAAACCTTTGAGTGTAAAACTATGACCATCATGCCATTCTATATGAGCTTATGTTTTCCGCTATTTTATTCCCAAGTCTGACTCTGTGTTCTAGTAACTTTTGGATTTAATAGGGTCGTTCCTATTCCATTTATCAGTTTTACTATTATAATTAACTTACTGTTCACTAGACATTCTACACGAGAATAAAACCAAATTGAATTATACTCCCAAGTGCTATCAAAGTATTGTCGCTTAAACTATGTGATAGAATTTCATGATAACATCCTTATCTTCAACTGTGTTCTACTTCACAGATTTGATGCTATTTGAGTTATCAGTTCAAGTAAATTTCGTAGATATGCATAATCGATTTGTTCTATGGACATTCAATCTACCAATAGTTTGTTATTATAATGTATTTTAATATGTCCTTTAAATTCCTTTGCATTATTACAAGGTACTATCTATAAGGTTTAGACTTGTAATGTCCTTGTTGCAAAAGGGTTTACTATGCACAACCTATAGTTTATCTTTGCTACAAGAGAAACTATAGTCATTTAATAGTTAGCATGCACTATTTTATACTATATTAAAGACTTAAACTTTGACCTAATCTATAAACAAGATATATATTACATGATTTCTATCTTATCAAAACAATGTTTAGAGTATAGTTATGCCACCACTTATATCGTTATGGTGATGTTATTATATGAAAATATAATGTCATTGGTAGCAAGGGATTTATGCATAATCCACATCGGGCTTTAATTTAAGATTTATATATAACCCTATAGCTTGGTCAACGTAACCCCCATGTTGATAAATTGGTCATTATGTTAATATAACACATTGTACAAATGATTAGTGATTTGGTTACAAATTATTGGGTTGACAAAGGTTTACTCCATGCTACATTAAACAAATAATTGGGATATTGCTTCCATGTAGGAACTATAGGACACGACCCTCGCTACATGGATAAATTTGTTGCTACATGGTTGATTTCTGTCCACACCTGGAAAATATATAATGTACTAGAAACCTAACCAAAATCATTCATGTCTCGTAGTTTATGCTAGCTCTAGGGTTGCTTGGTTGGTCTCCCATGGTGGCTGTCATTTCTCCTGGTTATAGTTTCCTTGACTCCATGTTGCTTTCATTCTTCGGTGTGTGGTTTTTGGATGTTGGCTCTTTCTCTACAACAACTGAGGTTTTCCTGCTACCCTTGTCTCGCTGCCTGTGAAACCTTTCCTCCAAAGCTTGTGTAGATTAATAGCTACTTCAGTTTCTTTCTCTGGTTCTTGTGGCTCGCCATTGTCTAAGGTTCTTGAGGGCTGTTCGGGTTTCCAACTGCACCACTTGTAGCTGACAGTGCCTCGTGAAGTTTTTCGTTGTTCTCCCATTAACAAGTAATTATCACAATCTAATTTCTTTTATTTACTGCAAGTTTATAAAGAATGATTTCAAGCTTTAACAAGTAACTCGTTTTGCTGACAGAGGTTTGTTGTTTGCAGTAGGTGCTCACCACTGTGAAGCTTGAACAAGGAGAAAAGGCAACCTTTTGCAAAGGTTTTGGATTGTGGTTCAAACTCGGGTAAGCCCTGTGGTCTGAAAGATGGATTCTCCCTCTGTTAGTGTTAGTGTGGTCGTTGGTTTCGCCCAGGATTTTGGAAAACCCCCTCTTGTCTTGTCACAAGTTATGTTATTTTATTTAAATGTTTTTACAGGCTGTTAGGAAAATACTTAAATCCAAACCATTGATATGGTGGATGCAATTTGTATTGCACACTGTACTTAGTCAAAGCTTTGGCTTCACAGTCGAGTTTAAGTTTGTAAATTTTGTAAAGGTAGTACCGTTGTGAACTCGTTTTGGTTGCCGAGAGTTTATGCAATACTCTGTGTAATTTTAGGGTTTTTACCCTTCCTGAATATGATGAAGTTTTAAAACTCAGTTGAGTATTTTTTAAGGGTTTTATAATTTAAATTTTAAGGCTGATACTTACAGCCGTAACTTAAATCTTTTTTTTTTATGGAAGTCATGGGTTAGGTTTTGACCTGTAAAAACCCTTGTTTGAATTATACTAATCTTATGATAATAATTACACTATTTCCCTATTTTATTCTATTTATCCTTAAAGGACTCTGAGTAGATTATTAGACTGGTTAATGATGGTTACATAATTGTTGTAATTTTGGTTAATATTTTGATATTTGTAATGTAATAGTTTTAAGGGTTTTAACACTGATATTTATCTCTATAGATGTATGTTGTTATCATAAGAAAAGCATTGTTTCTCTTATAAATACATTTTTACAAGTTTAATCAGTATTGTAGTTTATTTTTTTGCATAACATTTTTAGTTAATAGTTTGAAAAGAACTACCCTATGTATAACCTATGTTACTACAGTATTTAAAAATACTTATAGATTATGCTCATATGCTGAGAATATGAGCTAGGGTTTACTCCCTTTTAACTTTGATGGAAATATTAATTCCTATGTTATTATCTTGTAAATTTAATTACTGTTACACAGTTTTCTTCAGTTTGTTTTTATAAATTAATAATTTATAAATATCATTTTTTAAGGATAATAATAATATTATTTGTATTTATATTATTATTATTTATGTATAATATCTATTCTTAAGTTTATCTTGGTTTTTATTTGTATAATAATTACGACTGAGAGCAGTCTGTAATATTTGTGTTATTTAATACAATCATTTTGATGATATTACTGAAGGAATATAAGAACTTTCTTACTTGTCAGTATTATTTACATTTATACTGTCAGCAAAAGTATAAGGATAGTTTCTTATAATATTAACTTACACCTAAGTTACTACTGTCCTTTAGCTATTAAAGCTAAGAAAGGAATATTGTAACATTTATCATATTCTTAACTATAGTTCAGATAGAAGCAGGAAGATTAATTGTTACTAAAAATAAAAGATAATCCATCTGTATTATTTTTACATATTTCCTTAACATAAATAATAACTTTCAACTGATAATAGTAGTTCTTCTACTTCAATACAAATGTACAGTTTATAGAAGTAGATACTGTGTAGGAAAAGAATTATATACTTAACAAACTACTGTACAGTTTATATAAGTAGATACTGTGTAGGAAACAAATTATATACTTAACAAACTACTGTCAGTAAAAATATTCTTGTCCTTTTTTTATATTTTAAACACACAGTCTAGTTCTGACAACCTTTCTTCAAAACAGATTAATAAACTTCCTAGAAAACAACTATCTACTGATAGGAACTATTTCAATACTCTGAATACATAAATATTCTATTCATTTATATTCCTATCATACTTCATTTATTTAAACACACTACCTGTGCTAGAGTACGATATGGATTACTCCAGATGGGGAAAAACACAGGTAGGATTTATCTTTCAACACAGTACAGATTCAGCCTTGAAACAACTAAGAGATTTCAACACAACATAACATATAATTTTTCATTAATTGCTCACACACAGATATAAACTATAACACATAAATTAAAAGATAATGGAACCTGTCTTTAAAGCTGGACAACAACAGCAATGGGAGGTCGTTCCTCCCTACCAACTCCTAGAGAGCACTCAAACAGTGACTTCTCAGGACCCCCAAGCCTATTCTGGTCTCCTTGGATGGAACTAGGTGGAGCAATCAACAAAGTACTAGTTATGAGACTCAATACCAACTCTGCATACTACAGTAAGATCTTTCAGCTGCAAAGCTGTACTAGATCAATTTCCTGCAATTTACCCCTCAAACACCTTCCTTCAAATTTCTCTTTCCTAATGAATTCCTTGAAGTGCATTCACTTGAATGATTCTTCTCCTGGAATGAGCATCCTCAGCTCTCTACATTGGGCACTTTTATTAAGATTTCCTATGTCTTTTTTGGGTTAGTTGTCATTAATTGAGCCACCTGCTTTGATCCCACTTTCTTGGGGGATCATGACCCCAAATGTAGGGAGGTTTCCACCTGCAACATAGGAAGTGTTTGAGGATGCTGCCACTTGTCTTTTTGCTCTCCACCTAGTTCCCTCCACCAAATTTACCAATAACACTCTTTTTAACAGCTCTCCCAAGATGTTGTCTCCACTTTTATTTATTTAAAAATAAAATATTCAAAATTACATTCCATATCTTTTGACTCTGCTGAGTCATCAGTTTCAACTTAGCATTAAATTTAACATAATGTCTTGCAATCAAATAAAATAAGATAACATTATTTTACAAAATTGGGGAATGTGACATACACACCCCCTTAGAATATAACGTCGTCCTCGATGTTATTTATTTTTCATCCTCCGAAGTCCCCTGGAACAGAATTGGATATGCATCTCGCATTTTACTTTCCAATTCCAAGGTGGCTTCCTCAGGACTAAGGTGCTTCCATTGTACCTTCACCTGTCCAATGGTGCGGTTCCGAAGTGCAATTTCCCTCCTCCAGAGGATACAGTCCGGTTCCACCAGAAATTCTCCTTCTGGTTCCACCTGTACAACATTCCAATTAACCACATGAGTAGCATCATGAACATATTTATTTAAAATAGAAATATGAAAAACATTATGTACTCTTAATTTAGGTGGTAAGGCTAATTGATAAGCTACTTGACCAATCCTAGAAATAATTTCAAATGGGCCACAGTAACGAGGTGTCAATTTTGCACAACTACCTAGTCTTAGAGAGCTCTTTTTGGGCCTTACCTTGATGAACACATGTTCACCTACCTGAAACTCCTTTGGAGTTCTTTTCAAGTATGCCTGACTTTTCTGCCGATCCTATGCCACTTTCAGATTTCCCTGCACTTGTTTCATAAATTCTTCCATTTCTTTCAACAATTCTGGACCTAATACCAATCTATCTACTGGATTACTCCAAGAGATAGGAGTATTACATTTTCGTCCATATAAAATTTCAAATGGACTAAATCTAGCTGATGTCTGATAATTATTATTATACGCAAATTCTACTAGATGTAAATAGTCCTCCCACTTACCTGGCTGATCTTTCATATACATTCTCAATAAATCTTTTAGTACCTGGTTTATCCTTTCAGTTTGTCCATCTATTTGAGGATGGAAAGAAGTATTGAAATTCAATGTTGTATTTAATCCTTTAAACAAGGACTTCCAAAAGTTTCCTGTGAACTTAGGATCTCTGTCTAAGATTATGACTTTTGGTACTCCATGTAATCAAAAAATCTTCTTTAGAAAAATATCAGCTATATTGGCAGCCTTGTAAGTAGTTTTAACAGGTATAAAATGAGCTTCCTTGTTTAACTTATCAACCACTACCATAATAGAGTCATTCTGATTTTGATTTCTAGGCAGTCCAGTAATAAAATCTAGACTAATCACTTCCCATTTCCAGTTAGGGATAGGTAAAGGCTGTAGCAAACCAGCTGGATGTTGGTGTTTGGTTTTTACCTGTTGACATTCTAAACACCTTGCAATATATTCATCTACTTCAGTTTTCATATTTGGCCAAAAATACTCTTTTCTTAGCATGGTTATAGTCTTTTGATAACTTGGATGACCTAAATATGGTGTTTTATGGATTTCATCCAAAATTAACAACTTAACCTTAGGTATGTTAGGTACATATAGTTTATCTTTATACAGTAAAAATTATTTTTCATTTAAACTGTAACCTTTTATTAATTTTTCAGTGGGGTTTTCCTTAACTTTGGCTTGCAATTTCTAATAAATTTCATCTTGTTTTACTCCTTCTTTAAGCTGTTTATCTAAGTATGAAACATAAATACTGATTGTTGTTGCAAAATTCAGCCTTGTGTTCCTACTTAATGCATCAGCAACTTTATTTTCCTTACCTTTTATATGCTGGATTTCAAAATCATACTCGCTTAAGAAAGCTAACCACTTAGCTTGTCTAGCATTTAAATTAGGCTGGTCTAAAATATATTTCAATCCTTTATAATCAGTCATTAAAAAAAAAATTCTGCCAATTAGGTGATGTCGCCACATCTTTAAGGCATGTATTACAGCTGCTAGTTCCAGATCATATGTTGCATAATTCTTTTCATGAATTTTTAAGTTTCTAGACTCATAGGAAATAACATGCCCTTCTTGAGTCAGAACACTTCCTAAGCCTTCATTACAAGCATCAGTGCATACTACAAACTCCTTATTAGGATCTGCTATTCTTAAAATAGGTGCACTGGTTAATAAAGTTTTTAACTTCTTAAAGCTTTCTTCACATTTCTGGTTCCAATCGAACTTCTTTCCTTTCTTTTGCAAGGAAGTTATCGGATTGGCTATCCTCGAAAAGCCTTCAATGAACCTCCAATAGTAACCGATAATTCCCATGAAAGATCTAACATCCATCACATATTTAGGATCCGACCAATCTTCGATTACCCGTATCTTTTCAAGATCTACAGAAATTCCTTCCTTGGTCACTACGTGACCTAAATACTGAATCTTATGCTTGAAGAAGTCACACTTACTAAACTTTGCGAAGAGTTGATGTTCTCGTAACTCTTGCAAAACAATTTTTAGATGTTCTTTATGTTCTTCTTCAGTTTTTTAATAGATTAGAATGTCGTCGATAAACACGACCACAAACTTATCTAAATACTTATGCATTATGTTGTTCATTAAACACATAAAGACAGCTAGGGCGTTAGTAAGCCCAAATGGCATTACGACAAATTTGTAATGACCATATCTTGTTCTAAAGGTTGTCTTGAAGATGTCTTCATCTTTAATCCTCACTTGATGATATCCTGACCTTAAATCCATCTTCGAAAACACTATGGCTCCACGTAGTTGATCAAACAGATCATCTATGCGAGGCAATGGATATTGATTTGTGATAGTCATCTTGTTTAGTTGACGGTATTCTATGCATAATTGCATAGTTTCATCTTTCTTTTTAACAAAGATGACAGGTGGCCCCCAAGGAGACACACTTGGCCGAATATACTTTTTATCAATTAACTCTTTTAATTGCGATTTTAACTCATTAAGTTCCAATATGTTCATTCGATAAGGGGCCTTTGAGCTAGGTACTGAACCCGGTACCAGCTCAATGGTGAAGTCCAATTCCCTTTTTGGAGGTAATCCCGGAATTTCTTCTGGGAATACATCAACATATTCTTTTAAAACTGGGATGTCTTCTACCTTTAACTTATCTATTTTAATTTTACTTTCCTCATCTGTAATTGTTACTGTGTAAGCTTTACATCATTTTCTAAGAGCTCTTTTAAGTTGTAAAGCAGAAATCGGCCTCACCGTAGTTTTTCTAGGAATACCTTTAACATTTACTGGTTGTTCATCACTGTTTAAGCATGTGAAAGTTTTATCGTAACAGTTTAAAATTACTCGATGCTGTTCTAACCAGTCCATACGAATCAGCAAATCATATGAGCCAATTGGCAAAACATTAAGTTTAACAATAGTTTCAAATTTATCCAAAATTAAAGCACATTCTTTCACAAAACAAGTTACTTTTCTTTTAGCCCCAGTGGCTAATTGAACTAACCATGAATTCTCAGACTTATCGACAGATAACTTACATTTTCCCACTATCTGAGGTGCAATATAACTGAGACTAGCTCCTGGATCAATTAAAATTGTTACAGGGGTCTTATTAATCATACCTTCTACTTCCACCATGGAATTTTGATATTTAGCGTGTCGGTTCTCCAAGGCTACGTTAATTATAGGCATGCTCCTTGCTAGTTCCCCAACGGTCATCTCCTCCTGTACGGTATGAATGTTGCTAACAGTCTTCTTTTGGTTTGGACAGACTAAAGCATAGTGCGGGCCATTACATTCCAAGCACTTGACAAGCTCTTTACGCTCAAAATTCTTGGTAAAGTCTCCATGATTATTTGCAGTTTCTTTACCCTTAAAATTGTTCTGATTGTTGGGTGTACTATTCCTATTTCCTTGGAAATTCTTGTTGTTAGAATAGTTTTTGGCCTTATTATTCTTGAAATTCCTGTTAGGCACAAAATCCTTTTTTTTTAATTCAGACTTTTTTTTTTTAGCTTTCCAGTTGGCCAAGCTTTCTTTCTTTTGATTCTGCTCAAAACAAAAGCTAGCCTTCCTCATAGCTTCCTCCAAGGTCTATGGGTTACATATTCAATTCTATCTTTAATATGATACAGTAGACAGCTAAGAAATCATTGTACTTTTGGTTTCCCATCTACAAGGTAGGGTACATACCTAAGTAGACTTAAGAACTCGCTGTTCAGATCCTTGATTGTCATCGAACCTAACTTCAGTTCATAAAACTCCTTAGCTCTTTCCTCGTAATACTGCTCAGACAGGAATTTCGTTTTTAAAATACCGCTCAAAGGTACTCCAGTTAACTTCTTTCTCTTTTATACCCTTAACCCTCTTCAATTCCTGCCACCAAATATCAGCCTTTCCTGAGAGGTTATATATAGCCATCCTAGCCTTCAACTGGTTAGAATAATTATATATTTCGAAGTACTTCTTCATCCCGGACAACCAGGACTCAGCTTCCTGCCCCTTCTCAGTCTCTCCATTAAAATTTGGTGGTTTTATCTTTTTATATTCCCCTGAGATTTCCTCATGAGGTTTGTATTTCCTCTTCTTGACATACAGATCATCATCACTACTGTCACTAGTAGTATGGTAACTTTGTCGTTCACCAAACACTTCAGACGAAGAACTACTTCAAGTTTTTGTATGCTTCATCCTTTTAAATTTTCCTTGATAACTGGCATCTTTAGATTCTGCTTTCCTAACCCTACCCTCAGTTTGAAACTTTTCCATTAGGATTTGATTCAGCTCTTCTTGAGCCCCCAGAATCCTTTCATTCTCTCTCTTTACAGACTCCATTCCAGTTTTCAAATCTTTTACAGTCTGTAACCACTCTGAGGAATTTGTAGTTACATCCTCTAGTATAAGATCTCTGGGTAAATTTCCTATTTCTGTAGCTGGAGACTCCTCCTGTACATACTCTTCCAGCCTTTCCATACCTTCTTGTTAAACTTCAGACAAAGACAATTCTCTGTTCAATAACATTTTAAAAATAAAATACGTTAGCATAATAATTTGATTTACTGTTTTATGAAAGCTAGTTGGGATGCATCAAGGCCTAGTGTTTGAATCTTATGCTCTAATACCACATGTCAAAACCCCAAATTTTCAACAAAAATTTAAAATTTTGAGATAACAATAAATGCTAAAACCTATGGTTTACTAACAACTAACAGTTGGCATAAAGGAAATAGTCAAGCAATTAGTTTCACTAAAATCTAAAATTACTTAACAGTTTATTTTTCGTAGCAAGAATAAAATATTCTTGTCTTCAGTTTACTGATTAGTTCTTTTATGTCAGTAGGTGGAATCTAATTTTGAATCTGGGGCTTACTTAGAAATCATGCTAATGCAGTTGAATATTGTTTCTTACATGTTTTACAGGTATGATCGATCGAGTATATTTTAAGAGATGTTTTACTGTCAACGGTATTTTGTTTGCAAATTAAAAAGCTTAGTAAAAAAATAAGCTGCTAAACTCTAGACAGCTACTGTAAGTTAAAATCATTTGATGTTCATCAATGTTTAAATTAAACAAGATTGGAAGTAAGTAACGACAGTATAACATATTTGCGACTCTAAACATTATAATCTCAGTTACAAGTATTTCTACTTTAGTCTAAGTGTTTTGTAACATTTATAAACATTGTTTTTGTCAGTATTTATGCAATAGTATCTTATCTTGCATGTTTGTTTATTGACCCCTATTTTGTTTCTATAAGATACTTACAGCCTGTTATCTTCTGAACAGTAAAAACCTTCGAGTGTAAAACTATGACCATCATGCCCTTCTATATGAGCTTATGTTTTTCGCTATTTTATTCCCAAGTCTAACTCTCTCTTCTAGTAACTTTTGGATTTAATAGGGTCGTTCCTATTCCATTTATCATTTTTACTTTTATAATTAACTTACTATTCACTACACATTTTGCACGAGAATAAAACCAAATTGAATTATACTCCCAAGTGCTATCAAAGTATTGTCGCTTAAACTATGTGATAGAATTTCATGATAAAACTCTTATCTTCAGTGGTGTTCTACTTCACAGCTTTGATTCTATTTGAGTTATTAGTTCAAGTAAACTTCGTAGATACGCATAATCGATTTGTTCGATGGACATTCAATCTACCAATAGTTTGTTGTTATAATGTATTTTAATATGGCCTTTAAATTCCTTTGCATTATTACAAGGTACTATCTATAAGGTTTAGACTTGTAAAGTCCTTGTTGCAAAAGGGTTTACTATGCACAAGCTATAATTTATCTTTGCTACAAGAGAAACTATAGTCATTTAATAGTTAGCATGCACTCTTTTATACTATATTAAAGACTTAAACTTTGACCTAATCTATAAACAAGATATATATTACATGATTTCTATCTTATCAAAACAATGTTTACAGTATATTTATGCCACCACTTATATCGTTATGGTGATGTTATTATATGACAATATAATGTCATTGGTAGAAAGGGACTTATGCATAATCCACATTGGGCTTTAATTTAAGATTTATATATAACCTTATAGCTTGGTAAACATAACCCCCATGTTGATAAACTTGTCATTATGTTAATATAACACATTGTACAAATGATTAGTGATTTGGTTACGAATTATTGGGTTGACAAAGGTTTACTCCATGCTACATTAAACAAATAATTGGGATATTGCTTCCATGCAGGAACTATAGGACACGACCCTCGCTGCATGGATAAATTTGTTGCTACGTCGTTGATTTCTGTCCACACCTGGAAAATATATAATGTACTGGAAACCTAACCAAAATCATTCTTGTCCCGCAGTTTACGCTAGCTCTAGGGTTGCTTGGCTGGTCTCCCATGGCAGTCGTCGTTTCTCCTTGTTACAGTTACCTTGACTCCATGCTGCTTTCATTCTCTGGTGTTGTTGTAAGGGATTATGCACCTAATAAACGTAGGTCAGGGATTACCAACATACTCAAACACTTGCATACAATTGACTTCTGAAGTGCAGAATAGGAAATAGGAGGGTTAAAGGAACTTACTTGTTAAACGACGTTCGATCCTTGCTAGTCCTCTTCCAATCTGCTCCACTTCCAAAGTCTCCAAGGCTCACTCCTCTTTCACCTATTCAAAGACAATCTTCCAGATATAGAATGATTTATATATATATATTAGCAAGTTAGATAATCCAAATATGAAATACGGAAGCATAAACAATTATCAAACCAAGATATATAAGACACATGTGGAAGAAGTAATCTCTTTATTATAAATAATGAGAAAGTTCAGAGTACAACCAAACGTCTGAGACAAGGACTCCTCTGTCACCAAAGGATTCTGAGTTTCACTGCTCCAAAGACTTCTGTAAACAATCCACCAGCATAACTTTGCTCCAAAGTGTCAGTCCCTACAACCTTCCCCAAGGCCTGTATTTATATGGGTGAAATAAGGAAGTTCTCGAAGGTTGGGGAAGTAGTAGCAGTTAGGGAGATTAAGTAAAATAACTTAACTAAACTCCCATTAGTACGTGATTTTGTGTTTTTATGTTAAGAAGTACATTCGCGGGTATGTAGTAGAGCAACCCGCGAATGACTCGCGACTCTGTATAAGCGCAACCTGCAAATACAAGGATTCGTGACTTGCTGTGAAGGAGACTCACGAATGACTCACGAGTTGTCAAGAATGAGAGTCGTGAATGCATCCCAACATGGCTAAATGGAAAAGTAACTAGCTGGATGAAGGTAGAATGTATTTCATGACAAGCCAAGCTATAGTGTTAAGGACAAACCTCTATCCATAAGTGTCCTTTTGTGTGCCGACATGAGGGATATCAGCACTCGGACGGAGAGGTGCCACTCAGGTGTATAACAGATGCCCCCTAATGTGTGAGGTTAGAGGGGAACGATGGCCGAAATACATTATAATCTTTAACTCTGGAGAAACTCAGAAATCCAATGGAGCAGAGAGAGTACCTGAAACAAATACATAATAATGTGATATACAAAGTTACATCTGAGGATACTATGTTCAATTTACTGGAACACTAGCTCCTTTACAAATATTTTATTACATCATATGATACGGGTAGAAACCACGTATATTACAAAGGTGGATCGAAGCCACAATACAATAATGATGAGTCTTCAAAGATCTGGGAGCTGGATACCAGAAGAGAACATGGTCTTGCGCAACTTAGCCCAAAATAAGGGACTAAGGTCTTCATAAATGATCCCAAAGAACCAGTACAATCCAAGCCATGTGAATAAGGGTAAGCTGAAGTCGAACATGGAGAGGATTCAACAGTTTGTCAACCAATAAGTGATAATTGACAACTGAAGCAAAGGAGTTCACCAATGATGAAAGTGAATCCAGAGGTACTATCGTCAAAACTCTAGGTCGTCGTCATCAGGAGGTGCTGAAACCGAACCACACTGTGATAAGGAAGGCAATGGATCCTCCAACGGATCACAAGATTGACTAGGAACTGGGCAAAAGAAGGGAGACACAAGTAAATGGATAACAGATATAACAGTAAATAGGATCAGGTGATATATCAGACATTAGGTATAATCCTTGAACAGTGAGCACGACACAGAGATGACCCAAGGCAGCATACAACGGATAGATAGAACAACTAGACTTATCTGCCATGTAGGAGACATGATCAGATTCCCCAGGTATAATGGACAAGAGGAGGAGTTAAAACTCAAAGTGATAGCTGAACACAAGTGTATACTGAAACATGGATATCGGAAAGTAAAGAGTGCTATGTTCAAGGATGACAAGCTGCCATTACTGAAAACAAGAGAGAACTTCTTCCTTACCTTCCCTGTTAAGTTTTAACGAGTCCAGGAAAGTAAACTCGGTTCCCTCTTCATTTTTTAACAAGATTGAAGAGATGGGAAAATAATGCTTGATACACTGATCCGTGGATTTAATTAGCTCGAACTAGTACATGCTCATGCGGTACTTTCACATTTAGAGAGTCTGAAAATGCCAAAGAAGACTCTAGGGGGGTCCTTTTTCGTCCATTTTAGTCTCCTGAGGCTGAAAAAGTATAAAACAAACCACAGAAGAACTCTCTTAACTTCCGAAGAAGAAAAGGTGAACCTTTTTCGTACTTAGTCGGGGAGGTCCGAAAAAGGTTAAATTACCACCTACCCAACGCTCCTTCCAAAACAGAATAAAATAGCTTGAGTTTTACGAGTGTGAAGGAAAGCAAGATCACTCGGAAAGATCCATTTGGTTACAAGAAATGAGGCTTACAACAATAAACTCGTTTCTTTGTTCTTTAGTGTTTAACGAGCATGAGAAAGACACAATGTACACTCAGAATATTTTTCATGTTTGGGTCCAGAGCACGAAAAAGAGAAAACTAAGCTCAAACCGGGTGTTCCTTTTCCGTAAATTTAATCCCCCGGGTCCGGAAAAGTGATAAACCTATACCTGAGAATACTCTTCTCAATTCCGAAGAAAAGAGAGTGATCCTTTCTCGTATTATTCCGCATGGTCCGAGAAAGAGATAACCTACCACCAATGCAGATGCCCGTTCACATATTCTTAACGAGCTTGAACGGACGAGATAACTCGGTAGACAAATCTGTTTTGAAGGAGTCAGACCTGGGCCTAAAGAAACTCCATAAGGTTGGGGAGTCCTATAAGGGGATAGCTTGTAAAAAGAGGTTCATAAGAAGCTCTATTTGGCATGAAAAATAGCTATGAGGAAACCCCTGGGCCTGAAACAGTGATGGAATGAGTACCAAAGGATGGCAATGGCATATAAGAATGATACTCATGAAAAGGGATCCTGGCCACGGAAGAACAATGGTAGAGACAAGGGACTAATGGCTTAAAATACCATAGTCCGTGGAAAAAATGTTGATTACTAAGGTTAATGTGGAGTGATAAGATGCCAACATGTGTTGGAAAGAGCAAAAACCACCCTATAGAAGCATCAACACTTTGTAAAAGTTGGTAAACCTATTCCAAGGCAAAAAGAGGATGATATTAATCAATTGGCATTTCAAACTATATAAAAAGACCCACTTTATGAAATTTTATTTCTATAAATAGTTTGAAAATAAAAACATTTCATACCATTTGCACTTTTTTAACCAAAAAGGAAAGTTTACCCTCTATCTTTGATTGATCGATGTGGACAATTGGACCATCGGATTCAGAAACCACCAGCTTCAGGTAAATCTACACCCTTAGCTCTTCAATTTGATCCAAACAAATTTTTAATTTAGGGGTTAATTCAGTATTATTCATAGACCTAAAATGTGGCAACATGTATTTGCGGGTTGCTAAGCATAATAGTCATGAATACGAGTTCCATTCGCGAGTTGCTACATACGGAAGTCGCAAATGGTTCGCGACTTGTCCCAATGGACAGTCACGAATGCTGCGTGATAGGTTAAATGTTTAAAAATAGTCAAGATTTTTAAAATTTTATTATTGAATACTGAATCAAATTGTATGTTTTTGTCAAGGAAAACATGGTGCTGGAGTGGAGAGAGAGGGAACATGAAGCACTGGATCAAGCGGCTCTCCAAAGCCCGCCTACTATCCAAGCATTGAGGACTAGTGGGCTTTTCAAGTTATTTTGCACATCGCCCATGCAAGCCAATGTCCGCATATTAGAGTTCTTAGTCCATTACTGGGACCATGACTTGGGGATGTTCAATATCCAAGGTGAGACTTTGGAGCTTACCACACAAGACATCTACTTCATAACCGGGTTGTCACATCGGGGAGCACCAGTGAACCTGGAAGGCACTGGCAAGGGTGGAGACCCCTTGAGTGTCCAGAACTATATCGATGTATTCTGCAGGCCTGGTACTCAAAAGAAAGGCAGCAATGTTCTCATTGCAGATATTCAAGATCTTACACTTCAGGTATTGGCCAGTACCATTGTCAGACTTTCAGGGTCAGCAGGGTTACACATGGCCACCAGGACTCAAATGAGAGTGGCGGTGGACTGCTTTAGAGGTACTCTCTTTGATTGGTGTACGGGAATTGCCCCCATCATGAAGAGGAAATTTTCCAACTGTAGGAGGGGAAGATGGAAGAACTTTGGCTATGGTAGTATACTGGTAGCGTTCTTCTTTGAGAGGGTGCCAGCTATGAGCCCTGCGATACCATTACAGGTCCGTCATCCACGGCAGCCGAGGTTGAGCCAGTGGGGAGATATCTTCCTCCGTCAAGGAGGAGGAGATGTAGTACATAGCATGTATGATGATGATTTCTATACATGGTGGGAACGGCAGGTGCCGGCGTTGGAGCAGTTTCCATACGTCGGGTTAGATTTCCGAGGTGATCCCGACCTAGTCCTCCCTCTAGGAGGCGCATGGAGAGAGATGGGTAAGTATTTTTTATTTTTTATCATTATCAAATTTTTATGAATTTTCAAATGATAGGATATATACATATGCACAAGTCTAAACCCTATTTATGTGTCAAAATAGGGTTTCTCCTTGTTACAGTTACCTTGACTCCATCCTTCTTTCATTCTCTGGTGTGCAGTTTTTGGATGCTAATTCTTTCTCTGCAACAAGTGAGGCTTTCCTGCTACCCTTGTCTTGCTGCCTTTGAAACCTTTCTTCCAAAGCATGCGTAGATTAATAATTGCTTCAGTTTCTTTCTCTGGTTCTCGTGGCTCGCCATTGTCTAAGGTTCTTGAAGGCTATTGGGGTTTCCAACTACACCACTTATAGGTGACAGTGCCTCATGAGGTTGTTCGTTGTTCTCCCATTAACAGGTAATTATCACAATGTAATTTCTTTTATTTACTGCAAGTTTATAAATAATGATTTCAAGCTTTATAAAGTAACTCGTTTCGCTGACAGAGGTTTGTTGTTTGCAGCAGGTGCTCACCATTGTGAAGATTAAACAAGGAGAAAAGGCAGCCTTTTGCAAGGGCTGTGGCTCGTGTTTCAAACTAGGGTAAGCCCCATGGTATGAAAGATGGATTCTCCCTTTGTTAGTGTTAGTGTGGTTGTTTGTTTTGCCTAGGTTTTTGGAAAACCCTCTCTTGTCTCATCACAAGTTATGTTATTGTATTTAAATGTTTTTATAGCTTGTTAGAACAATACTTAAATCCAAACCCTTGATAGGGTGGATGCGATTTGTATTGCGCACTGTACTTAGTTGAAGCTTTGGCTTCACAGTCAAGTTTAAGTTTGTAAATTTTGTAAAGGTAGTACCGTTGTGAACTTGGTTTGGTTGTCGGGAGTTTATGCGATACTCTATGTTATTTTAGGGTTTTTACCCTTCCTAAATATGCTGAAGTTTTAAAACTCAGTTGAGTATTTTGTAAGGGTTTTATAATTTAAATTTTAAGGCTGATACTTACAGCCGTAACTTAAATCTTGTTTGTTTTGATGGAATTCATGGGTTAGGGTTTGACCTGTAAAAACCCTTGTTTGATTTATACTAATCTTATGATAATAATTACACGATTTCTCTATTTTATTCTATTTGTCCTTAAAGGACTGTGAGTAGATTATTAGACTGGTTAATGATGGTTACATAATTGTTGTAATTTTGGTTAATATTTTGATATTTGTAATGTAATGGTTTTAATGGTTTTAACCCTAACATTTATCTCTATAGATGTATGTTGTTATCATAAGAAAAGCATTGTTTCTCTTATAAATACATTTTTACAAGTTTAATCAGTATTGTAGTTTATTTTTGTGCATAACATTTTTAGTTAATAGTTTGAAAAGAACTACCCTATGTATAACCTATGTTACTATAGTATTTAAAAATACTTAGAGATTATGCTCATATGATCAGAATATGAGCTAGGGTTTACTCCCTTTTAACTTTGATGGAAATATTAATTCCTGTGTTATTATCTTGTAAATTTAATTACTATTACACAGTTTTCTTCAGTTTGTTTTTATAAATTAATAATTTATAAATATCACTGTTTAAGGATAATAATAATATTATTTGTATTTATAATATCATTATTTATGTATAATATCTATTCTTAAGTTTATGTTGGTTTTTATTTGTATAATTATTACGACTAAGAGCAGTCTGTAATATTTGTGTTATTTAATACAATCGTTTCCATGATATTACTGAAGGAATATAAGAACTTTCTTACTTGTCAGTATTCTTTACATTTATACTATCTGCAAAAGTATACGGATAGTTTCTTATAATATTAACTTAAACCTAAGTTACTACTCTCCTTTAGCTATTAAAGCTAAGAAAGGAATGCTGTAACATTTATCATATTCTTAACTATAGTTCAGATAGAAGCAAGAAGATTAATTGTTACTAAAAATAAAAGATAAGCCATATGTACTATTTTTACATATTTCTATAACATAAATAATAACTTTCAACTGATAATACTAGTTCTTCTACTTCAATACAAATGTACAGTTTATAGAAGTAGATACGGTGTAGGAAAAGAATTATATACTTAACAAAATACTGTACAGTTTATAGAAGTAGATACTGTGTAGGAAACGAATTATATACTTAACAAACTACTGTCAGTAAAAATATTCTTGTCCTTTTTTGATATTTTAAACACACAGTCTAGTTCTGACAACCTTTCTTCAAAACAGATTAATAAACTTCCTAGAAAACAACTATCTACTGATAGGAACTATTTCAATACTCTAAATACATAAATATTCTATTCATTTATATTCCTATCATACCTCATTTATTTAAACACACTACCTGTGCTAGAGTACGATTTGGATTACTCTAGATGGGGAAAAACACAAATAGGATTTATCTTTCATCACAGTATAGATTCAGCCTTGAAACAACTAAGAGATTTCAACACAACATAACATATAATTTTTCATTAATTGCTCACACACAGATATAAACTATAACACATAAATTAAAAGATAATGGAACCTGTCTTTAAAGCTGGACAACAACAACAATGGGAGGTCGTTCCTCCCTACCAACTCCTAGAGAGCACTCAAACAGTGACTTCTCAGGACCCCCAAGCCTATTCTAGTCTCCTTGGCTGGAACTAGGTGGAGCAATCAACAAAGTACTAGTTCTGAGACTCAATACCAACTCTGCATACTACAGTAAGATCTTTTAGCTGCAAAGCTGTACTAGATCAATTTCCTGCAATTTACCCCTCAAAAACCTTCCTTCAAATTTCTCTTTCCCAATGAATTCCTTGAAGTGCATTCACCTGAATGATTCTTCTCCTGGAATTAGCAGCCTCAGCTCTCTACATTGGGCACTTTTATTAAGATTTCCTAGGTCTTTTTTGGGTTAGTTGTCATTAATTGAGCCACCTGCTTTGATCCCACTTTCTTGGGGGATCATGACCCCAAATGTAGGGAGGTTTCCACCTGCAACATAGGAAGTGTTTGAGGATGCTGCCGATTGTATTTTTTCTCTCCACCTAGCTCCCTCCACCAACTCGACCAATAACACTCTTTTTAACAGCTGTAACAAGCTGTTGTCTCCACTTTTATTTATTTAAAAATGAAATATTCAGAATTACATTCCATATCTTTTGACTTTGCTGAGTCATCAGTTTCAACTTAGCATTAAATTTAACATAATGTCTTGGAATCAAATAAAATAAGATAACATTATTTTACAAAATTGGGGCATGTGACAAGTGGATCCTCCACCACCACCTTGAAGGAGGATATTGACCACAATTGGTTCATTTGAACCAAATGGTATCAGCGAAATTCCAGGGGAACCTTAACTTAGATACACTTAGACTGATCCTCTGTTAGTAGAAGTTGAATATTTGCAAGCTGAAGAGTTTGCAAGGAACTACAATTCACCTCTTACTGACTTAAGAGATCCTATGTTAGTACAATTTCGTCTGTTCGGTTCACCTGAAGTCGGTGTTCCTTTGAGTTTTGTCATATAGGAGAAGTTTTAAGGGATAGGCTCACCCCCACTTCAACCATGGAATCCAGTGGAGTCTCTCCTTCACTTGTGAGTGCACCACGACCAAATGTATCTACCGCACCAATGGTGTCTTTAAAATTTTCAACCCCATTTTCTTCAAGTGCTCGAGTGGCTAATCCTTCGACACCTATGAACATTATTGTTCATTGAAGTATGGTTGTCACTGGGATTACCATTGTACCCTTTACCTATTCTCCTTTGTTTCAAAACACTCAAAGTTTTCATAGTGGTTCTACTTCCTTTTTCCAAGGTTTTAGATGGTTTGGAGGACACATTCCTCCATCCTCACCTTATGTGGGTCTGTCACCTACCTATGCAGGTGTGTCATCTATAAGTCAAAACCCATTTTTTGAAAATAGTTGTCATTGATGTCAAAGGAGTTCAATAATGACAAATGAATAACCAAAGGCATGATGGAATGACAAACTCAGTGTAAGGTAAAGGAATAACAAAGGAAGTGATGACATAGTATGCATAATGATGTGGTTCATGTGATGAGGCTGGAAAGACACATGAGGTGTTATCATGAAGTCATTGTTTCAATATTCTAACATCATTATTTTTGAATTGAGAAGGGACTATTTATGCATATCTTTGTGTAAATGAATAATTGAATCCTTGTGTGTCTAAATCATCAATGGATTGATAGTTTGAATACCTGTACAAATGAATCCACAAAGATAATGTGTAGATACAGTGAGGGGATCAAGTTAGGAGAAATTCAATTGATCTTGATTGATCAATCAATGCAGAGTCATGGAGTTGCAATCATCTTATTTAGTAGAAGTTGGACGGCTAAAATCGTATCGATAAAATAGACCAACGACAGGGAAAGAATATGCAAAGTAAATGTGTGTGTAATATAAAATTCTAGAGTGCCAAAGTGAAGTTGCTTATTTAGCAAAGGTTGGACAAATAAGATCATATTAAGAAAATAGATCAACAACAAGGAAAGAATCTGCAAAGTAAATGTGTGTGGAAGATAACATTATGGAGCGCCAAAGTGAAGTTCCATGTTTGATAATTGATCAATGGATGAGGAGGATTCTACAAAGCGATCGATGGTTCACAGGAGTTGCAGAAAGCGATTTGCGAAAGCCCATTTTCAAAAATTTGGGAGCCACATCCACAATCTGCATTCCACAGAGTGCGTAAGAAATCGTGCAGAAGACAAATTGCAGAAAAAATTTCGAGAAAAATCGAAATACAGACCCACAACCCAAAATCCACAATTATGGAAGAAAGAATTTTCTAATTGTGAAAAGGTCATTGCCGAAAGATAATTGCGGAAGAAATTTTTAAGAAAAGTTGGAATGCATACCCGAAATCCACAATCCACAATTACGGAAGGAATAATTTTTTGATTGCAGAAAGTTCGTTGCGAAAAGATAATTACAGAAGCAATTTTTGAGAAAATTCAAAATGCACATTCATAATCCACAACCCACAATTGCAGAAGAAATGAGTTCCCAAAAATTGCGGAAATATCATTGCGAAAAGATAGTTGCAGAAAGCTAATTGTTAAAAGGTAATTTTCCGCAATTCACAATTTCAGAAATTTAATTATGAAAGGTAATTACGGAAAGGTAAATGCAGAAAGGTCTGTTGCAGAGATATTATTGTGGAAATGATGTTGCAAAAAGGAAACTACTGTAGGACGTGACTGATAAATCTAAACAGAGTTAAATTGATAAACAGAGAGATACGATTTACTCTTTGGAAGAACGTGATTCTGTGAAAAGACACAATGAACTCATTCAATGATTTGATGAAAGGTCATTATGATGGATAATATTTAAACATAAGATCGATTTGATAGTAAGGTGTATCTCTAGTTCATATCAATGTAGTAGCAAGTAAAACAGAGACCAAGGGAGGCATAATCAGATCTAGAAGTTTGATAAAAACATACTAGGGTGGTGCTAGGGTAGGATATATTCTTGCAAGGGGGTAATAACCTCCTTCTAGTGGTAGCTGGTAAATAGCATGTCACAACAAAATTTCAGCAGCAGCTGATAAACCAGGGGTTCATAGCCTCCTTCCAATATTAGCTGGTAAATAGGGTGTATAAGAATCCTTTCAACAGCAGTTGATAAAACAAGGGGTCGTAGCCTCCTTCCAGTAGTAACTAGTAAATATGGTGTAGAAGCATCCTTTCAGCAACAGCTAATAAAATAGGGGGTCGTAGCATCCTTCCAGTAGTTTATAGTAAATAGGGTGTAGTACCATCCTTGTCTATAGTAGTAGGAAGAAACTATTTGTAAATATAATTTTGCAGTAATAGGAAGTATTGGTGGTTTTCCCAATTGGGATTCCACAAAAAAATTGTTTTTTGTGTATCTTGTTGATCATGTGTTAATGAATAAATTAAAAGTGGTTTAAATTTTTTTAAAAGTTATCAATATGGATTCACCCGCCCCGCTTTCATTATTGTCCAATATTCCAACAATTGGTTTCAGAGCAAAATCCTTCACTACAGTCTAAACCACTAGAAGGAAGATCCTATTAAAAACCATAATGGATCAACAAGAAGGGATTCCAGCCAAAAGAGCTCCAATACTTAATAAAGAATAATATGCATATTGGAGCATAATAATTAGAGTGTACTTACAATCATTAGGATATGGTGTATGGAATGCAGTAATCTCTTATTACATCCCACAAAAAAGAGTAAGGACTACATCTCAGAAAGAATCCAAGAAAAATAACTCAAGGGCAATAGAGGCCATACTTGATGGATTACCTCAACCTATCAAAGAAAATATAGGACCATGTCTCTCAGCTAAGGAACTCTAGGTCAAATTGGAGAAACTTTACTCAGTTGAACAAAGAGAAGAAGAAATCATTTCTCTTTTAAAGAATGAAAGTGATGATGAAGAATCGTGCAGCCATAAGGAATATCAAAGGATTAAAACCATATACAAGAAGAAAAAATTATTTTCCATGGAAGATAATAAGTATAAAGAGATAAGTGAAAATTAAGAAAAACTATTCATGGAGATAGTAACTTTAGAAGATGATTCAAAAATGGAAGGAGTGGTGGACCTAAAGGCAGAACTCATGAGTGTTCTTGAAGAATTGAAAAAGAGCAAAATGAAGAACAATTATTTGGAAGAAAAGTTGTCAAAATGACAAGAAGAGAAGAAATCAAAAGATAAAGGGTCAAATCAAATTATTATTTATTTAAAGAACCAACTTCAAAAGGCCAAGAAGATTGAAGAGGACCTAGTAGTGTAGCTCAAGAAGAGCATACAAGATTCTGAAAAACTTGGAAAAGAGATTATTCAACTTAGAAAAGGGGTTGATGAAGAATATATAAATTCAAATTTTGAGAACAGCTCAAGGAATTTAGATTAAATCCTAAGTGTCCAAATACCATCCAGTGATAAATATGGATTAGGATTTGACAAATAAAAGAAGCCAAGATATTCCTCTTTCACAAACCAAGATGGAAATAAACAAAGCTATGTTGTTGCACACAAGAGCCCAATTAAAAGAGATGTAAGAAATTTGATCCTCTCTTACAAAGAACATATATGGTTCCTAAAAGACCAATGACAAGTAGATATCAGCAAATTTTGTTGGGCCATTGCTACACTTATAATAATTTTGGACATAAATCCCTGAATTGCAAGCATATGAAAAGTTTCATATCTATAAGAAGAATACACCCAAGCAACAAAATAATTACAGGAAGACTAATTCCAGTCATCAAAACTCTGCTCGTCCTTCTAATATGAAAAATTTCAGAACACATGCAAATGAAAATAGCCATTATAAAGATCAAAGGTTATATAAAATGGCATTCCTTGGATATTGTCATTGTTGTCACAAGTTTGGTCACAAGGATGTTGATTGTAGAACCAAAAGAAAAGATAAAAGTTTGAGTAGAAAACAAGACACAAACACTTCAAAATATAGAAGACTAGTAAGTAGGGTACCTCATAGAAAGATGTGGAGAAGGAAGCCAAATTACAAATACTCAAAAGAAACACAAATTTCAAATATCAGTAAATATTCCAAAGATGATGATGAGCAAAATAATGCTATAGATAAAAATGACACCCATTCTAAGGGAAAGAAATATGAATATGTAAATCAATACACGAATGGATATAAATATGATAATGGTAGATACCTTTTATAAAAAGGTTTCTCATGACCTAGAAGAGAACCCTGAAATTAGCATTAGAAGGAATCATATACTCAGGGGGAGTTAATATCAAAAAATTGCAATTGGTACTTGAAAAATATTAGTTGGAAAGAAGAAATGAATGTCTTGAGGTTTCCATCAAAACAAGAACAAGATGAGTCATAAGAAATAATTGGTAAAACCATCTTCCTCATAAACAAGAAGAAGTATAGAAGTGACAAATAAAAGACATTGCTAGAGACCATCCATGTGACAAAGTGAAGCAACATGAAAGTATTAAAGTACGTTATACATGAAGACCATGAAGTATATAACTAATATAGAAGAAGTTATTTTTATGGCATTAAAGATTCCTTAAAAGAAGAACAAGTTATATGATACATAGAAATCCGGTATGGAAGGAAACTAAAGGTTGGCTGAAAAATATCAACAGTAAAACTGATGATTATAAACTCTGTCACAAAAAGAAGGATACTTTATGACAAGTGAAGAAAACTTAATATTTTAAGTCTAAGAAATATAGGAGCAGAATTGTGATGAAGGTCCAGAAGAAGATACAGGTTAGCTGAATGAACTCAAAAAACATACTTATTTAAAAAATCAATCGTAGAGCATGTGCTAGAACTAATCGAGTTACCTATTGAATATGATCACTTAGTAAGAAAATTGAGATACTATCTATCCATGTTTTACGGGAAACATGAATAAAGAAAGTACTTAATACAAATGGGAAGACTCACTATGAGAAGACTGAAGACACAGATTTGGAACACTTTTGAAGGGACCAATTGGGATTTAGACACATATCAATTGATGAAGTTCTCATAGAAGTGTGTATATGAAATTGTAGCAAATCATGTTTTTGAAAATGTATTGGAAAGCTTTATGTTGAAAAGTGGAAGGTGTAACTCATGGGTTACAACCATGAACAGTGGTTTCGTTTAAAGTCTCCATCGAGGACAAATGTCTTCCAAAGATCCTCATAAAATACCTTGATATGCATACAAGAAAATGTTTGATGAGTGACAAAGATGACATTGTGAAAACTCTTGTAAATTGTTGTGCAAAAAAGTGCATAGAAGTCCAACACTACTCATACATAAAAATTTCTCTTTGTACAGTCATCGTATTAGTTTGAAGTAACGAAAAAAACTCGTCAATGGGACAGAAGGAAGCACTGTGATAGGGGGGTCTATGAATTTATCATCCATGTAATAATTCAAATAAATTGTTGCAAGAAAGAAAATGTAAACCAGATCATAACACAGTGGTTAGTACCAAGTCACTTTTAAAAAAAAAGAGACTAGAAAGGCATAACAGGTTATCCTTTGTCATTGTTTTCAAAGGGGGAGAATGTTTAGATATTGTCATCAATGCCAAAGGGGGAGAATGTTGAAAATAGTTTTTGTTGATGTCAAAGGAGTCCATTAATGACAAAGGAATAACCAAAGACATGATGGCAGGGAAAACTCAGTGTAATGTAAAGGAATAACAAAGGAAGCGATGACATGGAATTCATAATGATGTGGCATATGTGATGAGGCTGGAAAGACACATGAGGTGTTATCATGAATTCAGTGTTGCAATCTAACATCATTATGTTTGAATTGAGAAGGAATATTTATGCATATCTCTGCGTAAATGAATAATTGACTCCTTGTGTGTCTAAATCATCAATGGATTGATAGTTTGAATACCTTTACATATGAATCCACAAAGATTAGGTGTAGATCTAGTGAGGGGATCAAGTCAGGCAAAGTCCGATTGAGCTTGATTGACCAATACTCTAATCATTCAATGCAGAGATGTGGAGTTGCAGTCAACTTATTTAGTAGAATTTGGATGCCTAAGATTGTATCAAGAAAATGGATCGACGACAGGGAAAGAATCTGCAAAGTAACTGTGTGTGGAAGGTAAAATTCCGGAGCACCAAATTTAATTTGCTTATTTAGAAGAGGTTGGACGAATAAGATCGTATCAAGAAAATAGATAAACAAAAAGGAAAGAATCTACAAAGTAAATGTGCATGGAAGATAACATTTCGGAGTGCCAAATTGAATTTATGTGTTTGACAACTGATCAGCGGACGAGGAGGATTCCGCAAAGCGATTGATGGTTCAAGGAGTTGCGGAAATATATTTGTGGAAGCCCATTTCAAAATAAAGGCAGGCACATAAGCAATCTGCAATCCACAAAGTGCAGAAGAAGTCGTGTGGAAGATGAATTGCGGAAGAAATTTCGAGAAAAATCGAAATACAGACCTGCAACCCGCAATCTGCAATTGTGGAAGAAACGAGTTTTCGATTACGAAAAGTTCGTTGCGGAAATATAATTGTGGAAGCAATTTTTTAGAAAATTCAAAATGCATACCTGCAATCCACAATCTACATTTGTGGAAGGAAGAAGTTTCTAATTACGGAAAGGTCATTGTAGAAAGATAATTGTGGAAGCAATTTTTTAGAAAAGTAAAAGTGCACATCCACATTCCGCAACCCGCAATTGCGGAAGGAATGAGTTCTTGCAAATTGTGGAAAGGTCGTTGTGGAAAGAAAATTGCTGAAAGGTAATTGTGTAAATGTAATTGTCGGCAATCTGTAGTTCGCAATTTTGGAAAGTTAGTTGCGGAAGGTAATTACAGAAAGGTAAATACAAAAAAGTCAATGTGGAAGGGTCTGTTGCAAAGAGATTATTGCAGAAAGGACATTGCAAAAAGGAAACTGCGGGAGGACGTGATTGATAAATATAAACATAGTTAAAATGATAAATAGAGAGACACGATTTATTCTTTGGAAGAACATGATTAACAAAGGGATGCAATTCTTTGAAAAGACACAATGAACTTGTGTGATGGTTTGATGAAAGGGAATGATGATGGATAATATTTAAACAGAATATTGATTTGATAGTAAAGTGTCTCTAGAGTTCATATCATTGTAGCAGCAAGTAAAATAGAGACCAAGAGAGACATAAGCAGATCTGGAAGTTTAATAAAAACATATTAGGGTGGTAGGGTACTAGTGCTAGGGAAAGCTATATGCTTGCAAGGGGGTCATAAAATCCTTTGAGTAGTATCTTGTAAATAGGGTGTCACAACATCCCTTTAGCAGCAAATGATAAACTAGGGGGTCATAGCCTCCTTCCAATAGTAGCTGGTAAATAGGGTGTAGAATCATCCTTTCAACAGCAACTGATAAAACAGGGGGTCGTATCCCCCTTCCATTAGTAGCTGGTAAATAGGGTGTAGAAGTATCCTTTCAACAATAGCTGATAAAATAAGGGTTCATAGACTCCTTCCAGTAGTTATTGGTAAATAGGGTTTAGTACCATCCTTGTCTGTAGTAGTAGGAAGAACCTATTTGTAAATATAATTTTACAGCAATAGGAAGTATTAGTGGTTTTCCCAATTGGTCTTCCACAATAAATTTGTTTGTTGTGTATCTTGTTGATCATGTGTGTTAATGAATAAATTAAAAGTGGTTTAAGTTATTAAGAAGTTATAAATATTGATTCAGCCCGCCCCCCGCCCCCCTCTTAGTATTTTCCAATATTCCAACACATTTTTCATAGTTCATCTTTCAAACTTCTAGTTATGTTTCGGTTGCACCATTCAGAATCTCTCATTTCTCACTTTTCAGTGGAGGAATCATTGCTCTCATATCTATAACTCTAGCTTCAACTGGAATCAATTAAACATAGTATAACACATCACAGGTCAGCAATCCTTTGGCCTTTGGATGTAACCCCTTTCAGAACATTGTTACTTCTTCAAAGTCAGTGGCTGGGGGAAACCCCAACAACCTTTTGGGAACACCGGTGGAGGTAATTCCTTGCATCAAAATCCTCAATATAAATCTTTGGTTAGGCCTATATTATATTTTCTGACAATGTTAAACTTGCCACCGGTTTCGATTAAATTACCTTCTGACATTCCCGAGTTTGAAGGAAAAACTGGAGAGGATCTCGGTGACCATGTCACAACGTTTGACTTGTGGTGTTCCACTAACTCATTGAACGATGATTCAATTCGACTAAGGTGATTTCAAAAAACTCTGACTAGTATTGTGGCCAAATGGTATATTGAACTTCCATCTGTCGGCGAAGATATTTTTATTAATCTAGAGACCATTTTTCTGAATGATTTTCAACTTCATGTCCATTATGATGCCGGTACAGAACTTCTATTGAATTTTTAGAAAAATAAGGCCACTCGTATATCTAACCATATTTAGGACTGGAGAAGAATAAAGAGGCTCATTAAAGTTAATATTCCTCCTGAATTCCTGTTGGAATGGTTTTTGAGGTCTCTATTGTCGTACATTTCAAAGGAACTTTCAACTTCGGGAGTGACCTCGAAATAGGAAGCCATACTCAGGGCCCAAAAAATGGAATTGATCTATTCCCATATTGGTATTTTATACAAAATTATACCTGAGGTTCCAAGGTCCAATACAGAATTTGCAAAACTGAAGCCTGGACAACATGTCGATGGCATGGTGGGTTCAGTTGAATCACCAACTGTAGAATTACTGGGAAAATAGATACATTAATTATTAGTCAAACAATCTACAGCAGAGGCAACCAAGGTTGCCACTCCTTCACCCCATAATGTGAATTTTTATGCACAATCTACTCAAAAGAGAACTCAACATCCCAGTGGGAAAACGAATAAGGGTAAAAAGGGTGAGGGAGGTCAGAATAAACAAAAATCCACAAATAATGTTGAGGGGGAAAAGAATTTAATGAAGAAAGTAAAGTTTCCTTGCAATTTATTCAAGGAATATCACTTGACCTATCAATTTCCCTTAATGGATTAAGAATAGAAGTTGTTGAAACAAAAACAACCTGTAGTCCTTAAGGACCTACTCCTGCAAGGACAGAATGAAACTTCTAGTGTTTCGAAGAATGTTGGGAGCACACAGACTGCTTGATCAATCTTATGTAAACATGGTTCGATCCCAAACCTTACTGCAAACCAAAGCCAAAAATGATGAACCTAAGTTTTCACTAAAAGATAAATAAACTCTCAAAACATCAGCCCCACTCTCCATTGAGAAACCGGTTGATCCTATGCCAAAGATACCAAAAGGTGTTTTCAAAAATACATTCCACAATTCTAATGTGAGGTTTTCTCCCAACTACTCAGTTGTGGAGGACCTGGACCAAAATCATTGGGCAATGTCAGACTTAGAAGTGCTACAAAGTTGTCCTTCGTAATGAGATGCACTTTTGGCGACCATTGGTAGTATGGAATCTGTGAACTTGATGGGTAATTTTAACTTATCTGATGTCAAACCACACCCACCTTACCATGTTTCCTTTTCGATTGATGTATTCCATGGTAGAAAAACCATTGGGTGAATGGTAATAGATGAAGGTCCATCCACATGCATAATGTATATTTCATGTCGAAAAGCTCTAGGATCCTCTGAGTTAGTTTCATCTAACACTTTTCTAATCACTTTCGACGAAAGATCGTTCATATCACACGGTATCCTTCCTACTTTCAATATAAAGCTGGTAGGGAAAATGATCTTAGTTGAAACTGAAGTTGTTGACGCCCCTCTGGATTATAACTTACTCCTGTGGAGGAGTTGCACCTATGCTATGTGTGTTATTCCATCATCTGTCATCTATGTCCTCGTGTTACCCCACAAAGGAAATTTAGTGACTGTTGATCAACTTTCATATACACTAAAGGTTCATATGGAGACTTCTAAGTCTAACATACCTTTGATTGATCAATTGCACCCAGCAAATGAGAGTTTGGGAGTTGGGATGTACACATCAATTATGGGAAATTTTGATATGCCCACTCCTATAAACTACCTAGGAATGACTAGCGTAGGGAAGAACATTTGTACAGTTGTAGATAGAAATGGCCCATGGGTTCTCGCTTTGCAAGAAGAGCTTGACATGTCCTTATCAGGAGCATAAGTAGCCTACCAAGATATATTCGATGTTATTGTTGATTCCAACTTGACTCCTTTCATCTCAAAGGATTCAGATGAATCCTACTTTCCTGCTTGGGCAGTGAAATCAACCTAATCATATGACTTCATACATATGGTTTTACCTTCGAACAAAGACATTATGGAGGCCATGATAGGATTGGATAAACTTTGTGAAGACATACATAAGAAGTCCTATTTCCTACCGGACCTAATTAGGATCGAAAACTTTGAGTTTCACGTGAGACTAACTAAAGGTATTGATCATCCTATAAACCTTTTTCCTAAGGAAGGATTGTTTTCCTAGGGGAATATGAAAAACATTTTTGTTACTATACCGATCAATATCTCCACAAAACCTAATGTTGTGGTGAATGTTCATATTGGATCAAATTCTTCACTAGAACAAATTTCCATATATACTTCCCTATTTAAGGAGTTCTAATATGTATTTTCATGGTATTATGAGGATATTCCAGGAATCGACCCATCCATTATAGAGAATGAGATTAGAACTTACCCTAATGTTAAATTCATTTCGCAAAATCTTTGACCTATGAATCCACGGAAAGCAGTAGTCATCAAGGTTGAAGTGGAAAAAGTGTTGAAGGTAGGTTTCATTTACACTACCTCTCTCATGGAATGGGTATCCAATCTCATTCGATCAATAAGAAACAAGGGACCATATGTGTTTGTACTGACTCCAGTATTTGAACAAGGAATTCCCTAAGGATAACTACCTGACGTCGTTCATAGATCAGATTATTGATATGTGTGTGGGAGTTTGTTTATGGATGGATTCTCAGGATATAACCAAAACCAAATTAAACCTGAGGACTAGCATAAAACTATCTTTATTTTCCCCTGGTGTACGTTCATGTACAAGAATATTCCTTTTGGCTTGAATAATTTTCAGTAAACCTTTCAAGTGCGTCTTATGTGTCAAATCAAGGTGACTTCTAGGCTTCATAGCCTCTAACAAGGGTATAAGGGTCGATCCATTGAAAGTCGAGGTGATTGTTAATCTTCCTCCTCCTTAAACCATTAGACAACTACAAAGTCTATAGGGAAAGTCCAACTTTCTCCAATGGTTTATTGTCAATTATGCTAATATAACTAAGGGATTCATGCACTTGCTCAAACAAGTCACCCCATTCCTATGGGATGAAGTCATGCAAAAATATTTCGAGGCATTATAGAAAACGCTATTATCATCTTCTCTCTTGTGTCCACCATATTACACGAAGGACTTTATATTGTATCTCGCCACATCTGAGTCCACATTTGGTGTAGTTCTAGTTCAGGAGGATGACAAGTTCCAAGAACATGTCTTCTACTACCTTAGTCATGCTTTGGCTGGTCCTAAGCTTAGATCTTCGCATGTTGAGAAACTAGCTTTAGTGGTTGTTTATGTCATTCAGAGGCTGATACATTGCAACCTTAGTCATGCTTTGGCTAGTCCTAAGCTTAGATCTTCGCATGTTGAGAAACTAGCTTTAGTGGTTGTTTATGTCATTTAGAGGCTGATACATTGCATCTTGCTAAGGACAACTATTTTGGTTGCAGACGTGAATCCATCCCAGTATGTATTATCCCGATGAATAATCGGGGGGAATTTTAATAAGTGTATTTTCATACTCCAGGAGATTGACTTATATTTTCAGTCCGCCAAATCAAAAAAATCCCTAGTGTTTATGGAACTTATCTCAAAGTTCCCAAGTGATGAAAGCATAGTGGTAGAAGATGAGATATTTACTTATGATCACATTTTATTGATATCATCCTCTAATCCTTGGTACAGAGATATATTTGTATATATTTAGAATTTGAAGTGTGCCACGACCTTCTCATGAGAAGATCGATGAAAGTTAAAGTTGAACACTAAAAAATACCTCATTATCAGAGATACATTGTATATAAGAGGGGTAGATTCCATATTACGTCGATTCCATACCCATGAGGAGGTCAAGTTTGTCCTGAATGATGCTCATGGTGGAGCATGAGTGGGTCATTTATCTGGGTTAGAAATGGCCCACAAGATCTTGCGTTCCAGTTATTTCTGACCTATCATCTTTAAATATTGCATACAAGTTGTGAAACATTGTCATTCCTTCCAGCTATAAACCAGAAAGATGTAGTTGCATCATGATCCTCTCTATCCCATTATCGCAATAGGTCCCTTCACCAAGTGGGGGGTGGATTTCATTACTTACAACCCAGTGTCTACTAAGGGGAATATGTATATAATTTTCATTGTAGACTACTTTACGAAGTGGGTAGACGAAACACCTACCTTTAACACCGATGGTGAGACTACAATTTACTTCATGTTCAATCAAATCATCATGCAATTTGGTATCCCAAATAATATTGTCACTAACCATGGCAGTCACTTTCATAACAAGATTATGACAAAGTTGGCTACAATGCTATGTTTTAGGAAATACCACTCATTATCCTTTTACCTACAAGCGAATGGCCAAGTAGAAGCCATTAATAAAACTTTGAAAACCATTCTCAAGCAAACTATCAATGTGAGTATATCAAACTGGAATATCATGTTGTATCCTGCACTTTGGGAATACCACAGTGAATGTTAAGATTTCCATAGGGTTTTCATCCTTCCATCTCATTCATCAGGTGGAAGCGGTCACACCAGTGGAATGCGAGATACCATCCCTAAAGATAAAAATTCATGTGCTACCTTATACTTCTATAGAGGAACGTTTATTGCATATAGAACATCTAGATTAACAATGTAGAGATGCGCTTACAACAAATGAAGCACATAAGAAATGGGTAAAGAAACAATATGACAAGATTTTCAAACCTAGGGTTTTCTTTGGAGGAGAGCTTGTTTTGGTTTACGATCAGGATAAGGAACCCCTGGGGGAAGGAAAGTTCAAATCTATGTGGTTAGGCCCGTACATTTTGTCAAAGGTACTGAATAAGGGAGCGTATGAATTAGTTGATTATGATGGTAACAAGTTGCATGAGCCTCATAATGGGATCTACCTGAAAAAAAAGTAATATGCTTAGGCATTATGCTTTTTCTTGTATTATAGTTGTACACTTTTCTAAATGGTCATTCATGATTAGTGTTTCTTACGTAGTCTAGTGTTTTCTTAGATGTCTTTAGATTGGTTCATAGGATTCTCTTACGGTGAAATCCGTCACACTTGCAACCTAGATTCAGCTACTTGGGTCATTTATGCACCCACAGGACAACTAGTTTCCTCAAGTGGCGCTTGCTTAGGTCCTGCAACTAACAATGTATCTAAATACAGTGTTGTTATTGAGATTCTTTGGGATTTTATATCACATGGTATCACCTTCCTGGAATTCAGACTTGACTCTCAGTTAGTGGTCTCTCATCTTAATGGAGTCTATCAGGTGAGACATCCTACTCTTTTACATAAGTTTTTGAGGATTAGGTTACTTGAAATAAATTTTGATCATCTTATATATTAACACATTTCAAGAAATCAAAACACAATTACTGAGGCATTTGATAGCTAAATTTTAGACTAGAATTTGTCACACACTTTATAAAACAAATGCACAGATATACATATAAACACATGTAAATAACTGAATATATATAAGAAGGTCCATATGCATCAAGTTCTGGTCCAAAGATCCAGTCAATAAGTGCATCAAAATACAAAAAATAGAATCATAATCCCCAATATGCTAAAATATATGGAGGCTCGTCAACCTCATCAGCTGCAGATGCCTCCTCCACAGCCTCTCGGTAGCACATCACAGCCTTGGACACCTTCCAAAGTAGGCATAACTATGATGGAGGTACACCCACCACATGCTCCTACATGGTTATGGGAATCCTCTCCATCCTCAAATTCAATACATCATGTGTAATTCTATCCAGCTTTCCCTCTGCAATATGAATCATAGCGTCGTCACCAACTCTATCTACAGGTCATACAAAATTCCCAGTATGCATGTCTGGACAAACAAGCCCAATATCTGCATGACATTAAAAGATGACTTAGACTCGAATAAGATATATATGTAAATAACACTTATGAACAAAAATTCATAAAAAGTTAAGTATTTGAAAAACAAATACTCACCCATCTCGCACCATGCTTCTCCTGGAGGGATAACTAACTTGGGATCTCCATGGAAATTGAAACCATCATAAAGAAACTTCTCTAAAGAAGGCACCTAGCGGATCCACCATGCATAGAAATCATTTTCATATCCTCCCTGGATTTCACCACCACCATGGGGAAGGAATACATCCCCCACCGTGTGAGCCTAGGATCACATGGAGGTGAAGGTTGAAGTCTTACTGTGGGTCTCAGAGCAGGAAATCTCTAAGAAGAATAATACTACCAAGATTCTAGCATATCCAAGGTTCTTCTTTCTCCCCAACCTGTAGTCTGTTAGTTGTTTCTTCATAATTATGAACAACCTCGAGCACAAGTCAAAGACTACACCTCACAAACATTCCACCTCTATACACATGTGGTTTCACATATCCAAATGTAGTGCGAATGAACCCACCACTCAGACAACAGTGCTCACAAGCACTTTCAGTGTAAATCTAGTGATCTGAGAAATCGAGATCTGTGTCCACGACTTCTGTGTACCTGTAAAATAGTATGCATTTACATAGTCGTGCACGCTAATGGGATCACCCCCATGACCGGTTCCACCCAAGTTAACTTGTGTCCCTCTATGAGATAATCTGGTGACGAAATATATGTCATTTACAATTAATTCTAGTTTCTTGCCTTAAAAGTCAAACATGCCTTGCTCAGGATCCCATAACCACACCAACATCTCCAAGAATTGAACATGTGACCGCATTTCTGGTGTGTGGTAAAATTTCAATAAGCCACACCTACGGATGGCATTTGACATCATTGGATCCCCCATTGCTAATGTATCCATGTCTTTATTTTCCCTTTCCCTCCATTCTAGAACCATTTTTTCCAGCAAAATGAAACTATTGACCATTAATTCATGAAAATACCTAATTCGTAGGACTCGCGACTATCTAGTGGTGACATCATGTGTCACTCGTGGGTTGCAAATTTCATACCCATGATTACATCACCAAATTGTGAATTTGTAATGGGATACCTACGAGTCTTGCGTAGTGGCCTTATAACTTTCCAAATGACCTCAAATGGGCATAAAAATCAAAAATTGAAAGCATGAAATGAAAGATGATGGAGATGTGAATTACCTATAACTTACAGTTTTGAAATCTGTCCACTGGTTTGAGCACACGATTCGTTCGAAGATCAGAGCTAAAACTTGCACTATTTGTGGTAAAAACCAAATGAAATGTTTTTTGAACGAATTTTCACTATTTATAGTAAAAATTTCAAACCTTTTACCTTCTTTTATACAGTTTTTTGTCAAATTCTTTGATTTGGACTAATTTTTATTGTTTCTACCTAGCTTTCCACGGTATGGATGAAATTGGAGTGTATTTCCTCAGCATATAGGATAGGAATTGGTCCCTTTTGCATAAATGCATCTATACCTTGTCCCCTTATGAACCTTAGGTTCTCCTTTTTATCCACGGACTATGATCTACAACCATTTTTTACCCTTTAAACATCATTGTTCTTCCATGGTTAGAGCATACCTCACATGGGTTATCCTAGCTAGAACACTTCTTGTTGTTTCTGGTACCCATGCCGCATATTTCTAGGTTGTGGGAGCCTTTGTAGTTTCTTTTCACACAAAAATGAATCGTATTTTGTATCTTTTCCTGAACTACCCTTGGTTATAAGGCTCCTTCCATATGGATTTATCTTCAAGCCTTGGTCTGAGTCGTTAAACATGACTAGATGGTCAAGTTTCTTGTTCTTTCAGACTCATTAAAGTAAATGAAGGATCATCCATGACGGTATAATTTTAACCCTTTTTTGGACCCTATGGATTACTTACAAAAAAGGAATACTCTAGTTCCCTATGACTAGAAGAGTATCTTCATGTATATATTTATCTCTTTTCCGGTCCTAGAGGACTAAATTTATGGAAAAGGAACCTGTTTGACCTTACTTTTCTCTTTTTTCGTGCTCTAGATTAAAAAATGAAAAATATTCTGATCATTATTTATGTGATTTTCATTCTCATTAAACCTCAGTACAAAGCATCGAGTTTATTGTTGTTTATCCCATTCTCATAAATAAATAGAACATTTCAAGTGATCTTCTCTTTCTTCACACTCGTTAAACTAAGGCTACATGCTTTCTTTTGAAGGAACGATGGTTTGGTGCTAGTTTACCTCTTTTTCAGACCTTGCCAACTAAGTACAAAAAAGGTATACCTTAGTTCTTTGGAAGCTAAGAGAGTTCTCCTTTGGATTGTTGTATACTTTGACTAAATTTAGGAAACAACACCCCCCTAGAGTCTTCTTTGGAGTTTTCAGACTCTTAAAACTATGAAAACACTAACAAGCATTCACTAATTTAGCTCATAAAATCCACGGATTAGTGTCATATCAAGCACTATTATCTCTTTTCTTCAAGCTTTCTCAAAAATTAAGAAAGAATCAACTTGAATTTCTTGGACTCGTTAAAACTTAACAACAAAGGAAGGAAGGAAATACACTCTTTTTATTATAAGTTCTTGGAAGCAACTCATCCTTGAACAAATCACTAGTTTGAATATTTCGATACTCATGTCTCAGTTTTTCAATTCCCAATTCAACTAACACTTTGAGTCACTATTCCTCCACTTTTCATAATACACTTAGAATCTGTCCATGTCTCCTACATGGAAGATAGGTCTAGTTGTTCCCTTGAGAGTTTAAATCTTCCTTGGGTCCTCTCTGTGTCATGCTCATTGTTCAAGGATCATATACCCTCTATCTTCTCATCAGGATCCCTATCACTTTAATCTTTGAGATCATCCTATGTACATCTTCCCTTATCCAGTCTACTAGTCACTCATGTGATATTTTGAAGGATTCATCACATTCCTCTTCACACAAATGGATTTTGATTAGTACCTCCTACAAAATAATACCTAGAGTTTCAAATATAGTACCTTAGTATCTACGGCTCATATTGGTGGACTTCTCTGCATTAGTTGTCAATACAACTCTCTAACTAGCATTTCAATGGTATCCTTCCATGTTCAACTTCAACTCATATATTCACATGGTAGGATTCGTACAGGTTTCTATGGATTTGGACGAAGACCTTGTTTTACACCTTATAACCTAAGTTGTGAAATATTATGTCATGCCTCGTGACACTATTTCCAGCTATTGAAGATCTATCATTGTACTTATGTGTCTTTTATCCACCTTTGTAAAACATGCATGGCCTTGTTGACCATAATATATAATGTAAATGTGTCTTGTAAAGGAGATAGTGTTCCACATTATTAAACATGGAATCCTTAGCGATGATTTTGTAAATGACCTTGATTTGTTTGTTTCAGGTACTCCTCTGCGACCTTGATTCTGATTCCTTCAAATTAAAATATTGTAATGTATTTCAGCCATCATTACCCTCTGACCTCACACATTTTGAAGTATTCTGATTCCTTCAAATTAAAATATTGTAATGTATTTCAGCCATCGTTACCCTCTAACCTCACACATTAAGGGGCATCTATTATACCATGAAACGACACTTCTTCACCCAAGTAATGACACCAAATGTGTTGTTACACAAAAGGAAAGTATGGATTGAAGTATCCTTAACATTATAGATGGATGAGATCCTTTATACATACTTACCTCTTCAGCTTTGCCACTTTTTATGGATGAGTTTTCCTTGCACTCGCGGTTCCTCTTATGACAACTCATGTGTCACTCGCGGGTAAGCCCAAATTCAACCCATGAGTTATCCCTTCAGGAAAGTCATGAGTCACTCGCAAGTTGCCTTATATATATCCATGATCAATTTCATTCAGATAAGTTTAAAAATAAAAGAATGATTTGTTTAGGGGCAGTTGGATCCAGATTGCTAACTTCCCTAACTCCCCTAACCATCATAAAGTAGATTTCCCTCACAACAAATATTGTGATCCCTCTTTTCTATTTCCTTAACATTTCCTCTCTAATATTTTTTGATAAATTTTTAATCCATTTCATTAAGATCTATGCTCAATGTGGATAGTGACACATATGTATAATGTCTAGTAAGCAAGATTTCATGTATAGATTATCATTTTTCGTTATATATACTCATGTTTATACAAATTTCATTTATTAATATAAAAATATGGAAACCTTATTTGCTTATTATGGATAGGCACATTATCTATGGAATTCGAATGTGTTCCATCAACCTAGCATGGATTCAATCACACCTATACATCCCAATACTCAATATACATTGAATTCATCAGATTAATTTTCCTCTGCTAAATCCTCTTCCATTATGAGATTCTTTCCTAGGGGAAAAGGCACATCCTTTATTCTCCTCCATTGTGGATTGTTGAATGGTATTCCTTTATCTCTCTATACTGTTGAGTGGTATCCCTTTATCTCTCTGGAATGTTGATTTGTATCCCTTTATCTCTTTCCTTTCAAACCCAACCACAAAAAATATTATATTCTATAGTGGATTCTCCAGGTACCAATACAATAGGATACCATAGCCATAAAGATCATTATTTACCAAAGTTTCTTCTATCCAATGGGTGAGTTGAACATATATAATGAAAAAATCTATATTGGGACTTAATTCATATTCTATTTGGGTGTTGTGATGTTTTCTTCAATGGTAGGAGATGCAATATTTGGAAACTTATTCTTACATGTGTTATGCCATATTAGTTATCCATTTTCTAGATGCAATATGTTAAATTGAGAATCCAAATAAGGGTTTTTATGAGGTTACCATCGGATTTTCGACATTATCCAGCTAAAAAAACCGATGAACAACCAATTGGCACCACAAAATTGTCATCGAATTTACTATTTGAATGTCGAATATCCTACATAATTTAATGTGGTAAGAGGGAAGCGATATGACAATTGTGTGACACACTATTGCTGGTTGGACACCCCTTTTTTCCAAATTCATCAGCTATCTAACCTATTTGTGTCACATTTTTTATATCGTTGTGTCAGTTTAGATCACACGTGGGTTATCCTTGTGGTCGATATACCAACTATTTTGCAATTTGATATATGACGTCAAAATGTCGGATACTGTCGGATAGCCGACTAATATTAAGTTCAATATATGATGTCTAGACATCGGACATGGTTGTATAGTTGACATTTTTTTAGATGTGACGTTTAAATGTTGGAGTTGGTTGGACATCCAACTACATGATGTCGGATAAAATCCTATCTTTGCATATATTTTGTACTAAATTTTGGTCGGATAAAGAGCGTTTAGTGGGTCGGACAACCAACGTTTTTTCACTTCGCCGAATAACCGCCAAAATTGCACTAACGATATTTTTGACCCAAATTCATGTAATGTGTGTAGAAGGAGCAAGTCGATAAGCTGACTTGAAGGATAGATGACTTAGTCGATCAGCCGACTAATTCGATGAACTGACTTAGTCGATCAGACGACTAAGTCGATAGGCCGACTAAAACTAGAGATTAGGTCAACCACCTAAGGTCGTGTCGGTTCACCGAACTGACAAGTAGTTATTTTGTAACCGTTCTGTAATCATATATATTAGGTTGTTGAGCCAAATGAGAACTTAGTGCAGTTCTTTGTGTTGTATGGACTCATTCGTATAATATAATCTGTTTATTCATCTACTTGTTCTTATCTCTTGTCTTTATATATATATATGTGTGTGTGTGTGTGTGTGTGTGTGTGTGTGTGTGTGTGTGTGTGTGTGTTTTAGTGTGTATTATTGGTAACCTTATGTGATCTGTGAGATTACAACACTGGTTCCATTACCGGTAGTACATGACTGAAATGTATGCAAACAGATGATACCAGAGCAGGAGATTAAAAACTATTTGCAGAATTATGCGCGAAGGAACAAATTAACAATCGCACAAGCAAAAGCAATATTTTTCACAAAAACGTATGAAAAGTTTGTCGAATCAGTGCCCCAACTTTTGAAGAAACTCCTGGATGAGAAAGCTGGAAGTGACTAAAGAACAATAGTTGCTGGAAAAACTAATCCGAGGAGGTAGAACAAACTTGTCGGAGTTGAGAAAATCGTCAACGACTTCTGCGAGGAGCAAGCAGTCGAAGATAGAACTTCGATGGAAACAGTCAAGGAGAAATTTTACATAGATCTCACCGAACAATTTCAGTTTTCCTTACCGACCTTGCTGTTCAAATTCCTGATTGAGAAGGGAGTAGGACATATTGTTGAACCTCAACCATCACTTCACGAACTGCCATCAAACTCTAACTGGGCGGAGAAGCAAAGGAAGTGGGAAAAATTTATTGCAGAAAGGGAGTGGGAGTACTTTCTAAGAAAATATATTGAACTATCTGGGCTTTCTAAAAAGCGTCGGGTAGGCTATGGGGGGGGTAGCTGGTCATATGTCGAGATAGAGTAGAGTGGATTCTAGTCGACTAGAAATAGATACCAGTCACCAGTAATGAGAAGTCAACTAAAAGGGAACTCAAGAGAATAGTATCATATAAAGGTATGTCGGACATTCTGAAAATAGAGAGGGAAGAGAGACAACAGAGGAGGGAAGCAAGAAGAGAAAGAGCCTTAGAGCTGCATAGAGGAAGGAGTCCTAGGGCGACCAACAAAGAAGAGAATCTGCTAGAGTCAGGTCATGACTGACATGAGGAAGTCATGGAAAAAGAAACGTCCCCTACGGAGGAAGAATTAAGGATAGAGTAGCTAGAAGCTCTCCAATTAAGATCTCCCAATGAAGGAACAACCCTCTCTCCATTGAATCCGTGTACTCGAATACACACTATTTTTGAAGAGGACCTCCAACTACGAGCTGGTGAATTTAGTATATGGATTCGACTAGATGAAGAAACATACACTGGATGACACCTCATTATACGTCGACCAGAGGAAGGAAATTGGGTGGCCTTTCAAGCGGCACCCTCCAACCGAAGTATCCACTTACTCTTACCAACACATGAAGGAGCACCCCCCCACCAAATATAGATTTAGAAGACACACAACATTCCAAACTATGGACAAATAGTTGTAGTGGACCCTCAATAGCAGAAGTCGACATCAACCGACTGCCAGTCGACGAAGAATCCAGAACCAACGAGAACAGAAGTTCCATCGACCAGAGTCCCATAGAGAAGAATACATTAATAACCCCGCCACCCTCACCACCACCCCCACCTTTTGAGAGCAGTGACAGTGATTCAAACATGGGTCACATATCAGCTCACATTCCTCTATATGAGGGGGATGAGGACCCCAGACGACATTGGTTCGTCTATGAGTCGACTTGGGAGGCCAACCAAGTTACAGATGAAGATAGACAAATGGCACAATTCATCGGTGCCTTGAGGGAAAGGGCATTGACGTGGTAAATTACCATTTCGGAAAGACAACCTAGAGCAACAAAAACCGAGATCAAGGTGCAATTTTTGTCATTTTTCAAAACTCCAGATGCCAAGCACCCGGCCGCGAAAAAACTAAAAACTACATCACAAAAGCCAGGGGAAACTGTCCACGACTATGATAAGCATTGGAAAGACCTTTTGAGTCAGTTGGACTATGTTATAGATGAACAGTTACTAATCTAGTGGTTTCTTGTAGGGCTATCTGAAAAAGTGTGCCGACATATCAGTCTGGAAATGTTCAAATCTTACGAAGATGATCTAACAAAAGCTCTTCAAGTGGAGATGGACGAGGACATACCCGCTTACCTCACAGACCACATATTGGAGGAATAGCTCGAGAATGTACAGAAGTCTCTAAAGGAGTTAAACTTCAAGAGTCAGGAGATCTGGTGCATCAAATGCTCGACGGCCGTCCATTCCAAGGACAACTGTCGACAGGAATACAGCTGACAAGACGTTCGATTCATGTAGTCCAAATATTTTTGCAGCATTTTCCAAGAGCACGGAGACCATTCGACGAAATACTACCCATTCAACATGAAGAACGGCAAGGCCTCCTGGTGTGCCATCTACGAGACTGAAAATCATAACATGGCCGACTGTCATTTGAACCTGAAGAACCGACAGAATTATCAGGCGGTCTACCAAATCAATGCAGTGGCACAACATAATAAGCAAAACAATCTAGCAAATGATCAGAATGGTCAGAGATACGATGGTCGACAATATGAGCACCGGTACGACAATCGACGTGCAGGCTATGGAGTCAGAGGTTGATTCCCTAGGAATCGAGACAACCGACCGCGTCGACCCATTCAGTGCTTTACATGTTATAAAGAGGGACATCGGTATGCAAACTGTCTATATAAAGACATAACTAATCTCAAATTTTGTACTCACTGTGGGGTAGGGGATCACTCACTAGAGGATTTCCCTACCATGTTAGAAAAAATTAATACAAAAAAAAATGTTAATGTCTTGTCCTGTGTGTAAAAAAATGATGTAATAAACACAAAAAATTTGCATATTGTAACTTGAAAAGGAACAAAAATAGGAGCTGATAACCCAAGAATCAATAAAATAAAAGAGAAACATGTCTATCCTAACCCACTGAAAGAGAAACAAACATACAAAGAAGCAACCAATGTATTCAAAGAAATCGCACAACAAGAAAACGTTCATGACATTCGACATAACACAATAAAGGAATTAATCCAACTCGTTCAAAAAGACAACTCAGTATCCCAATTCATTGATTTGCTGTATGAAATAAAATGTACCAACTCTGAAAAACAAACAAAAAACATTTGCAGCTTAAATCAAAAAGACAAAGGTGATGCTGACCCACTTGTCGACCAAGAAATCGAAGGATACCACGTCCGACAAGTAGTGCTCGACTTTGGTTCACAAGTCAACATCATGACTCGTGACACTTGGGAACAAATGGGATAACCTCGACTCTATGAGTTAGGCATATACCTGAAACTAGCCGACCAGGGCCTAATTGAACCCATTGGAGTTTGGAAAAATGTTGACACGACTATAAAAGGAATCTTGACCAAGGTCGACTTCGAAATAATTGACCCAAAGGAAGGATCCAGTTCCTTCCCAGCATTAGTAGGTCGACCTTGGGGTAGAAAGATGCAAGCATCCATATCCCTAGACAAGGAACAAATCAAATTAAAAGGAAATGGAAAAAAGGTCATTGTACCCATTCATCCATCTCAAGGGGAACCTTGGACTAAACCTATCGATGAAGAATTCGATGTCCAAAAACTCTACCAGATCCAAAACAATGCATATTACACAGAGCTAAATATCCATGGAGAACTGCATGTAGGCAACCAAGACTCAGTTGGTTATAATTCTGACACTAAATTATATGATTGGGAGATCAAGAACTACGAAACACAAGAAAGACGGTGCTGGACTATACAAAAAGTGCAGAAAAAGCACACCCAACAGTGCTTCATAGTGTCCATTGTCCCAAAAATATTTGAGAAGAAAATTAGGGAACACCCTACCTTACAACCTACCAACCTAAATACTACACAACTACCAAGATACAAGGAAAGGGAATCACCAGTCATGCATGTCGAACAAGTGTCCAAAAATATTGGTGAACATGGCCAACTTCAAAGCCTAGTCGAAACTTTTACTGGACAAGCTGTTAGATGGTGGGATACCCATCAAACAAGACTGCAGACCTGGACAATGGCTTCGACTTATTTTGTCGAAAGGTTTGGTGAAAAGAAGTTAACCCAACAAGCTCAGATACCTGTATTCACTCAAGGACAGAACCTAGAGGATCATATCAAAACCTGTGAAAAGGAGTGGAGAAGACTTGGCTACAAGGATGAACGTGCATGGCCACACTTGCTCCCATCAGCCCTCGCCAACTTACCAAACAAATGGTATAAAATGGAAGAAGCTAGAGGTGAAACCTTCGTATGGCATGAACTTAGGGAAAATTTCATTAAAGATTTCAACTTTATGCCACAAAACAAAAACTTGGTCGAAACAGCAAAACAGATTAAAGAATTTATACAATCGACCGAAAACAAACCCTTAAAAGATAATAGACAGACAATGAAATGTAACAATATACAAACAAGGTCAAAGCCACAGTTGACAAGATTACAATTAGAAAACGAAAACACAAAAGGAAAAAGCTTTCGATGGAAATCTAGCCATATATATATCTACTATTTCATGAATCATGATGAACATGTTAAATGTTGGACTATATATGTTTGCTTCTACTTAATGCTGAGTAACTGTGTATCCTTGTATGTTTTATGCGTCTTCATATGCATTATGTTAAGTTTTTAATATCAGCATTTATCCTTGTTCATGTTCATGGGGTTGTCTGCCCGTATGCATTGGTGTTGGTCGCGTCCTCTTCGGCGGTCGAAGGGTCGGGGACGTGACAACTCTCTTCAAGTCCTGCCACCAAATATCAGCCTTTCCTAAGAGTTTATATATAGCCATCCTAGCCTTTAACTGGTTATAATAATTATATATTTCAAAGTACTTCTTCATCCCAAACAGCCAAGACTCAGCTTCCTCCCCCTTCTCAGTCTCTCCATTAAAAGTTGGTGGTTTTATCTTTTTGAATTCCCCTGAGATTTCCTCATGAGGTTTGTATTTCCTCTTCTTGACATACAGATCGTCATCACTACTGTCACTAGTAGTATGGTAACTTTGTCATTCACCACACACTTCAGACAAAGAACTACTTCAAGTTTTTGTATGCTTCATCCTTTCAAATTTTCCTTGATGACTAGCATCTTCAGATTCTGCTTTCCTACCCCTACCCTCAGTTTGAAACTTTTCCATTAGGATTTGATTCAACTCTTCTTGAGCCCTCTGAATCCTTTCATTCTCTCTCTTTATAGACTCCATTCCATTTTTCAAATCTTTTACAGTCTGTAACAGCTCTGAAGAATTTGTAGTTAAATCCTCTGGTATAGGATCTCTGGGTAAATTTCCTATTTCTGTAGCTGGAGACTCCTCCTGTGCATACTCTTCCAGCCTTTCCATACCTTCCTGTTAAACTTCAAAAAAATACAATTCTCTGTTGAATAACATTTTAAAAATAAAAATACGTTAGCATAATAATTTGATTTACTGTTTTATGAAAGCTAGTTTGGCTGCATCAAGGCCTAGTGTTTGAATCTTATGCTCTGATACCACATGTCAAAACCCCAAATTTTCACAAAAATTTAAAATTTTGAGATAACAATAAATGCTAAAACCTGTGGTTTACTAACAACTAATAGTTGGCATAAAGGAAACAGTGAAGTAATTAGTTTCACTAAAATCTAAAATAACTTAACAGTTTATTTTTCATAGCAAGAACAAAAAAAAATTGTGTGTTGTTTGCTTCAGTTTACTGATTAGTTCTTTTATGTCAGTAGGTGGAATCTACTTTTGAATCCAGGGCTTACTTAGAAATCGTGCTAACGCAGTTGAATATTGTTTCTTACAGTTTTTATAGGTATGATCGATCGAGTATATTTTAAGAGATGTTTTACTGTCAGTGGTATTTTGTTTGCAAATTAAAAAGCTTAGTAAAAAAATAAGCTGCTAAACTCTAGATAGCTCCTATAAGGTAAAATCATTTGATGTTCATCAGTGTTTCAATTAAACAAGATTGGAAGTAAGTAACGACAGTATAACATATTTGCGACTCTAAACATTAGAATCTCAGTTACAAGTATTTCTACTTTAGTCTAAGTGTTTTGTAACATTTATAAACATTGTTTTTGTCAGTATTTATGCAATAGTATCTTATCTTGCATGTTTGTTTATTGACCCTTATTTTGTTTCTATCAAAAACTTACAGCCTGTTATCTTATGAACAGTAAAAACCTTCGAGTGTAAAACTATGACCATCATGCCCTTCTATATGAGCTTATGTTTTCCGCTATTTTATTCCCAAGTCTAACTCTCTCTTCTAGTAACTTTTGGATTTAATAGGGTCGTTCCTATTCCATTTATCAGTTTTGCTTTTATAATTAACTTATAGTTCACTAGACATTCTGCACAAGAATAAAACCAAATTGAATTATACTCCCAAGTGTTATCAAAGTATTGTCGCTTAAACTATGTGATAGAATTTCATGATAACATTCTTACCTTCAGCTGTGTTCTACATCACAGCTTTGATGCTATTTGAGTTATCAGTTCAAGTAAATTTCGTAGATATGCATAATCGATTTGTTTGATGGACATTCAATATACCAATAGTTTGTTATTATAATGTATTTTAATCTGGCCTTTAAATTCCTTTGCATTATTACAAGGTACTATCTATAAGGTTTAGACTTGTAATGCCCTTGTTGCAAAAGGGTTTACTATGCACAAGATAAAGTTTATCTTTGCTACAAGAGAAACTATAGTCATTTAATAGTTAGCATGCACTCTTTTATACTATATTAAAGACTTAAACTTTGACCTAATCTATAAACAAGATATATATTACATGATTTCTATCTTATCAAAACAATGTTTACAGTATATTTATGCCACCACTTATATCGTTATGGTGATGTTATTATATGACAATATAATGTCATTGGTAGCAAGGGATTTATGCATAATCCACATCGAGCTTTAATTTAGATTTATATATAACCCTATAGCTTGGTCAACATAACCCCCATGTTGATAAACTCGGAATTATGTTAATATAACACATTGTACAAATGATTAGTGATTTGGTTACAAATTATTGGGTTGACAAAGGTTTACTCCACGCTACATTAAACAAATAATTGGGATATTGCTTCCATGCAGGAACTATAGGACACGACCCTTGTTGCATGGATAAATTTGTTGCTACGTGGTTGATTTCTGTCCATGCCTGGAAAGTATATAATGTACTGGAAACCTAACCAAAATCATTCCTATCCTGCAGTTTACGCTAGCTCTAGGGTTGCTTGGCTGGTCTCCCATGGCGGCCGTCGTTTCTCCTTGTTATAGTTACCTTGACTCCATGTTGCTTTCATTCTCCGGTGTGTGGTTTTTGGATGTTGATTCTTTCTCTACAACAAGTGAGGTTTTCCTACTACCCTTGTCTCGCTGCCTAAGAAACCTTTCTTCCAAAGCGTGCATAGATTAATAACTGCTTCGGTTTCTTTCTCTCGTTCTCATGGCTCGCCATTGTCTAAGGTTCTTGAAGGCTGTTGGGGTTTCCAACTGCACCGCTTGTAGGTGACAGTGCCTCATGAAGCTGTACATTGTTCTCCCATTAACAGGTAATTATCACAATGTAATTTCTTTTATTTAATGCAAGTTTATAAAGAATTATTTCAAGCTTTAACAAGTAACTCGTTTCACTAACAGAGGTTTGTTGTTTGCAGCAGGTGATCACCACTGTGAAGCTTAAACAAGGAGAAAATGTAGCCTTTTGCAAAGGTCGTGGCCCATGTTTCAAACTTGGGTAAGCCCCGTGGTATGAAAGATGGATTCTCCCTTTGTTAGTGTTAGTGTGGTTGTTTGTTTTTCCCAGGGTTTTGGAAAACCCTCTCTTGTCTCGTCACAAATTATGTTATTGTATTTAAATGTTTTTACATATTGTTAGAACAATACTTAAATCCAAACCCTTGATAGGGTGGATGCGATTTGTATTGCGCACTGTACTTAGTTGAAGCTTTGGCTTCACAGTTGAGTTTAAGTTTGTAAATTTTGTAAAGGTAGTACCGTTGTGAACTCGGTTTGGTTGTCGGTAGTTTATGCGATACTCTGTGTTATTTTAGGGTTTTTACCCTTCCTGAATATGCTGAAGTTTTAAAACTCAGTTGATTATTTTGTAAGGGTTTTATAAGTTAAATTTTAAGGCTGATACTTACAGCTGTAACTTAAATCTTGTTTGTTTTGATGGAATTCATGGGTTAGGGTTTGACCTGTAAAAACACTTGTTTGATTTATACTAATCTTATGATAATAATTACACTGTTTCTCTATTTTATTCTATTTGTCCTTAAAGGACTGTGAGTAGATTATTAGACTGGTTAATGATGGTTACATAATTGTTGTAATTTTGGTTAATATTTTGATATTTGTAATGTAATGGTTTTAAGGGTTTTAACCCTAACATTTATCTCTATAGATGTATGTTGTTATCATAAGAAAAGCATTGTTTCTCTTATAAATACATTTATACAAGTTTAATCAGTATTGTAGTTTATTTTTGTGCATAACATTCTTAGTTAATAGTTTGAAAAGAACTACCCTATGTATAACCTATGTTACTACAGTATTTAAAAATACTTATAGATTATGCTCATATGCTCAGAATATGAGCTAGGGTTTACTCCCTTTTAACTTTGATGGAAATATTAATTCCTGTGTTATTATCCTATAAATTTAATTATTGTTACACAATTTTCTTCAGTTTGTTTTTATAAATTAATAATTTATAAATATCATTGTTTAAGGATAATAATAATATTATTTGTATTTATAATATCATTATTTATGTATAATATATATTCTTAAATTTATGTTGGCCTTTATTTGTATAATAATTACGACTAAGAGCAGTTTGTAATATTTGTGTTATTTAATACAATCGTTTCTATGGTATTACTGAAGGAATATAAGAACTTTCTTACTTGTCAGTATTCTTTACATTTATACTGTCTGCAAAAGTATAAGGATAGTTTCTTATAATATTAACTTAAACCTAAGTTGCTACTGTCCTTTAGGTATTAAAGCTAAGAAAGGAATACTGTAACATTTATCATATTCTTAACTATAGTTCAGATAGAAGCAAGAAGATTAATTGTTACTAAAAATAAAAGATAAGCCATCTGTATTATTTTTACATCTTTCCGCAACATAAATAATAACTTTCAACTGATAATACTAGTTCTTCTACTTCAATACAAATGTACAATTTATAGAAGTAGATACTGTGTAGAAAAAGAATTATATACTTAACAAAATATTGTACAGTTTATAGAAGTAGATACTGTGTAGGAAAAGAATTATATACTTAACAAACTACTGTCAGTAAAAAGACTCTTGTCCTTTTTTGATATTTTAAACACACAGTCTAGTTCTGACAACCTTTCTTCAAAACAGATTAATGAACTTCCTAGAAAACAACTATCTACTGATAGGAACTACTTCAATACTTTGAATACATAAATATTCTATTCATTTATATTCATATCATACTTCATTTATTTAAACACGCTACCTGTGCTAGAGTACGATTTGGATTACTCCGGATGGGGAAAAACATAGGTAGGATTTATCTTTCATCACAGTAAAAATTCAGCCTTGAAACAACTAAGAGATTTAAACACAAGATAACATATAATTTTTCATTAATTGCTCACACACAAATATAAACTATAACACAAAAATTAAAAGATAATGGAACCTGTCTTTAAAGCTGGACGACAACAGCAATGGGAGGTCGTTCCTCCCTACCAACTCTTGCAGAGTGCTCAAACAGTGACTTCTTAGGACCCTTGAGCCTGTTCTGGTCTCCTTGGCTGGAACTAGGTGGAGCAATCAACAAAGTACTAGTCCTGAGACTCAATACCAATTCTGCATACTGCAGTAAGATCTTTCAGCTACAAAGCTGTACTAGATCAATTTCTTTCATTTTACCCCTCAAACACCTTCCTTCAAATTTCCCTTTCCCAATGAATTCCCTGAAGTGCATTCACCTGAATGATTCTTCTCCTGGAATGAGCAGCCTCAACTCTCTACATTGGGCACTTTTATTAAGATTTCCTAGGTCTTTTTTGGGTTAGTTGTCATTAATTGGGCCCCCTACTCTAATCCCACTATGATCCCACTTTCTTGGGGGATCATGACCCCAAATGTAGGGAGGTTACCACGTGCAACATAGGAAGTGTTTGAGGTTACTGCCACTTGTATTTTTTCTCTCCACCTAGTTCCCTCCACCAAATTGACCAATAACGCTCTTTTTAACAGCTCTAACAAGCTGCTGTCTCCACTTTTATTTATTTAAAAATAAAATATTCAGAATTACATTCCATATCTTTTGACTCTACTGAGTCATCAATTTCAACTTAGCATTAAATTTAACATAATGTCTTGGAATCAAATAAAATAAGATAACATTATTTTACAAAATTGGGGCATGTGACAAGTGGATCCTCCACCACCACCTTGAAGGAGGAGATTGACCAAAATTGGTTCATTTGAACCAAATGGTATCAGTGAAATTCCAGGGGAACCTTAACTTAGATACACTTAGACTAATCCTCTGTTAGTAGAAGTTGAAGATTTGCAAGCTGAAGATTTTGCAAGGAACTACAATTCACCTCTTACTGACTTAAGAGATCCTATGTTAGTACAATTTCATCTGTTCGGTTCACCTGAAGTTGGTGTTCCTTTTATTTTTGTCATGTCTAACATAGGAGAAGGTTTAAGGGATAGGTTCACCCCCACTTCAGCCATGGAATCCAGTGGAGTCTCTCCTTCACTTGTGAGTGCACCACGACCAAATGTATCTACCGTACCAGTGATGTCTTTAAACTTTTCAACCCCATTTTCTTCAAGTGCTCGAGTGGCTAATCCTTCGACACCTACGAACATTATTGTTCCTTGAAGTGTGGTTGTCACTGGGATTCCCAATGTACCCTTTACCTATTCTCCTTTGTTTCAAAACACTCAAAGTTCTCATAGTGGTTCTACTTCCTTTTTTCCAATGTTTTAGATGGTTTGGAGGACACATTCCTCCATCCTCACCTTATGTAGGTCTGTCACCTACCTATGCAGGTGTGTCATCTGTAAGTCAGAACCCGTTTTTTGAAAATAGTTGTCATTGATGTCAAAGGAGTTCAATAATGACAAATGAATAACCAAAGGCATGATGGAATGACAAACTCAGTGTAAGGTAAAGGAATAACAAAGGAAGTGATGACATGGTATGCATAATGATGTGGCTCCTGTGATGAGGCTGGAAAGACACATGAGGTGTTATCATGAAGTCAGTGTTTCAATATTCTAACATCATTATTTTTGAATTGAGAAGGGACTATTTATGCATATCTTTGTGTAAATGAATAATTGGATCCTTGTGTGTCTAAATAATCAATGGATTGATAGTTTGAGTACCTGTACAAATGAATTCACAAAGATAATGTGTAGATACAGTGAGGTGATCAAGTCAGGAGAAGTTCAATTGATCTTGATTGATCAATTAATGCAGAGTCATGGAGTTGTAGTCATCTTATTTAGTACAAGTTGGACAGCTAAGATCGTATCGATAAAATAGACTGATGACAGGGAAAGAATATGCAAAGTAAATGTGTGTATAAGATAACATTCTAGAGTGCGAAAGTGAAGTTGCTTATTTAGAAAAGGTTGGATAGATAAGATCGTATTAAGAAAATAGATCGACAGCAAGGAAAGAATCTGCAAAGTAAATGTGCATGGAAGATAACATTATGGAGCGCCAAAGTGAAGTTCCATGTTTGATAATTGATCAATGGATGAGGAGGATTCTACAAGGTGATCGATGGTTCACAGGAGTTGCAAAAAGTGATTTACAGAAGCCTATTTCGAAAAATTTGGGAGCCACATCCACAATCTGCATTCCACAGAGTGCGTAAGAAATCGTGCAGAAGACAAATTGCAGAAAAAATTTTGAGAAAAATCGAAATACAGAACCACAACCCACAATCCGCAATTACAGAAGAAAGCATTTTCTAATTGCGAAAGGTCATTGCTGAAAGATAATTGCGGAAGAATTTTTCAAGAAAAGTCAGAATGCATACCCAAAATCCACAATTCGCAATTACGGAAGGAATAATTTTCTGATTGCAAAAAGGTCATTGCGAAAAGATAATTGCGGAAGCAATTTTTGAGAAAAGTCAAAATGCACATTTGTAATCCACAACCCGCAATTGCAGAAGGAATGAGTTCCCAAAAATTGCGGAAATATCGTTACGAAAAGACAATTGCAGAAATCTAATTGCTAAAAGGTAATTTTCCGCAATTCACAATTTCAGAAATTTAATTACGAAAGGTAATTGCGGAAAGGTAAATGCAGAAAGGTCTGTTGCAGAGATATTATTACAGAAAGGACGTTGCAAAAAGTAAACTATGGTAGGACATGACTGATAAATCTAAACAAAGTTAAAATGATAAACAGAGAGATACGATTTACTCTTTCGAAGAACGTGATTCTGTGAAAAGACATAATGAACTCGTTCAATGATTTGATGAAAGGTCATTATGATGGATAATAATTAAAAATAAGATCGATTTGATAGTAAGGTGTATCTCTAGTTCATATCGATGTAGTAGCAAGTAAAACAGAGACCAAGGGAGGCATAAGCAGATCTAGAAGTTTGATAAAAACATACTAGGGTGGTGCTAGGGCAGGCTATATTCTTCCAAGGGGGTCATAACCTCCTTCTAGTGGTAGCTGGTAAATAGCATGTCACAACAAAATTTCAGCAGCAGCTGATAAACCAGGGGTTCATAGCCTCCTTCCAGTATTAGCTGGTAAATAGGGTGTATAAGCATCCTTTCAACAGCAATTGATAAAACAGGGGGTCGTAGCCTCCTTCCAGTAGTACCTAGTAAATAGGGTGTAGAAGCATCCTTTTAGCAGCAGCTAATAAAATAGGGGGTCGTAGCATCCTTCCAGTAGTTTATAGTAAATAGGGTGTAGTGCCATCCTTGTCTGTAGTAGTAGGAAGAAACTATTTGTAAATATAATTTTGCAGTAATAGGAAGTATTGGTGGTTTTCCCAATTGGGATTCCACAAAAAAATTGTTTTCTGTGTATCTTGTTGATCATGTGTGTTAATGAATAAATTAAAAGTGGTTTAAATTTGTTAAAAAGTTATCAATATGGATTCACCCACCCCCCTTTTAGTATTGTCCAATATTCCAACAATTGGTATCAAAGCAAGATCCTTCACTACAGTCTAAACCACTGGAAGGAACATCCTATTAAAAACCATAATGGATCAACCAGAAGGGATTCCAGCCAAAAGAGATCCAATACTTAATCAATAATAATATGCATATTGGAGCATAAGAATTAGAGTGTACTTACAATCATTAGGATATGGTGTATGGAATGCAGTAATCTCTGATTACAACCCACCAAAAAGAGTAAGCACTACATCTCAGAAAGAATCCAAGAAAAATAACTCAAGGGCAATAGAGGCCATACTTGATGGAATACCTCAACCTATCAAAGAAAATATAGGACCATGTCTCTCAGCTAAGGAACTCTGGGTCAAATTGGAGAAACTTTACTCAGTTGAACAAAGAGAAGAAGAAATCATTTCTCTTTTAAAGAATGAAAGTGATGATGAAGAATCGTGCAACCATAAGGAATATCAAAGGATTAAAACCATATACAAGAAGAAAAAATTATTTTCCATGGAAGATAATAAATATGAAGAGATAATTGAAAATTAAGAAAAACTATTCATGGAGATAGTAACTTTAGAAGATGATTCAAAAATGGAAGGACTGGTGGACCTAAAGGCAGAACTCATGAGTGTTCTTGAAGAATTGAAAAAGAGCAGAATGAAGAACAATTATTTGGAAGAAAAGTTGTCAAAATGACAAGAAGAGAAGAAATCAAAAGATAAAGGATCAAATCAAATTATTATTTATTTAAAGAACCAACTTCAAAAGGCCAAGAAGATTGAAGAGGACCTAGTAGTGTAGCTCAAGAAGAGCATACAAGATTCTAAAAAACTTGAAAAAGGGATTATTCAACTTAGAAAAGGGGTTGATGAAGAATATATAAAATCAAATTTCGAGAATAGCTCAAGGACTTTAGATGAAATCCTAAGTGTCCAAATACCATCAAGTGATAAATATGGATTAGGATTTGACAAATAAAAGAAGCCAATATATTCCTCTTTCACAAACCAAGATGGAAATAAACGAAGCTATGTTGTTGCACTCAAGAGCCCAATTAAAAGAGAAGTAAGAAATTGTCTCCTCTCTTACAAAGAACATATATGGTTCCTAAAATACCAATTACAAGTAGATATCAGCAAATTTTGTTGGGCCATTGCTACACTTATAATAATTTTGGACATAAATCCCTGAATTGCAAGCATATGAAAAGTTTCATATCTATAAGAAGAATACACCCAAGCAACAAAATAATTACAGGAAGACTAATTCCAGTCATCAGAACTCTGCTCATCCTTCTAATATGAAAAATTTCAGAACACATGCAAATGAAAATAGCCATTATAAAGATCAAAGATTCTATAAAATGGCATTCCTTGGATATTGTCATTGTTGTCACAAGTTTGGTCAAAAGGATGTTGATTGTAGAACCAAAAGAAAAGATCAAAGTTTGAGAAGAAAACAAGACACAAACACTTCAAAATATAGAATACCAGTAAGTAGGGTACCTCATAGAAAGATGTGGAGAAGGAAGCCAAATTACAAATACTCAAAAGAAACACAAATTTCAGATATCAGTAAAGATTCCAAAGATGATGATGAGCAAAATAATGCTATAGATAAAAATGACACCCATTCTAAGGGAAAGAAATATGAATATGTAAATCAATACATGAATGGATATAAGTATGATAATGGTAGATACCTTTTATAAAAAGGTTTCTCATGACCTAGAAGAGAACCCTGAAATTAGCATTAGAAGGAATCATATACTCAGGGGGAGTTAATATCAAAAAATTGCAATTGGTACTTGAAAAATATTAGTTGGAAAGAAGAAATGAATGTCTTGAGGTTTCCATCAAAACAAGAAGAACATGAGTCATAAGAAATAATTGGTAAAATCATCTTCCTCATAAACAAGAAGAAGTATAGAAGTGACAAATAAAAGACTTTGCTAGAGACCATCCATGTGACAAAGTGAAGCAACATGAAAGTTTGAAAGTATGTTATTCATGAAGACCATGAAGTATATAACTAATATAGAAGAATTTATTTTTATGGCATTAAAGATTCCTTAAAAGAAGAACAAGTTATATGATACATAGAAATCCGGTATGGAAGGAAACTAAAGGTTGGCTGAAAAATATCAACAGTAAAACTGATGATTATAAACTCTGTCACAAAAAGAAGGATACTTTATGACAAGTGAAGAAAACTTAATATTTCAAGTCTAAGAAAGATAGGAGCAGAATTGTGATGAAGGTCCAGAAGAAGATACAGGTTAGCTGAATGAACTCAAAAAACATACTTATTTAAAAAATCAGTCGTAGAGCATGTGCTAGAACTAATCAAGTTACCTATTGAATATGATCACTTAGTAAGAAAATTGAGATACCATCTATCCATGTTTTACAGGAAACATGAATAAAGCAAGTACTTAATACAAATGGGAAGACTCACTATGAGAAGACTGAAGACACAGATTTGGAAGACTTTTGAAGGGACCAATTGGGATTTAGACACATATCAATTGATGAAGTTCTCATAGAAGTGTGTATATGAAATTGTAGCAAATCATGTTTTTGAAAATGTATTGGAAAACTTTCTGTTGAAAAGTGGAAGGTGTAACTCATGGGTTACAACCATGAACAGTGGTTTCCTTTAAAGTCTCCATCGAGGACAAATGTCTTCCAAACATCCTCATAAAATACCTTGATATGCATACAAGAAAATGTTTGATGAGTGACAAAGATGACATTGTGAAAGCTCTTGTAAATTGTTGTGCAAAAAAGTGCATAGAAGTCCAACACTACTCATACATAAAAATTTCTCTTTGTATAGTCATCGTATTAGTTTGAAGTAATGAAAAAAACTCATCAATGGGACAGAAGGAAGCACTGTGATAGGGGGTCTATGAATTTATCATCCATGTAATAATTCAAATAAATTGTTGCAAGAAAGAAAATGTAAACCAGATCATAACACAGTGGTTAGTACCAAGTCACTTTAAAAAAAAAAGAGACTAGAAAGGCATAACAGGCTATCCTTTGTCATTGTTTTCAAAGGGGGAGAACATTTAGATATTGTCATCAATGCCAAAGGGGGAGAATGTTGAAAATAGTTTTCATTGATGTCAAAGTAGTCCATTAATGACAAACGAATAACCAAAGACATGATGGCAGGGAAAACTCAGTGTAATGTAAAGGAATAACAAAGGAAGAGATGACATGGAATTCATAATGATGTGGCATATGTGATGAGGCTGGAAAGACACATGAGGTGTTATCGTGAATTCATTGTTGCAATCTGACATCATTATGTTTGACTTGAGAAGGAATGTTTATGCATATCTCTGTGTAAATGAATAATTGACTCCTTGTGTGTCTAAATCATCAATGGATTGATAGTTTGAATACATTTACATATGAATCCACAAAGATTAGCTGTAGATCTAGCGAGGGGATCAAATCAGGCGAAGTCTGATTGAGCTTTATTGACCAATACTCTAATCATTCAATGCAGAGTTGTGGAGTTGCAGAAAACGTATTTAGTAGAATTTGGATGCCTAACATCGTATCAAGAAAATAGATTGACGACAGGGAAAGAATCTGCAAAGTAACTGTGTGTGGAAGATAAAATTCCGGAGCACCAAAGTTAATTTGCTTATTTAGAGGAGGTTGGATGAATAAGATCGTATCAAGAAAATAGATAAACAAAAAGGAAAGAATCTACAAATTAAATGTGCATGGAAGATAACATTTCGGAGTGCCAAAGTGAATTTATGTGTTTGACAACTGATCAGCGGACAAGGAGGATTCCGCAAAGTGATTGACGGTTCAAGGAGTTGTGAAAATATATTTGTGGAAGCCCATTTCAAAAAAAAGGGAGGCACATAAGCAATCTGCAATCCATAGAGTACAGAAGAAGTCATGTGGAAGATGAATTGCAAATAAATTTCGAGAAAAATCGAAATACAGACATGCAACCCGCAATCTGCAATTGTGGAAGAAACAAGTTTTCGATTATGAAAAGTTCATTGTGGAAATATAATTGTGGAAGCAATTTTTTAGAAAATTCAAAATGCATACCTGCAATCCACAATCTACATTTGCGGAAGGAAGAAGTTTCTGATTACGAAAAGGTCATTGTAGAAAGATAATTGTGGAATCAATTTTTGAGAAAAGTAAAAGTGCACATCCACATTCCGCAACCCGCAATTGCAGAAGGAATGAGTTCTTGCAAATTGTGGAAAGGTCGTTGTGGAAAGACAATTGCGGAAAGGTAATTGTGGAAATGTAATTGTCTACAATCTGCAGTTCACAATTTTGGAAAGTTAGTTGCGGAAGGTAATTGCAGAAAGGTAAATGAAAAAAATTCAATGCGGAAGGGTCTGTTGCAAAGAGATTATTGCAAAAAGGAAATTGCAAAAATGAAACTGCGCAAGGACGTGACTGATAAATATAAAAAGAGTTAAAAGGATAAATAGAGAGACATGATTTATTCTTTTGAAGAACATGATTAAAAAAGGGATGCAATTCTTTGAAAAGACACAATGAACTTGTGCGATGGTTTGATGAAAGGGAATGATGATGGATAATATTTAAACAGAATATCGATTTGATAGTAAAGTGTCTCTAGAGTTCATATCATTGTAGTAGCAAGTAAAATAGATACCAAGAGAGACATAAGTAGATCTGGAAGTTTAATAAAAACATATTAGGGTGGTAGGGTGGTGCTAGGGAAAGCTATATACTTGCAAGGGGGTCATAAACTCCTTTGAGTAGTATCTTGTAAATAGAGTGTCACAACATCCCTTTAGCAGCAAATGATAAACCAGGGGGTCATAGCCTCCTTCCAATAGTAGCTGGTAAATAGGGTGTAGAATCATCCTTTCAACAGCAACTGATAAAATAGGGGGTCGTATCCCCCTTCCATTAGTAGCCGATAAATAGGGTGTAGAAGTATCCTTTCGACAATAGCTGATAAAATAGGGGTTCATAGAATCCTTCCAGTAGTTATTGGTAAATAGGGTGTAGTACCATCCTTGTCTGTAGTAGCAGGAAGAAACTATTTGTAAATATAATTTTACAGTAATAGGAAGTATTAGTGGTTTTCCCAATTGGGCTTCCACGATAAATTTTTTTGTTGTGTATCTTGTTGATCATGTGTGTTGATGAATAAATTAAAAGTGGTTTAAGTTACTAAGAAGTTATAAATATTGATTCAGCCCCCCCCCCCCCCTCTTAGTATTTTCCAATATTCCAACACCTTTTTCATAGTTCATCTTTCAAACTTCTAGTTATGTTTCGGTTGCACCATTCAGAAGCTCTCATTTCTCACTTTTTAGTGGAGGAATCATTGCTCTCGTATCTATAACTCCAGCTTCAACTGGAATCAGTTAAACACAGTATAACACATCATAGGTCAGCAATCCTTTGGCCTTTGGATGGAACCCCTTTCAGAACATTGTTACTTCTTCAAAGTCAGTGGCTGGGGGAAACCCCAACCAACCTTTTGGGAACACGTGTGGAGGTACTTCCTTGCATCAAAATCCTCAATATAAATCTTTTGTTAGGCCTATATTATATTTTCTGACAATGTTAAACTTGCCACTGGTTTCAATTAAATTACCTTCTGACATTCCCGAGTTTGAAGGAAAAACTAGAGAGGATATAAGTGACCATGTCACAACGTTTGACTTGTGGTGTTCCACTAACTCATTGAACGATGATTCAATTCGACTGAGGTGATTTCAAAAAACTTTGACTAGTATTGTGGCCAAATGTTATATCGAACTTCCATCTGTCGGCGACGATATTTTTCTTAATCTAGAGACCATTTTTCTGAATGATTTTCAACTTCATGTCCATTATGATGCCGGTATAGAAATTCTGTTGAATTTGTAGCAAAATAAGGCCACTCATATATCTAACCATATTCAGTACTGGAGAAGAATAAAGAGGCTCATTAAATTTAATATTCCTCCTGAATTCCTGTTGGAATGGTTTTTGAGGTCTCTATTGTCGTACATTTCAAAGGAAATTTCAATTTCGGGAGTGACCTCGGAAGAGCAATTCATACTCAGGGCCCAAAAAATGGAATTGATCTATTCCCATACTAGTATTCTATACAAAATTATACCTTAGGTGCCAAGGTCCAATACGAAATTTGTAAAACCGAAGCCTAGACAACATGTCGATGGCATGGTGGGTTCAGTTGAATCACCAACTGTAGAATTACTGGGAAAATAGATACATGAATTATCAGTCAAACAATCTGCAGCAGAGGAAACCAAGGTTGCCACTCCTTCACCCCATAATGTGAATTTTTATGCACAATCTACTCAGAAGAGAACTCAACATCCCAGTGGGAAAACGAATAAGGGTAAAAAGGGTGAGGGAGGTCAGAATAAACAAAAATCCACAAATAATGTTGAGGGGGAAAGAATTTAAAGAAGAAAGTAAAGTTTCCTTGCAATTTATTCAAGGAATATCACTTGACCTATTAATTCCCCTTAATGTATTAAGAATAGAAGTTGTTGAAACAAAAACAACCTGTAGTCCTTAAGGACCTGCTCCCGCAAGGACAGAATGAAACTTCTAGTGTTTCAAAGAATGTTGGGAGAACATAGACTGCTTGATCAATCTTATGTAGACATGGTTCGATCCCAAACCTTACAACAAACCAAAGCCAAAAATGATGAACCTGATTTTTCACTGAAAGATAAATAAACTCTCAAAACATCAGCCCCACTCTCGATCGAGAAACCAGTTGATCCTATGCCAAAGATACCAAAAGGTGTTTTCAAAATTACATTCCACAATTCTAATGTGAGTTTTTCTCCCAACTACTCAGTTTTGGAGGACCTGGACCAAAATCCTTGGGCAATGTCAGACTTAGAAGTGCTACAAATTTGTCCTTCGTAATGAGATGCACTTTTGGTGACCATCGGTAGTATGGAATCTGTGAACTTGATGGGTAATTTTAACTTATCTGATGTCAAACCACACCTACCTTACCATGTTTCCTTTTTTATTGATGTATTCCATGGCGGAAAAACCATTGGGTTAATGGTAATAGATGAAGGTCCATCCACATGCATAATGTATATTTCATGTCGAAAATCTCTAGGATCCTCTAAGTTAGTTTCATCTAACACTTTGCTAACCACTTTCGACAAAAGATCTTTCATATCACATGGTATCCTTCCTTATTTCAATATAAATCTGGTAGGGAAAATGATCTCAGTTGAAACTGAAGTTGTTGACGCCCCTCTGGATTATAACTTACTCCTGGGGAGGATTTGCACCTATGCTATGTGTGTTATTCCATCATCTGTCATCTGTGTCCTCATGTTCCCCCACGAAGGAAATTTAGTGACTGTTGATCAACTTTCATATACACTAAAGGTTCATATGGAGACTTCTAAGTCTAACATACCTTTGATTGATCAATTGCGCCCAGCAAATGAGAGTTTGGGAGTTTGGATGTACACATCAATTATGGGAAATTTTGATATGCCCACTCCTATAAACTACCTAGGAATGACTAGCGTAGGGAAGAACATTTGTACAGTTGTAGATAGAAATGGCCCATGGGTTCTCGCTTTGAAAGAAGAGCTTGACATGTCCTTATCAGGAGCATAAGTAACCTACCAAGCTATATTCGATGCTATTGTTGATTCCAACTCGACTCCTTTCATCTCAGAGGAGTCAGATGAATCCTACTTTCCTGCTTGGGCATTGAAATCAACCTAATCGTATGACTTCATACATATGGTTTTACCTTCGAACAAAGACATTATGGAGGCCATGACAGGATCGGATAAACTTTGTGAAGACATACATAAGAAGTCCTATTTCCTACCAGACCTGAGTAGGATCGAAAACTCTGAGTTTCACGTGAGACTAACTAAAGGTATTGATCATCCTGTAAACCTTTTTCCTAAGGAAGGATTGTTTTCCTAGGGGAATATGAAAAACATTTTCACCACTATACCGATCAATATCTCCACAAAACCTGATGTTGTGGTGAATGTTCATATTGGATCAAATTATTCACTAGAACAAATTTCCATATATACTTCCCTATTTAAGGATTTCTACGATGTATTTTCATGGTATTATGAGAATATTCCAGGAATCAACCCATCCATTATAGAGAATGAGATTAGAACTTACCCTAATGTTAAACTCATTCCACAAAATCTTTGACCTATGAATCCACGGAAAGCAGTAGTCATAAAGGTTGAAGTGGAAAAATTGTTGAAGGTAGGTTTCATTTACGCTACCTCTCTCATGGAATGGGTATCCAATATCGTTCAATCGATAAGAAACAAGGGACCATATGTGTTTGTACTGACTCCAGTATTTGAACAAGGAATTCCCTAAGGATAACTACCCGACGTCATTCATAGATCAGATTATTGATACGTGTGCGAGTAGCAAATTTTTTTTGTTTATGGATGGATTCTCAGGATATAACCAGAACCAAATTAAACCTGAGGAATAGCATAAAACTACCTTTATTTTCCCCTGGTGTACGTTCATGTACAAGAATATTCCTTTTGGCTTGAATAATTTTCGATAAACCTTTCAACGAGCTATGAATTTCTCTTTTCATGATATCAAGAACATTGTCAAGCCCTACCTAGATGATCTTACATCTCATTCTCAAAAGAGGAAGGATCATCTAGATCCTCTTCGTTTAATTTTTTAAATATGCAGGCACTACAACATTCACTTAAATCCCCATAAGTGCGTCTTATGTGTCGAATCAGGGTGACTTCTAGGCTCCATAGCCTCTAACAAGGGTATAAGGGTCGATCCATTGAAAGTCGAGGTGATTGTTAATCTTCCTCCTCCTCAAACCATTAGACAACTACAAAGTCTACAGGGAAAGTCAAACTTTCTCTGATGGTTTATTGCCAATTATGCTAATATAACTAAGGGATTCATGCACTTTCTCAAACAAGTCACCCCATTCCTATGGGATGAATTCATGCGACAATATTTCGAGGCATTATAGAAAACGCTATTATCATCTTCTCTCTTGTGTCCGCCATATTACATGAAGGACTTTATATTGTATCTCGCCACATCTGAGTCCACATTTGGTGTAGTTCTAGTTCAGGAGGATGACAAGTTCCAAGAACATGTCTTCTACTACCTTAGTCGTGCTTTGGCTGGTCCTAAGCTTAGATATGCGCATGTTGAGAAACTAGATTTAGTGGTTGTTTATGTCATTCAGATGCTAATACATTGCATCTTGCTAAGGACAACTATTTTGGTTGCAGGCGTGAATCCATCCCAGTATGTATTATCCCGATGAATAATTGGGGGGAATTTTAATAAGTGTATTTTCATACTCCAGGAGATTGACTTATATTTTCAGTCCGCCAAATCAAAAAAATCCATAGTGTTTGTGGAACTTATCTCAGAGCTCCCAAGTGATGAAAGCATAGTGGTAGAAGATGAGCCATTTACTTATGATCACATTTTATTAATATCAACCTCTAATCCTTAGTACAGAGATATATCTGTATATCTTTAGAATTTTAAGTGTTCCACGACCTTCTCACGAGAAGATCGATGAAAGTTCAAGTTGAACACTAAAAAATACCTCATTATCAGAGATACATTGTATATAAGAGGGGTAGATTCCATATTACGTCGATGCCATACCCATGAGGAGGTCAAGTTTGTCCTGAATGATGCTCATGGTGGAGCATGAGGGGGTCATTTATCTGGGTTAGAAATGGCCCACAAGATCTTGCATTCCAGTTATTTCTGACCTATCATCTTTAAATATTGCATACAAGTTGTGAAACATTGTCATTCCTTCTAGCTGTAAACCAAAAAGATGTAGTTGCATCATGATCCTCTCTATCCCATTATCGCAGTAGGTCCCTTCACCAAGTGGGGGGTGGATTTCATTACTTACAACCTAGTGTCTACTAAGGGGAATATGTATATAATTTTCATTGTAGACTACTTTACGAAGTGGGTAGATGAAACGCCTACCTTTAACACCGATGGTGAGTTGGCAATGTACTTCATGTTCAATCAAATCATCGCATGATTTGGTATCCCAAATAATATTGTCACTAACCATGGTAGTCACTTTCATAACAATATTATGATAGAGTTTGCTATGATGATATGTTTTAGGAAATACCACTCATTATCCTTTTACCTACAAGTGAATGGCCAAGTAGAATCCATTAATAAAACTTTGAAAACCATTCTCAAGCAAACTATCAATGTGAGTATATCAAACTATAATATCATGTTGTATCCTGTACTTTGGTAATACCACAGTGAATGTTAAGATTTCCACAGGATTTTCACCCTTCCAGCACATTCATTAGGTGGAAGCGGTCACACCAGTGGAATGCGAGATACCATCCCTAAAGATAAAAATTCATGTGCTACCTTATACTTCTATACAGGAAAGTTTGTTGCATATAGAACATCTAGATTAATAATGTAGAGATGTGCTTACAATGAATGAAGCACATAAGAAATGGGTAAAGAAACAACATGACAAGATTTTCAAACCTAGGGTTTTCTCCGAAGGAGAGCTTGTTTTGGTTTACGATCATGATAAGAAACCCCTGGGGGAAGGAAAGTTCAAATCTATGTGGTTAGGCCCGTACGTTTTGTCAAAGGTACTAAATAAGGGAGTGTATGAATTAGTTGATTATGATGGTAACAAGTTGCATGAGCCTCATAATGGGATCTACCTGAAAAAAAAAAATATTATGCTTAGGTATTATGCTTTTTCTTGTATTATAGTTGTACACTTTTCTAAATGGTCATTCATGATTAGTGTTTCTTACGTAGTCTAGTGTTTTCTTAGATGTCTTTAGATTGGTTCATAGGATTCTCTTACGGTGAAATCTGTCACACTTGCAACCTGGATTCAACTACTTGGGTCATTTATGCACCCACAGGACAACTAGTTTCCTCAAGTGGCGCTTGCTTAGGTCATGCAACTAACAATGTATCTAAATACAGTGTTGTTATTGAGATTCTTTGGGATTTTATATTGCATGGTATCACCTTCCTGGAATTCGGACTTGACTCTCAGTTAGTGGTCTCTCATATTAATGGAGTCTATCAGGTGAGACATCCTACTCTTTTACATAAGTTTTTGAGGATTAGGTTACTTGAAATAAATTTTGATCATATTATATATTAACACATTTCAAGAAATCAAAACACAATTAATGAGGCATTTGATAACTAAATTTTAGACTAGAATTTGTCACACGCTTTGTAAAACAAATGCATAGATATACATATAAACACATGTAAATAACCAGATATATATAAGAAGGTCCATATGCATCGAGTTTTGGTCCGAAGATCCAGTCAATAAGTGCATCAAAATACAAAAAATAGAATCATAATCCCCAATATGCTAAAATATATGGAGGCTCCTCAACCTCATCAGCTGCAGATGCCTCCTCCACAGCCTCTCGGTAGCACATCACAGCCTTGGACACCTTCCAAAGTAGGCGTAACTACGATGGAGGTACACCCACCACATGCTCCTACATGGTTATGGGAATCCTCTCCATCCTCAAATTTAGTACATAATGTGTAATTCTATCCAGCTTTCCCTCTGCAATATGAAGCATAGCGTCGTCACCAACTCTGTCTACAGGTCATACAAAATTCCCAGTATGCCTGTCTAGACGAACAGGCCCAATATCTGCATGACATTAAAAGATGACTTAGACTCGAATAAGATATATATGTATATAACACTTATGAACAAAAATTCATAAAAAAGTTAAATATTTGAAAAAAAAATACTCACCCATCTCGCACCATGCTTCTCCTGGAGGGATAACTAACTTGGGATCTCCATGGAAATCTAAACCATCATAAGGGAACTTCTCTAAATAATCCACCTAGTGGCTCCACCATGCATAGAAATCATTTTCATATCCTCCCTGGATTTCACCACCACCATGGGGAAGGAATACATCCCCCACCGTGTGAGCCTAGGCTCACATGGAGGTGAAGGTTGAAGTCTTACTGTGGAGCTCAGAGCAGGAACTCTCTAAGAAGAATAATACTACAAAGATTCTAGCATATCCAAAGTTCTTCTTTCTCCCCAACCTGCAGTCTAATAGTTGTTTCTTCATAATTATGACCAACCTCAAGCACAAGTCAAAGACTACACCTCACAAACATTCCACCTCTATACACATGTGGTTTCACGTATCCAAATGTAGTGCGAATGAATCCACCACTCAGACAATAGTGCTCACAAGCACTTTCAATGTAAATCTAGTGATCTGAGAAATTGGGATCTGTGTCCACGACTTCTGTGTACCTGTAAAATAGTATGCATTTACATAGTCGTGCACGCTAATGGGATCACCCCCATGACTGGTTCCACCCAAGTTAACTTGTGTCCCTCTATGAGATAATCTGGTGACGAAATATATGTCATTGAAAATTAATTCTAGTTTCTTGCCTTAAAGTTCAAACATGCCTTGCTCAGGATCCCATAACCACACCAACATCTCCAAGAATTGAACATGTGACCGCATGTCTTGTTTGTGGTAAAATTTCAATAAGCCACACCTACGGATGGCATTTGACGTCGTTGGATCCCCCATTGCTAACATATCCATGTCTTCATTTTCCCTTTCCCTCCATTCTAGAACCATTTTTGCCAGCAAAATGAAACTATTGACCATTAACTCATGAAAATACCTAATTCATAAGACTCGCAACTATCTAGTGGTGACATCATGTGTCACTCGCGGGTTGCAAATTTCATACTCATGATTACATCACCAAATCGTGAATTTGTAATGGGATACCCGCAAGTCTTGCGCAATGGCCTTATAACTTTCCAAATGACCTCAAATGGGCATAAAAATCAAAAATTGAAAGCATGAAATGAAAGATGATGGAGATGTGAGTTACCTATAACTTACAGTTTTGAAATCTGTCCACTGGTTTGAGCACATGAGTCGTTCGAAGATCAGAGCTAAAACTTGCACTATTTGTGGTAAAAACCAAATGAAATGTTTTTTGAACCAATTTTCACTATTTATATTAAAAATTTCAAACCTTTTACCTTCTTTTATACAGTTTTTTGTCAAATTCTTTGATTTGGACTAATGTTTATTGTTTCTACCTATCTTTCCACGGTATGGATGAAATTGGAGTGTATTTCCTCAGCATATAGGATAGGAATTGGTCCCTTTTGCATAAATGCATCTATACCTTGTCCCCTTTTGAACCTTAGGTTCTCCTTTTTATCCATGGACTATGATCTACAACCATTTTTTACCCTTTAAACATCGTTGTTCTTCCATGGTTAGAGCATACCTCACATGGGTTACCCTAGCTAGAACACTTCTTGTTGATTCTGGTACCCATGCCGCATATTTCTAGGTTGTGGGAGCCTTTGTAGTTTCTTTTCACACAAAAATGAATCTTATTTTGTATCTTTTCTTGAACTACCCTTGGTTATAATGCTCCTTCCATATGGATTTATCTTCAAGACTTGGTCTGAGTCGTTAAACATGACTAGATAGTCAAGTTTCTTGTTCTTTCAGACTCATTAAAGTAAATGAAGGATCATCCATGAAAGTATAATTTTAACCCTTTTTGGACCCTATGGATTACTTACAAAAAAGGAATACTCTAGTTCCCTGTGACTAGAAGAATATCTTCATGCATAGATTTATCTCTTTTCCAGTCCTAGAGGACTAAATTTATGGAAAAGGAACCTGTTTGAGCTTAATTTTCTCTTTTTCGTTCTCTAGATTAAAAAATGAAAAATATTCTACGCGTTCTTTATGTGATTTTCATTCTCATTAAACCTCAGTACAAAGCATCGAGTTTATTGTTGTCTATCCCATTCTCATAAATAAATAGAACATTTCAAGTGATCTTCTCTTTCTTCACACTTGTTAAACTAAGGCTACATGCTTTCTTTTGAAGGAGCGATGGTTTGGTGCTACTTTACCTCTTTTTCGGACCTTGCCAACTAAGTACAAAAAAGGTATACCTTAGTTCTTCGGAAGCTAAGAGAGTTCTCCTTTGGATTGTTGTATACTTTTTAAGCCTCGGGAGACTAAATTTAGGAAACAACACCCCCCTAAAGTCTTCTTTGGAGTTTTCATACTCTTAAAACTATGAAAACACCAACAATCATTCACTAATTTGGCTCATAAAATCCACGGATTAGTGTCATATCAAGCACTATTATCTCTTTTCTTCAAGCTTTCTCAAAAATGAAGAAAGAATCAACTTGAATTTCTTGGACTCATTAAAACTTAACAACAAAGGAAGGAAGGAAATACACTCTTTTTATTATAAGTTCTTGGAAGCAAGTCATCCTTGAACAAATCACTAGTTTGAATATTTCGATACTCATGTCTCAGTTTTTCAATTCCCAATTCAACTAACACTTTGAGTCACTATTCCTCCACTTTTCATAATACACTTAGAATCTATCCATGTCTCCTACATGGAAGATAGGTCTAGTTGTTCCCTTGAGAGTTTAAATCTTCCTTGGGTCCTCTCCGTGTCATGCTCATTGTTCAAGGATCATATACCCTCTATCTGCTCATCATGATCCCTATCACTTTAATCTCTGAGATCATCCTATGTACATCTTCCCTTATCTAGTCTACCAGTTACTCATGTGATATTTTGAAGGATTCATTGCATTGCTCTTCACACAAATGGATTTTGATTAGTACCTCCTATAAAATAAGACCTAGAGTTTCAAAGATAGTACCTTAGTATCTACGGCTCATATTGGTGGACTTCTCTACATTAGTTGTCAATACAACTCTTTAACTGGAATTTCAATCGTATCCTTCCATGTTCGACTTCAACTCATATATTCACATGGTAGGATTCGTACAGGTTTCTATGGATTTGGACGAAGACCTTGTTTTACACCTTATAACCTAAGTTGTGAAATATTATGTCATGCCTCATGACACTATTTCCAGCTATTGAAGATCTATCATTGTACTTGTGTCTTTTATCCACCTTTGTAAAACATGCATGGCCTTGTTGACCATACTATATAATGTAAATGTATCTTGTAAAGGAGATAGTGTTCCACATTATTAAACATGGAATCCTTAGTGATGATTTTGTAAATGACCTTGATTTGTTTGTTTCAGGTACTCCTCTACGACCTTGATTCTGATTCCTTCAAATTAAAATATTGTAATGTATTTCGGCCATCATTACCCTCTGACCTCACACATTTTGCAGTATTCTGATTCCTTCGAATTAAAATATTATAATGTATTTCAGCCAGCGTTACCCTCTGACCTCACACATTAGGGGGCATTTGTTATGCCATGAAATGACACTTCTTCATCCGAGTAATGACACCAAATGTGTTGCTACACAAAAGGAAAGTATGGATTGAAGTATCCTTAACATTATAGATGGATGAGATCCTTTATACATACTCACCTCTTCAGCTTTGCCATTTTTTATGGATGAGTTTTCCTTGCACTCGCAGTTCCTCTTATGACAACTCATGTGTCACTCGCGGGTAAGCCCAAATTCAACCCACGAGTTATCTCTAAGAAGTTGTAATAGTGACTTCCCTTTAGGAAATTCATGAGTCACTTGCAAGTTTCCTTATATATATCCACGATCAGTTTCATTCAGATAAGTTTAAAAATAAAAGAATGATTTGTTTAGGGGCAGTTGAGTCCGGATTGGTAACTTCCCTAACTCCCCTAACCATCATAAAGTAGATTTCTCTCACAACAAATATTGTGATCCCTCTTTTCTATTTCCTTAACATTTCCTCTCTAATATTTTTTGATAAATTTTTAATCCATTTCATTAAGAGCTATGCTCAATGTGGATAGTAACACATATGTATAATGTCTAGTAAGCAAGATTTCATGTATAGATTATAATTTTTCGTTATATATACTCATGTTTATACAAATTTCATTTATTAATATAAAAATATGGAAACCTTATTTGCTTATTATGGATAGGCACATTATCTATGGAATTCGAATGTGTTCCATCAACCTAGCATGGATTCATTCACACCTATGCATCCCAATACTCAATATACATTGAATTCATCAGATTAATTTTCCTCTGCTAAATCCTCTTCCATTGTGAGATTCTTTCCTAGGGGAAAAGGCACATCCTTTATTCTCCTCCATTGTGGATTGTTGAATGGTATTCCTTTATCTCTATGTATTGTTGAGTGGTATATCTTTATCTCTCTGGAATGTTGATTGGTATCCCTTTATCTCTTTCCTTTCAAACCCAACCACAAAAAATATTATATTCTATAGTGGATTCTCCAGGTACCAATACAATAGGATACCATAGCCATAAAGATCATTATTTACCAAAGTTTATTCTATCCAATGGGTGAGTTGAACATATATAATGCAAAAATATATATTGGGACTTAATTCATATTCTATTTGGGTGTTGTGATGTTTTCTTCAATGGTAGGAGATGCAATATTTGGAAACTTATTCTTACATGTGTTATGCCATATTAGTTATCCATTTTCTAGATGCAATATGTTAAATTGAGAATCCAAATAAGGGTTTTTATGAGGTTACCATCGGATTTTCGACATTATCCAGCTAAAAAAACCGATGAAAAACCAATTGGCACCACAAAATTGTCATCGAATTTACTATTTGAATGTCGAATATCCTACATAATTTAATGTGGTAAGAGGGAAGCGATATGACAATTGTGTGACATAGTATTGCTAGTTGGACACCCCTTTTTTCCAAATTCATCAGCTATCTAACCTATTTGTGTCACATTTTTGATGTCATTGTGTCAATTTAGATCACACGTGGGTTATCCTTGTGGTCGATTTGACAGCTATTTTGCAATTTGATATCTGACATCAAAATGTCGGATACTGTCGGATAGCCGACTAATATTAAGTTCAATATATGATGTCTAGACGTCGGACATGGTTGTATAGTTGACATTTTTTTAGATGTGACGTCTAAATGTTGGAGTTGGTTGGACATCCGACTACATGATGTCGGATAAAATCCTATCTTTGCATATATTTTGTACTAAATTTTGGTCGGATAAAGAGCGTTTAGTGGGTCGGAGAACCAACATTTTTTCACTTTGTCGAATAACCGCCAAAATTGCACTGACGATATTTTTGACTCAAATTCATTGAATGTGTGTAGAAGGAGCAAGTCGATAAGTTGACTTGAAGGATAGCCAACTTAGTCGATTAGACGACTAATTCGATGAGCTGACTTAGTCGATCAGATGACTAAGTTGGTAGGACGACTAAAACTAGAGATTAGGTCAGCCACCTAAGGTCGTGTCAGTTCACCAAACCGACAGGTAGTTATTTTGTAACCGTTCTGTAATCATATATATTAGGCTGTTGAGCCACATGAGAACTCAGTGTAGCTCTCTGTGTTGTATGGACTCATTTGTATAATATAATCGGTTTATTCATCTACTTGTTCTTATCGCTTGTCTCTGTTTTATATATATATATATATATATATATATGTTTTAGTGTGTATTATTGGTAACCTTATGTGATCTGTGAGATTACAACATTGGTTCCATTTCCGGTAGTACATGACTGAAATGTATGCAAACAGATGATACCAGAGCAGGAGATTAAAAACTATTTGTAGAATTACGCACAAAGGAACAGATTAACAATCACATAAGCAAAAGAAAGATTTTTCACAGAAACGCATGAAAATTTTGTCGAATCAGTGCCACAACTTTTGAAGAAACTCCTGGATGAGAAAGCTGGAAGCGACTAAAGAACAAAAATTGCTGGAAAAACTGATCCGAAGAGGTAGAACAAACTTGTCGGAGTGGTTTGAGAAAATCGTCAATGACTTCTGTGAGGAGCAAGCAGTCTAATACAGAACTTCGATGGAAACATTCAAGGAAAAATTTTACACAGATATCACCGAACAATTTCAGTTTGCTTACCAACCTTGCTGTTCAAATTCCTGATTGAGAAGGGAGTAGGACATATTGTTGAACCTCAACCATCACTTCATGAACTGCCATCAAGCTCTAACTGGGTGGAGAAGCAAAGGAAGTGGGAAAAATTTATTGCAAAAAGGGAGTGGGAGTACTTCCTAAGCAAATAAATTGAACTATTCGGGCTTTCTAAAAAGCGTTGGGTAGGCTATGGGGGGGTAGCTAGTCATATGTCGAGATATAGTAGAGTGGATTCTAGTTGACTAGAAACAGATACCAGTCACCAGTAATGAGAAGTCGACTAAAAGGGAACTCAAGAGAATAGTATCATATGAAGGTATGTCAGACATTCAGAAAATAGAGAGGGAATAGAGACAACAGAGGAGGGAAGAAAGAAGAGAAAGAGCCTTAGAGCTGCATAGAGGAAGGATTCCTAGGGCGACCGACAAAGAAGAGAATCTGCCAGAGTCAGGTCATGACCGACATGAGGAAGTCATGGAATAAGAAACGTCCCCTACGGAGGAAGAATTGTGGATAGAGCAGCTAGAAGTTCTCCAATTAAGAGCTCCCAATGAAGGAACAACCCTCTCTCCATTGAATCCATGTACTCGGATACAGACTATTGTCGAAGAGGACCTCCGACGATGAGCTGGTGACTTTAGTATATGGATTCGAATAGATGAAGAAACATACATTGGACGACACCTCATTATACATCGACCAGAGGAAGGAAATTGGGTGACCTTTCAAGCAGCACCCTCCAACCGAAGTATCCACTTACTCTTACCAACACATGAAGGAGCACCCCCCCACCAAATATAGCTTTAGAAGACACACAACATTCTGAACTGTGGACAAATAGTTGCAGTGGACCATTGATAGCAGAAGTCGACATCAACCGACTGCCAGTCGACGAAGAATCGACAACCGACGGGAACAGAAGTTCCATCGACCAGAGTCCCGTAGAGAAGAATAAATTAATAACCCCGTCACCCTCACCACCACCCCCACCTCCTGAGAGCAGTGACAGTGATTCAAACATGGGTCACATATCATCTCACATTCCTCTATATGAGGGGGATGAGGACCCCAGACGACACTGGTTCGTTTGCGAGTAGACTTGGGAGGCCAGCCAAGTTACAGATGAAGATAAACAAATGGCATAGTTCATCAGTGCCTTGAGGAAAAGGGAATTGATGTGGTACATGACCGTTTCGGAAAGACAACCTAGAGCAACAAAAGCCAAGATCAAGGCACAATTTTTGTCATTTTTCAAAACTCCAGATGCTAAACACCTAGCCGCGAAAAAACTAAAAACTACATCACAAAAGCCAGGGGAAACTGTCTACGACTATGATAAGAATTGGAAAGACCTTCTGAGTCAGTTAGACTATGTTATAGATGAACAGTTACTAATCTAGTGGTTTCTTGCAGAGCTATCTCAAAAAATGGGCCGACACATCAGTCTGGAAACGTTCAAATCTTACGAAGATGCTCTAACAAAAGCTCTTCAAGTGGAGATGGAGGAGGACATACCCGCTTACCTCACAGACCACATATTGGAGGAATAGCTTGAGAATGTACAGAAGTCTCTAAAGGAGTTAAACCTCAAGAGTCAGGAGATTTGGTGCACCAAATGCTTGATGGCTGGCCATTCCAAGGACAATTGTCGACAGGAATACAGCCAACAAGACGTTTGATTCGTGCAGTCCAAATATTTTTGCGACATTTGCCAGGAGCATAGGGACCATTCGACGAAATACTACCCATTCAACATGAAGAGTGGCAAGGTCTCCTGGTGTGCCATCTACGAGACTAAAAATCATAACACGACCGACTATCATTTGAACCTGAAGAACCGACAGAATTATCAGGCGGTCTACCAAATCAATGCAGTGGCACAACATAACAAGAAAAACAATATAGCAAATGATCAGAATGGTCAGAGATACGATGTTCGACAATACGATCACCGGTACGACAATTTACGTACAGGATATGGAGGTAGAGGTCGATTCCCTAGGAATCGAGACAACCGACCGCGTCGACCCATCCAATTCTTTACATGTTATAAAGAGGGACATCGGTATGCAGACTGTCCATATAAAGACAGAACTGATCTCAAATTATGTACTCACTATGGGGTAGGGGATCACTTACTAGAGGATTGCCCTACCATGTTAGAAAAAATTAATACATTAAAAAATGTTAATGTCTTGTCCTGTGTGCAAAAAAATGATGTAATAAACACAACAAAATTGCATATTGTAACTCGACAAGGAACAAAAATAGGAGTTGATAACCCAAGAATCAATAAAATAAAAGAGAAACATGTCTATCATAACCCACTGAAAGAGAAAAAAACATACAAAGAAGCAACCAATGTATTCAAAGAAAACGTTCATGACATTCCACATAACACAATAAACGAATTAATCTAGCTCATTCAAAAAGACAACTCGGTATCCCAATTCATCGATTTTCTATATGAAATAAAATGTACCAACTCTGAAAAACAAACAAAAAACATCTGCAGCTTAAATCAAAAATACAAAGGTGATGTCGTCCCACTTGTCGACCTAGAAATCGAAGGATACCACGTCCGACAAGTAGTGCTCGACTTCGGTTCACAAGTCAACATCATGACTCGTGACACTTGGGAACAAATGGGCTAACCTCGACTCTATGAGTCAGGCATATACCTGAAACTAGCCAACCAGGGCCTAATTGAACCCATTGGAGTTTGGAAAAACGTTGACACGACTATAAAAGGAATCTCGACCAAGGTCGACTTCGAAATCATTGACCCAAAGGAAGGATCCAATTCCTTCCCAGCGTTAGTAGGTCGACCTTGGGGTAGAAATATGAAAGCATCCATATCCCTGGACAAGGAATGAATCAAATTAAAAGGAAATGGACAAAATGTCATTGTACCCATTCATCCATCTTAGGGGGAACCTTGGACTGAACCTATCGATGAAGAATTCGATGTCCGACAACTCTACCAGATCCAAAACAATGCAGATTACATAGAGCCAAATATCCATGGAGAACTGCATTTAGGAAACCAAGACTCAGTTGGTTATAATTCCAACGCTGAATTATATGATTGGGAGATCGAGAACTACGAAACATAAGCAAGAGGGTGCTGGACTATACAAAAAGTGCAGAAAAATCCCACCCAATAGTGCTTCATAGTGTCCATTGTCCTAAAAATATTTGAGAATAAAATTAGGGAACACCCTACCTTACAACCTACCAACCTAAATACTACACAACTACCAAGATAAAAGGAAAGGGAATCACCAGTCATGCATGTCAAACAACTATCCAAAAATATTGGTGAACATGGCCGACTTCAAAGCCTAGTCGAAACTTTTACCAGACAAGCTGCTAGATGGTGGGATACCCATCAGACAAGACTGCAGACCTGGAAAATGGCTTCGAATTATTTTGTTGAAATGTTTGGCGGAAAGAAGTTAACCCAATAAGCTCAAATACCTGTATTCACTCAAGGACAGAACCCAGAGGATCATATCAAAACCTGTGAAAAGGAGTGGAGAAGAGTTGGCTACAAGGATGAACACGCATGGCCACACTTGTTCCCATCAACCCTTGCCAACTTACCAAACAAATGGTATAAAATGGAAGAAGCTAGAGGTAAAACCTTCTTATGGCATGAACTCAGGGAAAATTTCATTAAAGATTTCAACTTTATGCCACAAAACAAAAACTTGGTCGAAACAGTAAAACAGATTAAAGAATTTATACAACCGACCAAAAACAAACCCTTAAAAGATAACAGACAGATAATGAAATGTAACAAAATAAAAACAAGGTCAAAGCCACAATCGACAAGATTACAATTAGAAAACGAAAACACAGAAGGAAATAGCTTTCGATGGAAATCTAGCCATATCAAAATGACCAAACCTATTTGTACAATCCTAAAAGTCGAAACAACTGACAAATAAGATACCGACAGAATGACTGTAGCCGACTTCCTTGCCACAATCTCACAGTTCAAAGAAGGAATTTGACAGATCAATGAAGCTAAAGCACCAAAGTGGCTAGATGCTAAAGTCAAAACTAAATAATTCGACATCTCAAATGATGAGCAACCAAAAATGGCAAAAATTGGTGACTACTGGAGCGAAGAACAGACCACGGAGATAGTGAACCTATTAAAGGAGTTACAAGATGTATTTTCTAGAGATTACAAATACCTCAAAGGCTTAGTCCATGAAATGGGAGAGATGAAAATCGATACTAAACCTGATGTTCGACCTGTGAAGAAAAGGCCTTATAAACTAGCTCACAAATACAAGGAGATAGTCAAAAAGGAAATTGATAACATGTTGGCAGCAGGCACCATCTACCCTGTCGACCAATCAGAATGGGCAAGTCCAATGGTTGTACAACCTAAGAAACATGACCTGAGCAGACTAAGAATTTGTGTCAACTTCAGGGAACTAAACAAAGTAACATTGATAGACCCATTCCCAACCCCTTACGTAGATGAAATCTTAAATGAGGTCACAGGACATGAATGCTACTCATTTACAGATGGATTCTCAGGCTATAACCAACTGCTAATAGCTAAAGAAGACCAGAAGAAGACAACCTTTGTGTGTGAATTTGGGTCATTTGCTTACAAAGTTATTCCTTTTGGATTAAAGAATACACCTGCAGTGTTCTCTCGAATTGTTGTCAAAACATTTCAAGAATATATCTATAAGACCATGGCAGTATACTTTGATGACTGGACAATATATTGCATGCTAAAAGATCATTGTAAATGGCTCATACTTATGTTGGAGAGATGTCGATAGATTCAACTCTCCCTAAACATCAAGAAATAAATATTTGTAACCCCCATAGGGATATTATTAGGGCACATTGTCTGTAAGGAAGGTATTAAGGTTGACTTCACAAAGATCAAAATTATTCTCGACCTAAAACCACCCGTAAACTCAAAAAAAGTCAGGGTGTTACTTGGCCACATAGGCTATTATAGAAAATTCATAAGATATTATTCAGATATCACCTATTCTCTTGAAGAAATATTAAGAGAAGATCAAGATTTTAACTGGACAGAAGAGTGCCACATATCATTCAAAAAATTAAAAAGAAATCTAGTCGAAGCACCAATCCTAAAGTTTCCCAACTGGTCGATCAAATTCCATGTTCATATTGATGCATCAGGCCTCGCAACAGGAGAAATCCTAACTCAACCAGGAGATGATGGAATGGATTATCCTATAGTTTACAGTAGCAGAAAGTTAAATAAGGCTGAAAGAAACTATTTGACAACAAAAAGAGAAGCCCTAGGAATGGTCTTTGACCTACAAAAATATTGACATTATCTGTTATCTAACCCATTTATATTCTATACAGACCATGAGGCCCTCAAGTACCTCGTCAATAAACCACTACATAATGGAAGGATCTATCAATGGCTACTTCTTTTCCAAGAAATTGAGTTTGAAGTCATTGTTCGATCGGGCAAGTTAAATGTATGTCCCGACCATTTATCTCGAATTGACACAGGAGAAGAATCGACCGGAGTCGACGATGACTTACCGGATGCACATTTATTTCGGGTAGAAGCAGTCCCAGCAGAACTAGAAGAAATAGCTCAGTTCTTAGAAGATGGACATGCACCAGAAGGTATGAGCACCAAGAAAAAGCAGATCTTAGCTATGAAGGCTGCACCATACAGTCTTGTCAATGGATTTTTATACAAAATGGGATTAGATGACATCCTCGGAAGATGTGTACCAGAACATGAATGAGACCACATTATGCATGAAGCACCCTATGGACCTACCGGAGGACATTTTCAAGCAGACACAACTGCAAAGAAAATCCAACAGTCAATATTATGGTGGCTGACACTCCACATAGATTGCAAAAATTTTGTTAGTCGATGTGACAGATGTCAACGAATAGGTTGACCTCTGCCTAGCACAGAAATTCCTCTGATATCAATAAACCCAAGTTTGACATTTGAAATCTGGGCCATAGAATTCATAGCAACATTTCCTATACCGGTGAAAAGGTCAGGTGCAAGGTATATCATTACTGCAATTGAATATGTCACTAAGTGGGCAGAAGCTGAACCAGTCGACACATGCTATAGTGAGATAGATGCTAAGTTTATCTATGAGAATATCATCACTAGATTTGGATGTCCACTAACCCTGATTAGCGACTAGGGGACACACTTTATCAACCGAACTATCAAAACCCTAACCGACAAATTCCAAATTGACCATCGTCGGAGTACAGCATACCATCCTCAGTCGAATGGAGAAATTGAAGCATTTAATAAAACACTAACAAGAAGATTAACCAAAATATGTAAAGCTGATAAGGACGACTGGGATGAGAAAATACCTACAGTCTTATGGGCATACACAATAGCATATAAATGATTGACCGACCAAAATCATTTTCGACTAGTCTATGGACAAGAAGCAGTAGTTCCACTACACTTCCGACAACAGACCCCTATCATCGCAAAAATACTGCATGTCGATGTTGAACAAGGAAGGAAGGACTGACTAGTGCAACTCAGCAAGCTGGAAGAGCACCGACTCATGGCTATAAAACACCAAGAAATCCAGAAACAACAACAGAAAGCATGGCACGACCGCAACATCAAGAACAAAAACTTGTCGTTCAGAGACCTTACTTTACTATACAATAGTCGGGTCAAAGGTAAACCTAAAAAGCTCCACACATAATGGATGGGCCCGTACGTTGTCGAATAGATACATCCCAATGGATCAGTCTGACTAAGGACATTACATGGCATAGTATTTCGCAAGCTCATCAATGGATCCCAACTAAAACTCTACAGAAACTAATTCTTAAAAAAAAAAAATCATATAACAGCCATAACCATCAACCAAAAGCCAGAAAAACTTAAAAATTCAAATGCCAAAAAGTATCGTACATACAGAAATCCATGACAGGAAATTATCATCTCGACAACCACCATCATTCCCATCGACATAACACCATCGACCATTTTCATCGACCGACCACTCCCATCGACCATTCTCATAACCGACATCGACTGACGACCTTGATAGTCCCATCGCGCATTCATGACATCGAGCACCAAAAGTAATTCATCATTAATGCACACTCAAGTATTCCAGTTGGAACATCACATCTGCCATTAATACACCCATCGACGCACACATCCACAGCATCGCCTATAAATACTGGATCCCCAAAGGATCATTCACCACAATCCATCTAGAGAAAGCATCAGAGCATCCAATCGACTAAAATCCAAGAACCCCTTAGTGAAACCGACCACCAAAATGATACAATGGCCCCCAAACAAACTATAGCCTCGACCAAAGCCAAGGATATATAGGCCGCGGATACACCTTTAGTCCACAGGTTGAAAAACATCAAAAACACCAAAGTGCAGGATGGCCCATGGCAAAAACTATGGACCGAAATACAAGAATGGGCCTTTGTTGACAAAAAGGCCACTCAAGCAGCAGAGAAAATCAGACACAGCACTATCTTCAGCTATGCCAATGCACCACTTATGGCCAGATTTGGTGGCACAAAGGAAACTGCTATCAAATCCATCATCATTTGATATCACAATGGTCAGTTCTACTTCGACCAGTCGGTCGACATCTCTAGAGAAGTCACCTCTAAACTGATCGGTCTCTCTAATGAAGGAAACCCCGTACCAGTTGGAATCAAAGAAGCACTAGTCGAAGAGCTCACTTGGTCATCTTCAGGTAAGAACTCCAAGGGGTTGATGATTAGCCAAATCACAACCCGAACGCCATAGATTGTGGCCAAAATAATTACAATAACACTCACACTGGCAGGTCGAGGTAGCGACCTTAAGTTAGACATGCTAGAAGCTGTCGACACCATTGCCACCAATGGACAAATATACAGATGGCCTGAATATGTCGTCGACATGGTGAAGACCATCTGTGAAAGATGTCTAGAAATGGGGGTAATCATCAAGCTCCCCTCCCTCATCTTATCGATTTTCATGTACCACATATGCCTAGAGGGGAGTCCAATCTTTCAAGAACTGTCCAAGTTCGACATGTGGAGATTTAAGACATTCTCCCAGAAAGGAACCTTGTATGAGCTTGAGCGAGGGAAAGTACTGTTGGAGAACTGGTTTCAACAACTCAAAGTCCACATGACTAGATGGAGGGTGCCTCAAAACATCCAAATAAATCTACTGATGAACTCCCACATCTAGCTGGAGCTCGACCATACCTCGGTGTGGTACATGCAGGGTGACAATTCAAATGCCAAAGCCCTCGACTACTATCCATCTATCGACCATATATTTCAGGAACTATCTCAACAGGCCAAAACAAAAATACCAGTACCAACAACAGCAAAGCAGATCGAATTCTCGATCGTGGAACCACTCACAGACCAGGAAAAAGAGGAAGACTATGAGCTCAACCTCTATATCAGTACATTTGTGTCGGAGGAGACACCGGTCGACTGAAAATAACCATCAAACCTTCGACTGCAAAGAGGGAAGAACCCCAAACCGCAAAACCGCAACCATAGCAGTAGATAATTCCTCCGGTTACAGAAAGTGTCATCTCGACCCAGGAGCCAAGGTGGGAGATAGAGCCAGAAAACCCTGAGTATGCTGTTACAAAAGGCATTATTCAAAAATTGTTAAAGGAGATAGCAGCGGCTAGGAAGAAGCTCAAAACACAACAGCAACAACAAGATAAAGGTAAGCGCAAGCTTATTCTTGCCGACTCATTAGAAGATCAAGACGAACTAGTAGCCACAGCCCTCGACATCATAGATGATGTCGTAGCAAATAAAGTGTCGATCGAAACCTAGTTTCAGCGATTTGTCAACGCAGGAGCACAAGCAGGTCGACCAAAGAAATAAAAGACTACGGCGACGCCAGAAAACGTTGTCGATATTGTGTCGATTCCTCCACCCACATCACCGATGAAAATAACTGAGGAACAAGTATTAGTGCCGCAATTAGTCAGCCCCCTCGACTTATGCAAAAGCGCGATGACAGAGGCTGTGAAAGCAAAGTTTGACAAAGATAGAGATTTACAGGCGTTCATTGAGAAATTTCCTAACATATTTACGTTGGCACACAAGATCTCTACAAAAGCACCTCTCTTCACGATTGGGGGATACCAACTAGGCCAGGACACATAGTCCAGAACCTTTGCAACCATTACATCGACTTTCGAGAGAAATACTGACAAGGAAGCTGAAGTGATTGCACGTCGGTCCTCGACTATCACACCGACCGTACCCATACCCCAAGCCGACCTACCAGCCACTGCATCGACTGAAGGAGAATAAATTGAGTACATATCCCAACAAATTAACCAAATGTTCTCTGACATAGACTCACCCCCTTGACCCGACAACCCACCACTCACCCACACTTCCCCCAAACCAATCACCCCCGACAATTTTCCAACTCCATCACCACCACAACCACCATCTCCACCACCACCACCACCCCTCAACTCAGAGAAAGGCCCACCACAACCAAATGCATCCAAACAACCAGAGGTGGTAGTCATCCCACATCCCCAACCAGAGAAACCATCGGCCTCTATCCCACAAACCAAAGACCCCGCCTCGACTGTTGCAGGTACACAGGAAGCAGATAAAGAAAAGCATAAGAAGCAGAAGGAGAAATAGAAGAAGGAGCATCATGGACAAGCTTCAAAGGTCCAAATTAGACTGAAGGATGCAAGCTCCCTAACCGACACATAGCTAGGACAACTCCTCAGGACCCTAGCAAGTGAAGCAAATACGAGGAGTGAGCAAAGAAATAAATAACTCAATGAAAAAAACGTAGAATAGGTTGAGTTTCTCAACAAATGTAGGAATCTGGCCCAATCTGTCATGCCGAGCCCCATAGAGGTCGACACAGACAAGCCGCTCAAAAGGGCGTATCAGCTATTTGAGAGCATGGTGTCGGCACTCCAAACGCACATTCAGGAAAAAAAGGAGGGACAAAAAGAGGAAACTGCCCGACTCCTAATGGCATAGCACACTGCATTTTCTGAAGCCTATAAAGTGATACAGGATCATATGGAGGAGTCTATCATAACTGAGGAAATACTAAGAGACTAGCCTAATTACTACGGGAAATTCTATCAGCATACTCGGTAGACTCGTCAAGGGATTTAGGCATTAGAAAGCAGGAAAACCACTAAGGAAGCACTCAGAACAACAATAGAAGAACAGATAGTGCTTGAAACTGCCAAACTGCAATGACTGGAAAGGGAAGCACACCAGTGGGTACAACAAGCTCTCCCTAACTTGGAGAAAGTCGACATGATCTGCCCGCAGATGAAATGACTTATTGAGACTGCAGAAGAGAAGGACCAGTCTATGGGTCCCGACATGGAGAAGATAGCTAAAGTCTCCATTTCAGAGAAGATGTCGATCTTATCAGGCTTGAACACTCACCATCAACATCCAGAAAATTTTGCAGAGTTGGACAGATTTCCAACATCACCTCATAGTAATAACCCAAGCCATTGTAGAAGTCTGTGTATAGAAAAGATCGACCATCAGACTTCACAGCCCACCGCAATAACTATTGAGGCCAGCTATGAAGAATTTTGTACCTTCCTGTTTCTTCGGGACAAAGAAACATTTTGTTCATGGGGGAGATGTAGAAGGAGCAAGTCGATAAGTCGACTTGAAGGATAGCCGACTTAGTCGATCATTCGACTAAGTCAATGAGCTGACTTAGTCGATCAGATAACTAAGTCAGTCGACCGACTAAAACTAGAGATTAGTTCGGCCACCTAAGGTCATGTCGGTTCACTGAACCGACAGGTAGTTATTTTGTAACCATTCTGTAATCATATATATTAGGCTGTTGAGCCACATGAGAACTCAGTGCAGTTCTCTGTGTTGTATGGACTCATTCGTATAATATAATCTGTTTATTCATCTACTTGTTCTTATCTCTTGTCTCTGTTTTATATATATATATATATATATATATATATATATATATATATATATATATATATATATGTTTTAGTGTGTATTATTGGTAACTTTATGTGATCTGTGAGATTACAACAATGTGCGACAGTTTTGGGTATGATAATTGATGGTTGGTCGTCAAATTTTGGTTCACAAGAGTTATTGAAAGTACTGTATAGCTAAGAATCTCAAGGAAACATCATGATTTCCTTACTAGTGGTAGGAGTAGATAAGAGGTTAATTTAACCTTTTCTATATATTAAGGTCATTAAATAAGGAGAAAGGTACTCTAGCTAAGCATGCGTTATATTTTTTAAAGACAAGAGAACCTTTGTTGACGTTGGTTTTCTCATTTGTGTTTCAGGGATAATTCTTGTGTTCATTGATGTTATTTATTTTGTTCATTTATTGCAATAAATTTTCTCCCAACCCATTAAAATCATTTGTATAAAGTAATAAAACATCTATCATACTAATCACAGTCATACATAGGACAACTTGGTAAACCAACATTAACAAATTGTAAATGATTGAACAATTTCCACAAATTAAAATAGTAATTGAGCATCCAAGTATGAGAGAGATGGGCCATACGCATACCATTTAGGGATCATATGGATCAAAGTTGTTGAAAACATTATCTTAAAGAATCTTGAATTTGATATGTTTTTGTCTTTTATAATTTATTGATCCCAATATTGAATAGGTACCAATTCATAAATCGAGTCATTTTCATATTTTCTTAGTTGAACTTCCATTCTGATTTAGCAATCAGCCTCAATTCCAAAACCTAGCTTGTTAATATCAACTCGCAAAGCATAATGTCCTAACCTTTTTGGTGACAAGTCTTCAATTCACATTGAGTAGATACCTATTTGGTGGTGACATTTAATCTTTTTTCAAAGATCAAGATTCCCTATATCAAACCTTGCTAAACCATTTCCTAGTTCATCAATTGACATTAATCTATAGATCCAGCACTACATCATCCATCATTGCTTGAAATGCCTCTAAATTCACCTTACTCAATTGTGTTAGTTGGAATTTCTTTTCCTTTCAAATTTTGTTTCATTAATTTGAAATTCCACCTTAATTCGTGGATTAACATAATTGCAACATGCACCCTCTCCTTTTCTTTTATAAAATGTTTGATTGATCGACATCCTAATTTCAAAATTGGATGTCATTCATGGAGCTTCTTTGCAAAATTTTAATGATAGTTAAAATTTCCTTATAAAATTTGATTAGGTTTGATCAATGGATTGAACTATTCCAAATATTCACTCCAAAACATAATCCTTGATTTAAAAATTCACCCCAATTAGTTGATCAGGCCTTTTCTAACGTAAACTCTTTAAAAGGAGTCCCAATATTGAAATCAAGTCCAATCAATTAATTGAGTTCATTCTCCATTCAAACACTTTTTATTTTTTCATCGTCATCAAATCAAGTTCAACCTATTAATCATGCCCCTCTCAAAAGCACTCAAATGGTGATCTTTTTATCACATGATTTCAAAAGCTGAAAGGAAAAATGAGCTCCTTATAAATTTAGAGATCGAGCATAACCAATAGATTTGGTCATTCTAATGTATACTTTTAGTATATATTTTTCTTCATAAATTAGTATCATTTCACATTCGAACATAATTTCAAATATCCCATTTTCTTTTAATTTGTGAATTATTTCATCATTTGTATGCTCAAATTAATGGGAAACCAACCAAATTTCGTGTATGACTATTGTTACCTCATTCAGGATGCATGGGAAACAAAGGATATTAATGGTATCATCAATATGGTAACATAATTATTCACTAATAGTGTAAACAAGCTATCAGATAGTAAATTAATGATGAATCTAATAAAGCATTTTGTGCAAGTTTTAGCAAAGTGAATGGTACCAAAAGTTGCATGGGATCCGTGAAGATATAAATATTTCTAGGTTAACAGTTACTCTCAATGTCCATACACCACAATGAAAACAATTTTAGATATATCCAAATTCAAAAGTATTAAGACATGGAAGCATGGAAGTTGGAGATCACAACAAGAAGCACTCCATCCTTTTGAGTACAACAATGAACTTGAGCCAAACAAATTCAATTGTTGGTGTGTAGGTGAGTGTTATTTAAGTGCATCTCGAATATATGTTAAATATTCAAAAGGGTTAAAAAAAGTAAAAGGAATGCTTTGTGAGGAAGAAAAGGTTGTTTAATATTAAATAGAAATAAAGACCCACCCATTAAAAGTCAAAATTGTCAAACGAAATGAAGATTCAAGGACTGTATCTGGAGTCGAATCAGATGAAAGGTTTAGAGTCATCAAAGAATTTAGGTAAATATATCCTTTATGTTTATCTAGGGAAAGGGGACTTCTACGTGTAATATAATGTAAATTGCTTTACAAAATTCTAATAAGGAGAAGACCATGTCAGTCAAATCAGTGAGGGAAGATTGTAATGTATTAATGTGTATAGAAAACTTTCTCTTAAATTATTGTTGTTAGAATTGCTATGAAATGCTTCTTAATATGTTAAATTTTCTCTAATTAATGCAACATTTATTTTATTCATCTCTCATCCATTTGACTATAGCCTACAGATATAGAATTACAATTGTTTGTTCAATTATAGAATGTTCTTATTTAATCATTGGTTACTTGTGTTTTTTTTTAATTATTAACTTAGTAACTGGTTGCTCAAAATAATTGTAAAAATGAAACTGGTTACATATTCAACTCTCTCAATTAGTAGTTGTAGGATTGATTTAGAGTAAAATTGTGTATTGTATTTAGAATAGGATTCCATTCACATTCTATATTTTTAAGAGTTTTAATTAAAAGAACATAAAGTTTGTATACCAAAAAATGAATGGATTCCCTATTCCAAATAGTGTGACATCTAATTGATATTTTACATTAGCAAGAATCCCTATTAATTTCCCTAGGAAATTCCACCCTATTAATATGTTTTGTTATAGGAGGGCCATATATTGATGAAAGATATTTTTCTTAGTCATGTGATTCTCGTATTAAATCTTTCAATATAAATTTACAACACAATCACATCTTTACCCAATAATAATCATATTTTTCAAGATAGTACTATAGGTTTCAATAATATTTTTTTATCATAAATAAAACCTTTCCTGCAAATTGGTCAACCTCAATCCTAGGAAGGAATAGAAGGTAGTCAAGCAACCTAGTCCCCTATGTATATCTAGAAATGGCTCGAGTGTCAGTTTATTTTGTAAATTTTGAATTTGTATTGTATAAATAACTAGAATATATATAGGCCTTCTACAAAAGATATGTTAGACCCAAGGATTTGGTGGATTATAGCTTGTCATCTCTACAAATATGCTTCTAGAATAATTTTTTTGTATTTGCAGCTGACATTGTCCACTCTCTTTAAATATAATGTAACTGATTTTGTTTAAATAAAAAAAATATGTTGAAAATCATTGCTCCATTTTGGAGTTATGTTTGTAAGAAGTGCAAACAACTGGGCAGAACTAAAAAACTAGGTAGAACTAAAGGGATATTATATAGTGTTGGATCTAAGTTAAAAAAATAAATTAAAAATAGTTTTAGGGATGTAGAGACTACAAACTAATGGTCAAGTGGGAAATTTTCAAACCATAACATCAAATTAAAATATGTTGTTAAATAAATTACTAAGAATTCAACAAAAGGTAACTTATCAAAACGGGTTTTGGATTTATCATAAGAAGCAGGAGATAATGCTCTATCTCCCTGAAGACATGTTTTCTACTTCATGATAAACTAAATCGGAATTGTAATTCAAATATGTCAATTTTTATTTGATAGGGGTTTAGGTGTCTTCCTATTTTTTTTCACAAACATATTGTGATGTTATGATCCATTTTGTTAATATTTTGAGGGTAAATTGGATGATTGCATGAGTAAGCATGTTAATGGTCCCTTTCTTGGAGATAATGATGGGATTGGTGTACAAAGTTATTCCACTAGCCTAGGGTTGGTTGTTACTAGTGGGATTTGTTAGAATTTTAATGGTTATACAATATATTTAAACATCTAGAATCATTTCATCATAACCATAGCATTAGGATCACTAAAAGAAAAACAAACACAGCAATAAAAAAAAGAACCTAGATATTTATCCTGGGAAACCACAAGGGAGAAAACCTAGCAACTTATTTAGTATATATTATGTCGCCAAGTGCAATGCCAAGATAGTATGAACCCCAAAGATAATATAATCTATCTCTCCTCTCCAACCAACCTCTTCTTCATCTCTCTTACGCACTTGCTTGAGTGAGAAGTATATTCAAATGAGAGGAGAACCCTCTTTATTTATTCTCATCAAGTGAGTCACCAAATAACCTAACTAGAATGACCTATTGCTCCAAAATAGGGCTGACTTACCTAGGGAGACTCAAAATAATGTTTATAGAATATTCTTGTGGGTACTATTGAACTGACTTGCAACAAAAGGGTTACATTGATTCTTTCAAATACATTTACATGACCAAGTACATCAATAACATCTCCCAGAGGAGGCACAACAATAATACAATGAAATTACATTAAGAATATCTTATGAAGTTACATTTTTCAATGGGATTTTTTTAAACCAAGGTAAATGAGTAACATCAATTCCACAAAAATCAATTCAAAAGATCAATTCACACGCACTCCACACATCACTTCAATAAATGGTAGCATACCCGGTGCTGCCGAGCACTACTGAATATTTGGCGATAATCATGTCAAATAAAATGAAGGCAAAGGATGGTGGTTAATCTTGTGGGCCACTAGAATGTCATTTCAAAAGTGATATTCTGGCCACTGTAGTGTCTAGCCTAGTTCCCCGTCATTTTCACAAGTGTATTTTGGCCTGATTCAGCGTTTTTTTCATGGGTGTTGTTTGTTAGGTGCGGACCAGGGCATTGATATGGTGGGGAAGTCAATTTTCAATTTATGTGTGTGTGTGTGTAATCTCTCAGAAGAGAGTTTAGAAAGAATATTACTTCTCATTCGAGAGTTTGTTTGGCAAGTTTAAGAAAACTCTTGGGAGAGAAATTGTTTTCTTTTTTCTGGTGCAATAAATTGAAAATTACAATCACAATTCACCCCTTTCTCAAAAAAGTGTATACCAACTTCACAATTTCACCCCGAAGCATGGAATATATTCCAAGTTCTTATGCATCCCTATTACTTGTAACATGTACATATTTAGAGTCATGTAATTGAACTTAATTTTTAATGTTTTAGTTGTATTTTAGATGCAATCTTGTAAGATATAAGAAAAGTATGAAGAATAAAGATTTGCATTGTGAGCTTGTATATAATGTCTCTGTGTATCGAAGTTGTAAATGGAAATCATCTATACATGAACATTTTTGTCTTGGTATAGTTTGTACCATATTGTCTTTTAGATTGTTGTCTTTGAAATATTTTTAAACCTGTTGTTTTCTCAATAAAAGAGGGATAAAATGGTGATAATTACAAATATATGATAGAATGGTGGTTTTTCCAAATTTCAGTTTATATACAAGTAACTCATTTGGATCTTTATTTTTATTTTTTTTCTATGTCCCACTAAAAATATTTGTGGTAATGGCATGTACAACATTTACAAAATTCGGTTTGTCTCATGCATAGTGACATAAACTTAGGAGTACAATTGAAGTAAATTAACTGGATGGATTTAACTTAAAATAGCCTACTCGATTTGTTTTTCATGTCTTGTGACATACACTTGGGTAGACAACTAAATTAAATTAAGAAGCGATGGGATCCAACTTAAAACATGTGAGTTCGAGGAGGTAGTAGGAAAAGAGGTCAATAAGAAGCTGGTGGGGGAATTATACTCCACAAATGAAACAATGTCTAGGGTATCGCTTGGTTGCATTTCATAGTTTGTTCTCTTGAGTTGTTGGGCATTTGATTGTGCATCATACTAAGAATGAGTTATCCAATTTCTAACTTGGTTATTTCTAATGGTTAATAGGTTATATGTCATTGTGTGGTACATAGATTTTTTGATATAGTGGATAATAGTCTTCCCTCCATTTCACTCCATGGATGAAACAATGGCTAGGGTGCATTTCAAAGTTTGTTATCTTGATTTGTTGGGCGTTTGATTGTGGAACACACTAAGAATGAATTATTACATTTATGACTTGGTGTTTTCTAATTATTAATAGGTTATATGTCATGTGTGATAGATATATGTTTTCATATAGTGGATAAAATTATGGAATAACAATTTGATCGGCTTGTAATCCTCAAGCTTGAATTGACATGAGAGAAAAGTATATGAGAAAATCTAAAACCATAGTTTGTTTGGATTTGTTTCATTTCTTTACTAGTTGCTTCTACTGCATCCTTGCAGATTTTGGAAAATGTTAAGGACATAATCCACATTTTTAATGTATATTAAGTGTTGCAGGCGATGAGTTTCTAGATACTTAGGAGATCCTAGATGAGATATCTAAGAATACCATCATTGAAAAACACTCAACTAAATACTTGATTATCAACAATGACATAATTCTTTCTTTAAATGCTTGTAGAATCAATTAGGTTTGGATTTGGAATTCATAGAGAAGTGGGATCGTTCGAATAGATTATTATTATTCACATAGTGGAAAACATATTCATAGACATCATAATCATCACCATTGTTCCATAAATCAGTCTTTCTCGTCTACTTTGCTCATTGCAGATTGTAAATCAGCCAAAGAGAACGGAGAAAATATGGGTTACAAGAAGAGTAGAAGTGGAGTAGATACTAGAACTGGCAAGGAAGCAACTTGTCTCTCCAGGAAGGATGCTCACAAACACTTTCAATTCATTGTTAATGGTTGGCTTTACTAAGAAGACAAATATTTCCTCATCTTCTTTTATAAGTGACTTCAATTCATATGATACTATTATTGTAAAATAATTAAATCTATTATGATACTATCATTGTAAAATAATTAAATCTCATTGTTGTTTATGATACTTGTCATTTCGGTCCTGGACTATCTTGGATAATGTTTCCTTAGCACGGCTGGAATAAACCCATGTTTCTCTACATGTGAACCAGAGGAGACCTATGGCCCTCAGTCACTCTCATAGAATCATGTGTAGTGGTACAACACCAATGATGGGAACTACACCTTATTGAGTGCAGTTCTTCCATGTTTCCAGTTGAAAGTTGAAAATTTACTCAACGTGACTCCGTCGGAAAATAGTTCATGTTTGCTAAATTTGTAGTTTGCGAGTTACATTATGGTTTAATAGTCAGATTTCCCACCAACTTTTTCCCCTAGCTTGTGTAATGTAATACATTTTCATGGATAGGTACTTAAGTTACCAACAACCACCATGTTATGGTTTAATGGGTACTACATAAGAGGAAAATGCATGGGTTAATCGGCGTTGTGGTTTGGTTTTTTCTTTTGCTCATCCCTTCTAGTTACTATACCAATCTAAAGTCAAACTAGATAATTTAATATAACTTTATATGTTAAAAATTTCGATAATTTTTTTATATATTTTAAAAATATATATACGTACACACAAGAACACTCCTACATTGTTCTTAGTTGCTGGTATAAAAAATTGTGGAAATGACACCTTCCTTTGAAAATTAAATGTTTTCTATGGCTCTCTCTTGAGAACTAACTTAAGACATGGGATAATCTCTTAATTAGAGGTTGGATTTGACCAAAATTGTGTGCCTTATGTAAGGATGGAATGGAATCTATTGATCATATATTTGTTTATTCTTAGTTTTCAATCCAAATTTGGAAGTCTATTTGTGAGGCCTTGAACATTTTTTAGACATGGGGAAGTCTTTCTTTTGAGAAGGATTCCATCAATGGTTTATTAGTTGTTTAGAACATAGCATTACCTATGGTCATCTCTTGGGGAATTTGGAATGTTAGGAATTCTCATAATTTTAAGGACAGGAAATTAATCAGTGATGAAATTTGTGTGAAGATCATAAGTCTTTGCAAATATTACCAATCTGCTTAGAGTAATCCTCCAAAAATCAGACAAGTGACTCATATTACCCTTTCTCAGAAAGAAATGGGTTTCTTTTGATGGTGTTTCTCAAGATGGTCAATGTACAGCTCGAGTTGTTTTAAGACTTAATGAAGATCGCATTTTCATGTTTAAGTTGAACTGTGGTAGGGGTTCCAACAAAAAGGTTGAATTATTGGCTCTATGGTGTTTATGCAAGGTAGCCTTGACTTTGGGAATTGATTATGTAAAGGTTTATAGGGATTCAATGGTGATAAAAAATTGGGCTAATGAACAGTGCAATTTGCAGGTGATATCTCTATCAAATTGGTGTTGGAGAAATAGGAGGCTCTTATATGCTTTTAGCCACATTGTTATTTATCATATATATCAAAAACTCAATCATGAAGTTGATTTTTTGTTTAAAGAGGTGCTAAGTGGAGAATAAGGATTACTTTGTTAGGAAGAATATATTGAAAACTAACTTGAAAGTAGAGGAACTTTGAACATCTTTTGGTTGTATTTGGAGTTTATCTCCCTCTATTCATTATTTTGTGGGATGTAAATATATAAGTTTTTGGCATATGATTGGTTTGTTGTAGATAGTCTTTTGACCTCTCGTAGGGTTGATCTAGTACCGTGTTTTATATTTTTTTGTTGAGAAATTAGAAATCATATATCTTATTGGTTTTTTGATGCACTTTTTTTATTTTCCTTGAATAACAAAAGTACTTTTTTTCTGCTAAAAAATATGATTTATGTTTTATAATCTATATTGCTTGTCTTTTTTCTTTTTTTTTATTCAAAAATTATTTCATATTAGATTTAATAGTTTTTTCCACATGTGAACAAACATTTTTTTGATGTTCAATATTATGAATCAAAGGAAACACCAGTCCTTTGAATGGGTTCAACAATTATTTAAATGGGTTCAACAATTAATATTTTGTGGATGAGGCTTCCCTCTCTTATAAACTAGAAAGTATTATACATTAGTTTGATTTCTAATTACATCATTATTTTAGTTTAAATTTTATTATTATTATATGTATATTGTTTTTATGTAAATATAAGATTGTATTACTACAAAATTAATGGTTACAGAGATGCCCAAGACATAGGCCACAACATATCTGATCCAAACCCCAACTTAAACAGCTTTTACAATCATTAACCCAAAAAACACTTCTTTTCCCAAAAGAGGGAGAGCCCCAAGGATGCAGAGCTCAATCCCAGCATTAAGAACATCATAACTAGTAGTAATTCGACTATTAAACCCACCCACAACTATTGACATTGAAAAGCTATCATTCATACAAAAAACAAAAGTGTAACAGAGACAGTTTCTAGAATCAAGGAAGAGGGCCATAACGTGGGAAGCCAGCAATCTGCACCAGTTCCTCCATGCCATGATTGGTTCTGCTGTCAGCTCTCTCCATACCCCAACCACCATCCTTTAGACTAGGGCCTCCTCCCTGTTGTTGCTCCATCCCCGGGTGGTAGAGGGAAATTCCCAGTCATGAGGCGATTTGATGAACGTTTTGATGCATCAGTCGGTAGTCCTTATTGTGGGACTTGAGATTCCTATGCATCATCTGACAATCCTCGTTGTGGTCCTTCCGGGCTCTTGCAGGTTCCTCATCCTCTTCTTTTTTGGATGAAACCTCTTTCTTTCTAACCTCCATATTAAGCGATGCATGCATTACTAGGTTCATTATTACCCAGTATAGCATGATCAGATGATCGTGGGTCGACACCCTTCCAGTCGTAGAGCCAGGGTCCATGACCTAGTCCTCAACTTCCTGTCGAAATTCCTCAATCGGCATGGTTTTCACTTTCTCCCGTAATTCTTTTTCCATTCTCTTCGTAGCCTTGCAGGCGATCAATGGGACGCAGTCTTTGAAAAACTCAGCGACCTCCTCGACATGAAGTTGAACCCGGGTAGCAGTACCCTTTCCCCTCCTAGCCACTCCCTTACCTTTGTCATGACTCAAAGTCGATGCTCCTCTTACATTCGTCTTCCCATGACTACCCCGAGGAGGATCCATCTCACACTTCACTTCCCAATTCTTCACCAAACCACTCTGAAAATCCCATAGTCTCTCCCCACACTTAATCACAAACAGACCAGCAGACTCATTCCATAGGAAGCGGATGGCGAGCCATGCAGCCTTATCAGTATTAATAGGGGATAGAGTGATGGTTGGCTTAACAGTTATGTACGAGTCTGTGATCTCCCAGATCCAATGATGACAATCTCCCATACCCAACACAAAATTAGGCATCATTCCCATCATCGCTTCCAAATCCCAATCCTGCAAAAAATATGTCCTTCCTCTCCTTCCAAGTCGGTATCCGTACCCTAGTTTAATGTTGAGGGGATTGGTCCAGGTTAAAATGTACGTATCTTACATGATCATGCATGGCGATGGTTCAGTTCCATGGAAGGATCCCTCTGCCTCTTGTCTTGGCCTCGATGATCTCTCATGTCTCCCGCCATCTGTCCAATTGCATCGGCATCTTGTCTAGCCAGCTGTCAGCACCTTGGTTCCCACTGTTCCACTCCAAAGTTATCAATCCATCCCATCCTGTGGGCCCCATTCTCTCCCACGCTGACATTTTCCAGCATGTATTCTACCCGATTCGCCTCCCGTCTGATGTGGTGGAAGGAAACAATTGGGTGTGCCATAACCAAGCTACACAGGGTGTCTAGCCTGTTGGCCAAGTGCCAGCTGGATGAGACCTTCTATGTTGTCTTCCTGTTGGCAATATGCTTTGCCATATGTATGAGGATATTTGAATCCCCTTCCACCATAGCCAGGAGCCATCCTTCCCTGAGCATGAGACTAAGACCCTGAAGCATACCCTCGAGTTTCACAGAATTATTTGTGTCAAATCCTATGGAGCCATAAAAAATTTGAAGGATTTCTCCTTCCGAGTTTCTGCAAACTCCATCATAGCCTTTTTCTCTGGGGTTACCCTTCGTTGCCCCATGAAAATTGGGTTTAAAAACCAGGCATGGAGGGGAATCCCATGAATTGGGGCTAGAGTCTCTGCAATTTTTAGCTTTTTATCGCAGGCCATCCAGTGTTCCTGTATCCAGCCCCCAGCCATCCGCAATTATAATTTTTGGTCCTGTAAACTCTTTATCTTCCTCGTTCCATTGCATGCTGCATATGGTTTCCATGAGGTTTGTTGCCATGATATTCCATACCTCCTTAGGATTTTGTTGCTTTCCCCAAAATATTCTACCATTTCTCTCCTTCCAGACCACCCACAAGACAGTACCCATGAAGGATTTCCACATAGTTCGTAAGATACGATTTTTGAACGCTTTGGGATGCCAGTCCCTCAAAGTTTGGTCTGAATCCCCTCTGCATCGATTACTCCTCCTAAAATCCTGAGTGCCCCTATCCCAAATTCCTGCCATAAACAAGCAAGTATCAAGCAGGTGGTTCATGCTCTCCTCTTGACATAAACACAAAGCACACTGTGAGGGGCCATGGATTCCTCTGTGTCTCAGGTTTTCCCCTGCTAATATCCTGCGTCTAACTACCAGCCAAAAAAAGGTGGCTATCTTCGTCCAGATCTTTGTCCATATCTCACCCTCCCCCTCCTGACTCCTTTTCTGGATATCGTAGGCTTATTTTATGCTAAAGGATCCTTTTTGGGTGTATCCCCATTGAAGAGTATCTTCCCCGTCCTTTTGCATAATGCATCATTCCTGTAGTTCATTCTTGAAGGATCGAAGGTCATCCTCTGAGATCTGCTCATCTCCCCTGTCCGAAATTATCCATCGTCATTGATCCCCTTGGGTTCCTTCTTCCCAGTAGTGGTGTACCTTCGTCTTTCCTTCCTCTATCCCTATAGCTCGTATGTGCTGCTAGCATGGGTCATTCCCAAGTTTGGGAATTTGATTCCATGAGTTTTCCCAGAATTTGGCATCATTCCCCGCCTTGATCTCCCAGAAGCTATGCTTCTGAATAATCTTTCGTCCTGCCAGAGCCTTCGTCGAAATGTGATATCCCGATGGTTCCTCATTGAATCGTATCAGCTCAGTCCTGGTTCGATCCCTCGCATACTTAATGTTCCATATCTTAGCCCATGGTTCCTGCGTATAGTTACACCACCTCCACCATATTTTGGCCCCCTTTATTTCCCCCATGACTTCAGGATCGCGAAGACATAGACCACCTTTTTCCTTCGAGGAGCATACTTTTCCCCAGTTAACCATAGAGAACTTGGCTTTAGCTTCTCGTCCTGCCCATATAAAAAAATTATGACTACTCCTCATCTCCTTAATGACAGACTTTGGTGCTGATAGGATAGAGAAAATATAAATTGGCATGGCTTGGAGGACCGACTTTACCAAGACCATCCTGTTTGGCAAGTTCAAGGGCCTGAGAACCAAACTTGATAGTCTACCCTTGATCTGATCTAGTTGATCCTGCCAAGATGCACTCTTGATGGTTCCCTTCCACAAAGGAACACCTAGATACTTGGAAGGGAAGGATCCCCTAGTGAAACCCAAAATCCTTACAATATTCTGTTGGATGATGGGTGATGTGTTTAAGAAAAATACTCGTGACTTCTCAGCATTGACTTGTATCCCATATGCATTTGCATAGAGCGTTAAGATATTTTTGAAAGAACAGGATTCTTGGACTGAAGGGTACCCCATAAGCATCATGTCATCCACAAATTGCTGGTGAATTTATTTTTCCCTACTTTCATGGAGGGATAGACCCCTATATTCTCCTCCCCCCACCTAGGATTGGATGAGATTACTCAATCCCTCTACCATTAGGATAAAGAGGAAAGGTGAGAGAGGATCTCCCTACCTGATCCCCTTGGTTGGCTTGAAAAGCTTAGTCAGGGACCCATTCAACAGGATGGAGAAGAAAGGTGTTATAACTAGAGCCATGACCCATTCCACCCATTCCGTGCTAAAATCATACGCCCACAGCATCTTCTCCATATATTTCCAGCTGAGCTTATCATAGGCCTTAGCTATATCAATATTTATGAGCATTCCAGGCCTTCTTGTCCATTTTAGAGAGTGGATGGTCTCATGGACTGCAATGATACCATCTAAAATCTATCTACCCTCGATGAAACTGAATTGTTCTGGACTAATCAGGCCTAGAAGGAGTGGTTTTAATCGATTCACAATCACCCTGGAAATGATTTTATAAATCACATTACAGAGGGTTGTAGGTCTAAAATTACCTGGGGAATATGCACCTTCCCCCTTTGGGATCAAGGATAGAAAGGTTTCATTGAAGGATTTGAGCACCCCTCGCTTGCACTTTGATTCCTTAATAATTTCCCAGAATTCCTCCTTGATCGTGTCCCAAAAGAAGTGAAATAAGTTGGTTGTGAATCCATCCAGGCCGAGGGCCTTCCCTTGGTCCATCTGGCTCACTGCTTCCTCAACCTCCTACATGGAGATAGGTTTATTGAGCATCGCATTGTCCTCCTTAGTTACAGTCCTAGGGATAAGAGCAGTGATCCAAGCAATGTCCTGATCCCTAACATTGTTGACCTCAATCATGATCCCCTTAAAGTAGCTGGTTAGTTCTTCCTCTACCTCTCCCCTAGTCTCAACCTGGGACCCAGCTGTCCTTTTGATTCTATGGATCTTCGAGCCTAGTCTATTGTGGATCACAGATTTATGGAAGAATTTAGATTTTGTCTCTCCTTCCTAAATCCATTTGACCCTAGACTTCTGCCTCCAGTATATTTCTTCCTTCCTTTCTCTTGCATCAAGTTTGTTGAGAAGGTATTTCTCCTTCTCTTTCATCTCTGTGTCCCATCCAGATTCCATACCTTTCTAATGGATGAGGTCAATGTCCTGGATGAGTCTCTTTTTTTCCTCAAAGATATTACCAAAGTCCTCTTTGTTCCATGTGTGTATATTAGCTTTTAGAGCCTTGAGTTTCTATTGGAATTTGTACATTCTTATCCCCCCAGAGGTGTCCAATTCATGCCACCATTGTTCCACCATACCCTTAAAGTCCTTGTGCTCCAGCTAGAAGTACTCAAAGCGAAAGGGTTTTCTTAGGAGGACGTTCGACCAGTCCTAGTTGAGACTGATTGGCCAATTATCAGAGCCCGCTACTGGGAGGACACTCTCCCTAATTTCCCTAGATCCTCGAACAATGTTTTCTGACACCAGGAATCTGTTAAACCAAGAAGCTACAAGGTTCTCCCCTCCCCTCCTTTTATTCCATGTGAACCACCCATCCCTTGTCTCCAGATCCACTAGGGGTTTGTGGGCCATCAGCTCCCTGAATTCCTCTTAGTACTTGTCCAGTACCCTCTGACCCCCTTTATTTTCCCTAAGAGAGGTGATCAAGTTAAAATCCCCCCCAATGATCTAGTTCCCCTCATGGACCACAGCACTCAACCATTTCAGATGGTGGATAAAGGCATGTTTCTAGGGGAAAGCACTGGGTCCATATGTATTGACCAGGGTCCCTGTGATCCCTGAGCTTAAAAACTTGAATTCTTCCATTAGTGAGAAATGATTGGCCCGCCACTCTAAGAGTTCGACAGTCCTTGGATTCCATAGTACTACCATACCCTCTGCGTCTATTGCCATGATCCTGTTGCCTTTCCATATTTTTTGTCCCACTTTCATTAGGGCTTCAAAGCTACATTTAGTTTCTTGTAGAAATAGAACGTCTAGTCTTTCTTGCTTAATATTTCTAGCTAGGGTTTTAATATTTCTCGGGTGGTTACACCCCCTAATATTCCAAGAGACTATCTTCATTTGGTAACCTTGCTTACTTCAGAAAAGGTCGCCCTTATCATTGGGTACTGGCCTGATTCGATTAACTTGACCCCAGTTTTTGCGATCCTTTGCTTGTTCGTCTTTTGGCCTCATTTCGGGTCCTCCTCCAGAGACTTCCTCTTGCTCCACTTTTGAGGCTCTGCACTAATCCCCAGATCTTGGTGAGCTTTGGATTAGATGATGGCTTTCTGGAGAAGTTCCACCTACTCCAGAGAGACATAAATCTGGCCTACCTTTTCACATTCTTTTTCAAGCGCATCCAAGTCTATCTCTACTACCTCCATTTCCTCCACTTCGTCTTCTTCCATGACATCCATCGGGTGGTTCACGTCAGTTCCATCCGTCATCATCCTCGTCTCTACTTCTTGAGAATTGGCCTAGACATATTTCTCCGCCTGCTCTTTCCCTATGTCCTCTTCCTCCAAGATATGAAAGGGGTTTGAGCTATTTAGGTTTTTTCCTACCATTTCCTTGCGAGGTTTTTTCCCTTTGATGTTCTTGCCCCGCCTCCTACTCTTAACCTGTGTGAATCCTTCATTGGCCTACTTCTCTTCCCCTTCTTGACTTAAGACCAGCTACTCTCGGGCCCCTTTTGGGCAGTTCCTCCTAAAATGGCCATACTCATGGAAGATCCTACATCAGAAAGGGAGCTGCTCATAGTCAATCTGCTGGATCCATTCCTCATCCTCCTAATTCAAGCTTACTGCCTCCGAGAGGTCCTTAGATAAGTCCATATAGACACAGATGCAAGCATAGGACGTGTACCTTTGATTCTTGGTTTGCTCGCCTACCTTCACAAATTCCCCTATTGAATTACCAATGTCTCTCAAAATTTCTATATCCCAATACGCTCCTAGGAGGCCAACCAATCGGATCCACACCGGGGTTACTATTAGATCCTCAATTTCTGGTTTGAATCTCTCCTTCCAGGGTCTCAAGTAGAGCCCTACCAAGAAAAAGAAGTAAGGCCCTCCCTCCAAGACTCTGTTTTTGTCCTCCTGGTTAAAAAAGACAATGGTGAAAAAACCCTTTGCCCCCAAATGGAGGTCATAGTGGCCCTTAGGTTTACAGGTTCCCTGGATCCTCCGAACCAGATCTCTTTCTCTCGACTAAACCCCTACAAATTTCCCTATGAGGGCCTTTTCTTTCCACATCTCAATTTTCCCTCGTATCGTTTTCGATCGGAACTGGATTGATGGGATCGTCTAGGCCTTCGGAAGGCATCCTCCCTGGCTTGATATTCTCCCCACGGCCGATCTATCTCTCTTGTCATTTAGATCTCTGCTGACACCTCCACTCCCACCAGAAGTATGGCACCAGGAGGTCGCTCTTTCCATGACCGCTCGAGGGGATTTGCAGCCCCCACCCCAAACTGACCTAGGTCTGTGTTTCTACGCACTGTTGCTTCCGTTATGTCAAAACCCTATTCCCCAGAGCCAAGAAACACCCGATATTTTTTCATTACATCGACCATTATTATGTATATTGTTAAAAAATATTTAAAAAATCTAAAAATAAAGATATAGTCAAGTAAAATGTAAATCATTTTTAAAATTATATTTTATTATGTATATGGTTTAAAAATATTAAAAAATAAAGTGCACTTAAATGAAAAATGTTATGTAGTATAGATGCCCATTAATAATGTGAAAGGAAGTTTAGCATAATCCAAATCTAAAGTGTATTTATTCATTTTGGAAATTAAAACAATTATGTTGAGTTAGCATAAATCCTTGCGTAATTATGACATCAAATTTAAAGTGTTTCATATAAAAATGATTATTGGATATTAAGGTGATGTATTTTCAAATCCAAAGGTGGATAACTCTCGAGTTAGCATAAATATTTGGGTAATTATGACATCGAATTTAAAGTTTGTCATATCAAATTGATTATTGGATATTAAGAAAGTTATGTATTTACAAATCAAAAAGTGGATAATTGTTTGTGTGATAATCAACAAATTTGTATTTTTTTTAAGAATTAATGTTGGGTTTGAAATTCACTAGAACTGAGATGTATTCTTAAAGCTTTAGGTGTATTTTTATGTATTATACTTAGATTACAAATAAATAAATAAGAATCACTATATTTATGCTAATTTTTTAGTTTTTAGTTTTTATATACTAAGTTAATATAGTTATTTTTCTTTTATATAAATTAGTGCATAATATTTATAAAAATAATAATAATAGATAAAAAAAAATATTTACTTGAGTGTTCTATTCCCAATCCCTAAATGGGGTCACATTCAAAGGCAATGGGTATTACATGAGATACCATAAAGATTATAGTGACAAATAAAAATCTTATGTAGTGTACCGTAATTATTGGTGCCAAAGTAAATTATTGATCATTGCAAGGTAGGCTTATTGAGGTTCGAAAATTATTTGCATTGCTTTTGTATTCACAAAGGCAATAAAATTGATTACAACCTTGGAATCAGAAACCACTTACAACAAAAGTAGATGAACATAAGAGAAATCGAACCATGACATCGAGAAATCGAACCTTCGACATGGATGTCATGAGTATTCATTTAATTTAAGTTTAGTTTATATTTTGCAATTTTTCATGGTATTTAATTAGATTCATTCTCCCTATAATTGGGGTAAAAAAGAAATGAAAAAAAGAAGATAGTGGATAATGAAATTGAAAGAGATACAAAGTTATCAATTTCTATGAGTATTCATTTAATTTAAGTTTAGTTTATATTTTGCAATTAGCTTATATATATAATCATAGTTATTAATATTAAAAATTGCAAAATTCTTTTATCAAAATTATAAAGTCTATTTAGCAAGACCTAGGAATTTACCACAATGTAACTCTTGTTATATTACTTTGTTCTAAGTAGATTGGTAAAATATATCTCACTTCATATCATATTATTATAATCAATTTATATTTTACTTATTTTACTTTCTTAAAAGAAATGGAAAATATTTATAGCTTCAAAGCTTTAAGTAAATAGTTTACATATTGCTTATCTTCTTCATATTTTTTAATTTATTTTTATAAATTCCACATTATTATAATCAATTTGTATTCTTTCTTTTTTTTTATTTTTTCACCGACACCTGACCTCAATAGGCCCATTTATTAAATCCTTGACTTTTACTTTGATATAAAATAATATAAAAGACATCTCTCACTTCAAAGCTACATAATACTTATCTTTTTCTTATTTTTATTTTATATTTACGAACAATAATTATAAATTAGCTCCTAGTTAAATGAGTAGTGTAGAGTTTGGAAGATAGTAGCTCTAAGTAAGCAAATGTGTCCACTACAGATACAAATTGATTTATAAATTAAAAGTTGTTAGAAAATTTTGGAAATTAAATGCTTAACTATATATACAAATTGATTTATAAATTAATAACAAGTTCCTTAAACTTTTAGAAGATAAATGCTTAACCAGATTAAAAAAAGTATGGAAAATTGTATGAGGGATTTTAGTGACTATTTTGTATAGGGTATTGAGACTTTTTTTTCTTTATTTATTAAAGGGAAATATATTAATAAAAATGTTATATAAAAATAGTGAAAAATATATATATTATTTTTAATATATATATTTTTAATTACAATTTTTTTAAATATTTATGATGATGATGATGGTAGTAACTTATACTCAAACTAAATTGGTTTATTATACCTTAAGAAGATTAGCTAAATTGCAGTGAAATTTTATTTTTGTACTCAAAAAGCTTAGAAAGAGGTGTTCCTAGGTTACCATAGTTTTGACAAGTTAGAAGTTAGGGAGGTTTGTATTATAGCAAAGATTATGGAACTGTGGTTTAATGTGAGTGTGTGTAGAGCACTCTAAGAGAAAGTGGCTTTCGTCCTCAACGCTCATAGTCTCATAGAGATGGAAAATCCTTTCCACCCATGGTGTTTTAAGAATTGTAGAGCAACTTGTTTCAATATGAAGGTCATGAGAGTTCGCTCTTATCTTGGCTAGATTAATTTTTTCCCTCAGCTAGTTAAAACAAAGATATATTTTTTATCTTCAATATTAGGGTTAATGACCTCCTTATAGTATATGTGATAATAAAAAAATGAACATTATTGATATCTTGCAGAGTGATATTTTTGTTTATCCCCAAAGGTTTAACCAAGCTGTGGAGGCTTTATACTTGTCGGTTAGCCGAAGTTGGTCATGAGTGGATTTTAAATCAATTTTAGGAGTCTCTGGTTTCCCATGTTATTTACCATGTATCTGTACATCATGTACATAATCATAGCGATGTTCTCGATGGGGAGACCCACTTCTAGAAATAAAATAGGGTATGGTGTAATGTTTTTAATCTTGAGGTTATACATTATGAGACACTTGTGGATTTGTTCATTCTGTTTTTAGGAATCTCTACAAATGTTGTAACTACAAACTTCATAATTGTACAAGATAATGGAAATGATGAAAATTTCAAACAAAAAAAAATTATTCCACATTTAAAAAATACAATATAATTTTATAATAAAAAATTTATTATTATTAAATATATAAAGTAACCATTCAAATGAGATACTAATAAGCATCTCGCAAATGAAAATTAATAATGAATATAATGAATATAAAAAGCAAAACATCTTTCTACAGCATATTAGAATTGCGGTGATTGTTATGTCTAAACACTCGAACATATTTGCAACAGTAGACGACGTATCAAATACTAGCAATCCCTTTGTAGACAATGATCATCAATTTGAACTAATCTCCTATCTAGGTAGATTGCAATACCCTTTAATTTGCAATAAAATTTGGAGGACTAAATGATTTTCTAAAAATGATTTATTAACCTAATGCTTGTAGATAGATTGCAATACCCTTTAATTTTTAAGAAAATTTAAAGGATTAAATGATTCTCTAATGATTGATTTAAGTATGATTGATTTAATGTCTAAAAAAGAAAGAATTGTAGTAAAAAAACTCAAAAAAGAGAAATGTAGTATAAACAAAAACTCATAAATTTTCTAGTCGTATCATTATAACCAAACAATTCAAACACACCCAATGATCAGACAATGATCATCAATTTGAACTAATCTCTTACCGAAGTAGATTGCAATATCCTTTAATTTGCAAGAAAATTTGAAGAACTAAATGATTTTCTAATAATAATTTATTAACTTAATACTAGTAAGTAAATTGCATTATCCTTTAATTTGTAAGAAAAATTAAAGGATTAAATGGTTTTGTAATAAAAATTTATTTACTTAATTTTTGTATGGGATAAAAAATGTTATTTGATTTAATATCCAGAAGAAAGAAAAGAATGTAATATAAACAAAAACGCATAATAGAAAGAAATGTAGCATAAACAAAAACTCATAAAATTTTCTAGTCGTACCATTATAACCCATCAAATCAAACATAACCAAACAAATCATACAAACCCTTAGTCATTGTGAACATTGAATTTAAAAAATCTCTTTGATTAAACAACCAAATTAAACAAACCCATAAGATGTGAACTTTGAAAGAATTCCTTATGTACAACCAATCAAATCAAACAAACCTTATAATGAGAACATTGAACTTAAAATAATCCTTTTGATGAAATTATTGATCAAATCCATGGGCGATCCAAACTCAAATGAAAGATATCAAAAAATATTTAGCAATCTAATGACCTCATCATAAAAGTCTTTCTAATAAAAATATCCCTTTCTAAGGTAATTTCTTATCCTCATAGGATTGCAAGGAGCAATTTAGTCAATAGATATTGTGAATCGTGACACTCTTTTGGTGCACAAACATTCAAATTATTATTGGAAAATATAAAAGAAATTAAGAAGTAAAGTTATATTGATTTTTTTAATTTAAAGAAAGAGGTTTTATACACCAATTTGGTATTTCTTTTGATTATAACTTTAAAATTAGATTGAAATTTTTATTTGATGGAATGTCAATTAATTGTAAGTATAATGTTTGTGAGGAAAAATTGGTATCCTTTCTAACCAAAGTCAAATTCCACTTTATGATATATTTATTCTCTGTATATGATTTATGTACACTCTATAGTCTATGGTGTGGTCATAACGAAATATCATATATCTTGGAAAAGTTGTTTGAGGAATTACAAATTGTTATTAACTTTTTTTTTCAAAACAAATAAAGTTGTACTATTTATTTAGTTATATTCGGAGTCATGTAATTGAACATAAATTTAAATGTTTTTAGTTGTATTTTAGATGCAATCTTGTAAGATATTTTGGAAAGAATGAAGAATAAAGATTTTCATTGCAGACTTGTATATAATGTTTCTATGTATCGAAGTTGTAAATGGAAATCATCTATACATAAGCATTTTTGTCTTTGGTATAGTTTGTAGTATATTGACTTTTAGATTATTATTTTTGAAATATTTTTAACCTGTTGATTTCTCAATGAACGAGGGATAAAATGGTGATAATTACAAATATATATGATAGATTGGTGGTTTTTCCAAATTTCCATTTCTATACAAGCAACTCATTTGGATCTTGATTTTTATTTATTTCTCTGTGACCCACTAAAAATCTTATTGTGGTAATAGCACATACAACATTTACAAAATTTGTTTTTTCTCATGTATTGTGACATAAAATTAGGTATACAATTGAGTTATTTAAGTGGTCAAATTCAACTTAAAATGTGGGTAGACAACTAAATAAAATTAAGAAGCAGTGGGATCCAACTTAAAACATGTGAGGTTGGGGAGGTCGTACGAAAAGAGGTATGGTGGGGGCATTAGACTCCATGGATGAAACAATGGATAGGGTGTGGCTTGGGTGCATTTTAGAGTTTGTTCTCTTGAGTTGTTGGGCATTTGATTGTGCATCATACTAAGAAGGAGTTATTGCATTTCTGACTTGGTTATTTCTAATGGTTAATAGNTGGGGGCATTTTAGAGTTTGTTCTCTTGAGTTGTTGGGCATTTGATTGTGCATCATACTAAGAAGGAGTTATTGCATTTCTGACTTGGTTATTTCTAATGGTTAATAGATTATATGTCATTGTGTGGTAGATAGATGTTTTGATATAGTCGATAGCAATCTTGCCTTCCCTCCATTGCACTCCATGGATGAATTTCAAAGTTTGTTTTCTTGATTTGTTGGGCGTTTGATTGTGCAACATACTAAGAATGAATTATTGCATTTATGACTTGGTGCCTTCTTATTATTAATAGGTTATATGTCATTGTGTGATAGATATATGTTTTCATGTACTGGATAACATTACAGATAAATAGTTTGATGGGTTCATAATCGTCAAGCTTGAATCGACATCAGAGAAAAGTGTTCGAGGAAAAATATAAAACCATAGTTTGTCTGGAATTGTTTCACTTCTTTAACAGTTGCCTTCGTTGTAGCCTTGCATATTTTGAACGGTGGTAAGGACATAATCCACTTTTTTAATGTATATTGAGTGTTGCAGGTGATGAGTTGCAAGATATCTAGGAGCTCCTAGATGAGAGATCTAGGAATACCATCACTGAAAAGCACTCACCTAAATACTTGATGATCAAAAATGACCTAATTATTTCTTCAAATGCTTGTAGAATCAGATGGGTTTGGAATTGGAATTATTAGAGAAGTGGGATCGTTCAATTGGATTATTATTATTCGCACAATGGAAAACATCTCCATAACCATCATAATCATCACCATTGTTCCATAAATCAGTCTTTCTCGTCTACTTTGCTCACTGCAGCTTGTAAATCAAGCAAAGAGAACAGTGAAAATATGGGTTACAGGAAGAGTAGAAGTGGAGTAGATACGAGAACTAGCAAGGAAACAACTTGTCTCTCTAGGGAGGAAGCTCGCAAACATTTTCAATTCAATATTAATGGTTGGCTTTACCAAGAAGAAAAAGCTTTCCTCATATTCTTTTGTAGCTTCAATTCATATAATACCATTATTATAAAATAATTAAATCTATTATGATGTACTATTATTGTAAAATAATTAAATCTCATTGTTGTTTTTGATACTTGTCATTCAAGATCTGGACTATCTTGGATAAGTTGTAATCATGCACGGCTGGACTAAACCCGTGTTGCTCTACATGTGAAAAAGAAGCGACCTATGGCCCTGAGTCACTCCAGTAGAACCATGTTTAGTGGTACAACACCAACGGCGGGAGCTACGCCTTTTTTAGTGCAGTTCTTCCATGTTTCCAGTTGACACTTGCTCAACGTCGCTTTGCTAAATTTGTAGTTTGCGAGTTACATGATTATGGTTTAATAGTCAGATTCACCACCAACTTTTGTTCCTGGCTTGTGTAATGTAATACATTTTCACGAATAGGTACTCAAGTTACCGACAACCACCATGTTATGGTTTAATGGGTACTAGATAAGAGGAAAACTCTCTGGTTAATCCGCACGGGGGTTTGGGTTTTTCTTTTGCTCGTCCCTTTTGGTTAATATACCAATCTAAAGTCGAACTAGATAATTTAATATTATTTTATACGTTAAAAATTTCGATATTCTTTTTTATATATTTTTAAAAAAAAAGGTATACACAAAAAGAACACTCCTACATTGTTCATATATGGTGGTATAAAAAACCACCTAAAAAACTATGGAAATGGCACCTTCCTTTGAAAATTAAATGTTGTATATAGTTCTCTCTTTAGAATTGGATTAAGACATGGGCTAATCTCTTAATTAGAGGTTGGATTGGACCAAATTTTTGTGGCTTATGTAAGGATGGAACGGAATCTATTAATCGTCTATTTGTTTATTGTCATTTTTCAATCCAAATTTGGAAGTTTATTTCTGAGGCCCTAAACATTTTTTAGACATAGGGAAGTCTTTCTTTTGAGCATAATTTCCATCGGTGGTTTATTAGTTGTTTGGAACATAGCATTACCTATGGTCATCTCTTGGGTAATTTGGAATGCTAGGAATTCTCATTATTTTGAGGACATGAAATAGATCAGTGAGGAAATTTGTGTGAAGATTACAAGTCTTTGCAAAGGTTACCAATCTACTAACATTAACCCTCCAAAAATTAGACAAGTGACTCATATTACCTTTTCTCGAGAAGCAACGGGTTAGCAATCTTTAATGGTGCTGGTCAAGATGGTCAGTGTGCAACCGGGGTCATTCTAAGACTTAATGAAGTTCATATTTTCAAGTTCAAGATTAATTGTGGTTGGGATTCCAACACTAGGTTTGAGTTATTAGCTCTATGGTTTTTATGCAAGGTGGCCTTGACTTTGAGAATTGATTCTATAAAGGTTTGTGGGGATTCAATGGTGATAATAAATTGGGCTAATGAAGAATGCAATTTGCAGGTGATATCTCTTTTAAATGAGTGTTGGAGAACTAAGAAGTTCTTATCTGCATTTAGCCACATTGTTATTTATCATATATATCGAGAAATCAATCATGAAGATCATTTTCAGTTTAAAGAGGTGTTGAGTGGAGAAGAAGGATTACTTTGCTAGGAAGAATATATTGAAAACTAACTTGAAAGTAGAGGAACTTTGAACATCTTTTGGTCATAATTGGATTTTATCTCCCCCTGCTCACTATTCTTCGGGATGTAAATATGTAAATTCTTGGCATATGATTGATTTGTTGTAGGCACTCTTTTGATCTCTAGCATTAGAGGAAATTTGGGGTCTAAAATGGGCCTTATAAGAAAATGAGCCAATAATAAATTCTTGTGAGTTGGAGCTCAAGAACCAATAGAATTTCAATAAAATGAGTCAACCATAATGATTAACTTGACATATTTGTCATAAAAAAAACTACATATCTTCCTGTGTTTTTACTCAAATTTCGAACCGGGGGGGCTCGTTGGATGCGGAATTTAATTCTACATCCAACAAGTACCCACGCGGCTTACTTTTGATGGACCCCGCTACCCCAAAAACAAAAAAAATACCTGGAAAAACGTGATGAAATACCCTGCTACATCATCATCACGTTTTTCAGGTATTTCTTGGTTTTGGGGTAGCGGGGTCCGTCAAAAGTATGTCATGTGGGTCCTCGGCCCTCCCATTCGAAATTTGAGTAAAAACACACGGAGACATGTTGAAAATACGAACAAAAAAAGTATTTTTCTTCTTTCTTCCTCCAAAGTTAATAAATATTAAATTTTGATTATTTTAACTATTATTTTATTATGTTCCTTAAGAGGCTCATTTTAAACGTCAAATTTCCTCTAACAAAGAGTTGATCTGATACTGTTTTTTATAGTTTTTTATTGGGAAATTATAAATCAGATGGATTGGCTTTACGGTGTACTTTATTATTTCTTTATTGGGAAAGAAATAATAATATTAGAGTGAGCTAATTTAATGAAAAAAATAAATAATAAAGAAATAATAATTTTATAATGATATTATCTAGTGAGATAATTTAAAATAATAATGCTTCATTATATTTACCTTTATTATTTAAAAGTTAATAAATTGTTAATAAAATATTTATATTTAAAAGTTAATTGTTTCATTTAGTTAATAAATTGTTAATAAAATATTTATATTTAAAAGTTAATCGTTTCATTTATTTGTTTTATTTTATATTGTCATTTTGGATTTAATAATTTTTTTCACATTTAAACAAAGAGTTTCTTCATGTTCATTATGAATCAAAAGGAACGATAGTCGTTGAATCGGTTCTGGATGTTCATTATGAACTAAAGGGAATACAAGTCCTTTAATGGTTTAACAATTATTTAACTTGGTTCAATAATTAAGAGTATGTGAATGATGCTTCTATATTTTACAAACTAAGAAGTATTATCATTCATGAATGATACTAGAAGATATTTGGGGGGCATGATGGAACAATCGGGGTTTTAATGGTTGGTCGATGGTTGGCCTTAGGGTTTCACCGACTGGTGTCCTGTCGTTCAGGAGAACTCTGCCTCTTTTGGCTTTGATCGTTGGCCTTAACCCTTACAAGTGTTTACCTACCGCTTTCTGCAGGGTTCTTTTTCCCTTCTTAGCGCTTTTCCCTATGGCCACCTTTCTAGATTTCAGTCTTAGCTGCCTCTTATAACGGCTTCCAGAGACCAGGTATCCTGCTTAGCACAATCTGTCACCTTTTTTGGTGGGTTACTATGGCACTTTCCCTTGCACGTCTTTGGTAGGGTTTTACGGGCACACTTTCCTCCAGTGCATTTCTCGGGGAACTTGGTGTTCAACGCGACTGCCTTTGGAAGAGTTTCACGAGCTCACTATCCTTTGGAAAACTTCACAGGGAACTTGGCAAACAGTGCGTCTGTCTACTTTTACCCTCTTCCGAGCTTCCAAGTACTTCTCTAGTGGGTTATTATTATTTTATCAACCCTTTATTTTATGTGATTGCTTTCTTGGGGATGAGTCGGAATTATGGGGCCTGCCGCATTCCATGGCGTTGGCTCACCCCACATGGAGTCAACCTGTTACAATTGATTTTACCACACATGGTGGATCACACCTTTATGGCCTTCCCTGTCCCTCTGCAGACTCTTTAGACCCCATGGACCATTTTTGTACCTTTGATGTTTCCAAGATCACCCCTAAAAACATGCAATAATTGCCATACGTGACTTTTAATCCCTTTCTAACGTATATACGTGGATTTGACCCTTAAACCCGTGTACATCGGGATGTGTGCAAAAGGCCAAATCATTTTGGAGTTTTCCTTGATATGGATCCGAATCACTTGTCTCTTGGCCTTCCATATGCCTTGAGATCGCTCGGATTCAACCTTCCATTACCCCATTGAAGAGCTATATAAGGAACCCTTTGGATACATTGAAGGAGGAGGAGTTGAAGAGCAAGAAAACTATAGTCCATTGTTGCCGGAGCTTATACTTGAGTCTGCATCCCTTTGTCCCTTGGAGCACTTTGTGTTCTTCCCAAGCTTGCCTTTTGCTTGTGAGCTTGCTATCAAGAGATGGAGGATTGAAGTGGTAGAGGCCCAGGTGGAGGACTCGGTTTATCCGATTCATAGACGTGCCGATAGAGGTTGTCACTATTGTAATCTATGTTTTATATTAATAGAAATATCTTTTCCTATCCAATAATGTGTATTTAAATGAGTATTGAATCCATGGATGATTTTAAATGCTTTTATGTTATTGATTATATATGCTAGAGTAGGTCTAACACAATTATATATAGCATGCTTGTCTTATTTGTTGAATGTTGAGATAGCAAATCACTTATACAAGCGAGAGTGGAAAAGCTCAACGGGGATCTACATCAATCGTCTAGAATAAGGTATGTATCGAGATCCTTTAGTGTTAGATGTTTGGTTTCTCTTGCATATAGGAAAGGATTGATTTTTGCGGTTACTATGTCTGTTGTGGTACCCCGAGCCATAGGAAGTTTTCTCCGTAACAGAATTGGCGCCTCCGTTGGGGACGTTCTTTGTTTTTCTTTGGGGTTTGGGAGCACAATGTGCTTGATATTCTTGACTTGCTCTTTGTTTCTCCTTGTTTCTGTGTTGCATTTTATAATATGTTCATCCATTGGCACTCCCCTTTATTGGTTTGACCCTTGGCCTGCTTTTTACCACTGTCTTCTCTGTATACGCAGGTTTTTGGCCAAAAGTCGTGTACATACGTGGATTTTTGGCCAAAAGTCACATATACACGCAGGTTTTTGACCAAAATCCGCGTACACATGCAACTTTTTGGCAAAAAGTCGTGTATATACGCAGCTGTTTTTTAAACAGTCACGTACATCCTCCCTTTTGGCGAGTTTGATGTTGTGGGAAGTTGTTGGGTGGGTTGTGAGTGTGGTTGGGTCTTCCTTGGGTCTGATGTTGTCTGTTGGATGCTTCTTTTGTGACCAAAGACCGCTTTTTCATTGATTTTTCTTTGAAAGTAGTTTTAGTCATTTATCCTTTTTGTTTTTCCATTAGTGCATTACTCTTTTTGTCTTGGTGTCTTGTTGGGCTTGTGTTTTATACTTGCTGCAGAGACTGAGAGTTTTAGATGAATTTTATTGCATTTTTCATTCTTTTATATTGAAAAATACAAGGTAGTTGCATCTTAGATATGGATTTGAGGAGGTACTTGCATTGGATTGCTTGGATGGGAGTTGTGTTTAGGCTTTCATATAGGAAGGATTGCATCGGCATTCAGAAAGGAATATATATTTATGCATCTCATGCAGTGGCATACCCTATTTTTTTCATTTGACAAAGATTTCACTTAGCATTGTTTGTTATAGTGTGCATATTTACTTCACTGCTGATTCATAACTTCACTAGTTGCACGACCATTTCCTTTTGAGTAATTACAGCCAATTAAAATCAACGCATAATAAAATGAATTACACTCTTTTCTTTTATAAGGTGCATTAACAAGATTAGGTTTTAGAGTCTTGGAATAGTTCATTGTGAGTTAATTCTCCAAGACCACTAAACGAAACATTTATGTGTCTTTCCATGTGACAATGTGAAATTCCTTTATATAATTAGTGTTCTCAGGATCCTCCTCTTACAAGGGAGTTAAGCACAAGGCAGTGTGAGTGGTTATGATTGGGATGACCCCTGGTTGTAACTGAGTAGCACCGGAGATATTTCCAGGATTGTATTCGTATCTAGGGGCTCTTTCAAGAGTTTTGGGCTTTGCTACCCTACCCAAATGGTCATTCCCGCCCACGACTGTCCACCTGAGCATTGATTATATTGAGGTGACCTTAGTTGCCTTACCTAGGTTATCAAGGGGGTACTTCACAGGGGTTATTCAGCAGGTGTCCCGGCCAGTTTGGGGTCAGACAGCACAGTCGTTATATGCATTGAAGCTAAGGGCCACTATAATTGGTTACATACCTCTGCTTGTAGTGTATGGGAGTTTCGAGCCTCTCCTAGGCGAGACATACCTGCTGCATTCGAGAGCTCACATATCCTCCTTCTGGTTTGCTTGTATTTTGGTTGTATATTTTCTTAGGAGTGTGCTCTTTGTGCGTTAGTTGGCCTTTTGGATCGCTGTTGTTTGAGTATATTTATGCTTTCTTGAGTTTGGGTCCTTTTATTTTTGGCATGCCTAGTATCTTATCACCCATCCTTGGTACTAGTACGGACCTTGGTGTCAAACTTGGGGGCATCACAACCCCTTACCGTGCTCATAGATTTGGTAGTGGTCACATTCCTCCCTATACTCCATTTGTGGAGGATGTTGACTCCATTCTCTCGGTCTTTACACCGGTGGTCACCTTCACGGGGGTGGTAGTGGATGCGTGAATGTTGGGTCTACACCTTACATTCCTTTTTATGTCCCATCATTCACCGCATTGTTTCCTTTGGGTGCAGTTGTCCTGATCATTCCTCCCTATATCCTATAGTTTGGATTATTTGTTAACTATTTTGGGTTGTTTTGGACTAATATGGTTGTCGTGTAGGGTTCAGTTTTTGTACACTCTCTCCGAGGTTTCGACCCATTCATTCCTAGCATAGGTATTATGTCTGAACTGGCATATAGGTTAGGATATCACATCCGCTTGCACTTATGCATTGCCTTATGACCATTCCATGGTATCACGAAACCTTCATGCTACTATTAGAAGTGATATTATGTGAATGGCAGAGATTTCCTATACATGGGTGTCCTAGTTAGCTCCCTTTTTCATTTGGTACCCATGCTTTGAGTCCTCTCTTAGGTTCAGGATTCCTTTGTATAGTACCACCATGACTTTGAGCAAGAGCTTCATACTCCTCTTGACCTTTATGCTGGCCATTTCCCCAAGACTCCCTTATGTCAAGTTGTAATTGCATTATCATGAGTTTTTCCTGCCTTATTGAGCCTTATGTCGGCTTCCCTGACTTTGAGTATTGACCATATAGCCTAAGATTGTCTCATGTCTAGCCACATAGAGCCATTTTATATATCCTTTGCAGCTTGATTCCCTATTTTTACTGGGAGGGGACTTTTCCCCGAGTGTCGCTATCCTACACGTGTGTCCTTGCATTGAGCATAGGTATGTTCTGCTGCTTGGAACTAGTTTGTTTGTCCCTTGACACTCATACCCTCCTATTCTGTAACTATAAAGCACTTTCATTCTTTTTCAAGCTTTTCAAAATATTTGAAAAAGTAAAAAAAAAATAAAAAAAAACCAAAAATCCGAACAAGAAAAGATGTTATCTTTGGCAGCAGTCGAGTCGTGTCACCTTCGAACAGAGCACTGTATATCACATCCGTTGGTTGGGTTAATAGTTTGACTTTAGGAGCTGTACTCATTTCTCTGAGTTTAGCTTCCAGTCCCTATGGAGCCTCTGTCGATGCCTCCTATGTCGCGGAGATGTCCCAATTTTGTATATTGAGTTTATGCTACCTACATTCAATCACCATTCACCTTTATGCTCTTGTTCGAAGGAAGTTGAAACCTGAGTCGGCCATTCCTCAATTATATTGACTTTGCATGTCATCCATTCCCAGTACGGTTACTGGTTCGTGCACATTATGATCGAGTCCTTCCACATTATACAGCTTTGCTGAGTACCTCATGTTGGATGATGGGGGATGCCTTAATGCCCTCCTTCCAACAGATTTCATCCCATCAAATTCAGATCATTTATTCTCAGATAGGAATCTAGAGTCATTTTTTAGTGCCTTGAGACTTGCAGTCATTAGTGGCAGGTTCTCTCGCTATTGACAGTTTTTGGGAATACATCAATGTCCCCTGATCGATGGATTCTCTCAAGTGTTCAACCTCAACACATTTATTCACACTTTTTAGTTTGCACTCTAGTACCTTGATTCCCATTTTCATTATCGGTGGGTGATCTTGCTTCTGTTAATGGTATACATCAATGACTGGTAATCAGACGATGGACTACTATGTTCGACCTTGACACCTCTATTCACATAGTAGGACATGTACTCGTAGCGTTTTGTGTAGAAGACCTTCCAGACTGGTGGCATCTCATATATGCTACCTCCTTGATCTTGCCAGTGTTCATGAGATTTCATCTCTCGTGACTTGATTCCAGTATATGTCAGATATTTCCATCCATTTTGGAGATCTTGATCCATTATATATCTTCAGCCTACATGGAGATCATGATCCTTTGTATATCTTCATCATGGAGATTCTGAGCTATCTATATTGTATGTGGCGATGACCACAAATGTCATATTTTGTATCATGCCTATTCATGTCCATTGTACTCTTATGTATCTGGGACTGCTACATCTACTTGCAGTTATGTGCAGAGTTCAATCATTGTATTGTAATGATTGGATGGCTGGGTCCTCCACTGGGTTCTTCATCACTCCACTTCTGGGATGGACTTATAATGTGTTTCAGCCATCGTATGACCCCTCTAACCTCACACATTAGGGGGCATTTGTTACAGCTGATTTTACCACACATGGTGGATCACACCTTTATGGCCTTCCCTATCCCTCTGCAGACTCTTTAGACCCCATGGACCATTTGTGTACCTTTGATGTTTCCAAGATCATCCCTAAAAACATGCAATAATTGCCATACGCGACTTTTAATACCTTTCTCGCGTATATACGTGGATTTGACCCTTAAACCCGCGTACATCGAGATGTGTGCAAAAGGCCAAATGATTTTGGAGTTTTCCTTGATGTGGATCTAAATCACTTGTTGCTTGGCCTTACATATGCCTTGAGATTGATCGGATTCGACCTTCCATTACCCCATTGAAGAGCTATATAAGGAACCCTTTGGATACATTGAAGGGGGAGGAATTGAAGAGCAAGAAAACTAGACTCCATTATTGTCAGAGCTTATACTTGAGTCTGCATCCCTTTGTCCCTTGGAGCACTTTGTGTTCTTCCCAAGCTTTCCTTTTTCTTGTGAGCTTGCTATCGAGAGATGGAGGATTTAAGTGGTGGAGGCCCCGGTGGAGGACTCAGTTTCTCTGATTCGCAGACGTGCCAACAGAGGTTGTCACTATTATAATTTATGTTTTATATTAATAGAAATATTTTTTCCTGTCCAATAATGTGTATTTAAATGAGTATTGAATCCATGGATGATTTTAAATTCTTATATATTATTGATTATATATGCTAGACTAGGTCTAACACAATTATATATAGCATGCTTGTCTTGTTTGCTGAATGTTGAGATAGCAAATCACTTATACAAGTGAGAGTGGAAAAGCTCAATGGGGATCTACATCAATCATCCGGAATAAGGTATGTATCGAGATCCTTTAGTGTTAGATGTTTGGTTTCTCTTGCATGTAGCAAAGGATTGATTTCTGCGGTTACTCTATCTGTTGTGGTACCCCAAGCCATAGGAAGTTTTCTCTGTAACACAACCCTCTCTATCAGAGGTCTAGTACCAACCATGCCAAAAAGTGAGAATTTTTGTCTGTTTTTATGTGTTTTACTCTTTGTCCAATTATATTTCTAGGTCCTGGCTTCTAGGCACTATTCTTTTCGCTCCTGTCTTTGTTTTTTATTGGGTTCCTCATGAACCTTCCCCATCGCTTGTCTGGATTACTCTTGGAATCCTGCCCTTCGTTTCTGTAAGGGTTAGGGTTTTTGTTGTTTGGTAATACTTACATATTTTATGGCTCCAGTGTCTTATCTACTGCACCAACATTTAGGGTTTCCTCCTTATCGATTTCTTTGGAACTCGATTCTATGCGTCTTGTTTTTCCACTCTGTACCTTGGCTTTCCCCGGTCACTTGGTTTCTCCTATTCTCTTTTTTTGGTGATCCCACGACTATTGGCTCATTATTGAGCTGTGGTTTCTTGGGTCTAGCACCATGTCTGCGGACAGTGGTCTGGTGTCTGCTATGGAAAACAGGGTGACACGTCCTCCACCTAATCCTTCATCCTACCACTCTAGCCGCAAAACGAAGGATTTAAATTCCCTCTACTCCAAATGTAGATATGTCTTGGGCCATGATATCTTCTTCGACAAGGTTGAATCACTCTGTTGCAGAGCTCTCATCAGGAGTTTGGAATATTGTAGGATGACTAAGGATGAATGGATTGATTGGGAAAGAATCCATTGGAAGCCTATCATCCATTATGTTCCCACCATCAACCTAATTGCAAACAAATGGCTTGTTTTTTCTTCATTGAAGAGAAGGATGCTTTGCACATACTTGACACCATGTGGACTATCCAAAAAGGCTCTTTGGTATTGAGTCGTTGGCATTCAGGGTTTGAACCACTTAAGGAATGGGTCATCAAGAGACATCTTTGGGTCCTCCTTCTGGGCCTACCCTTCCCTCTCTAGAATAAAGACTATCTTATAGGTCTGGCCAACTCCATTGGATGCTTTGTGACCCTCAAGAACGACTATCACCTCATTTTCGATAAGTGTATGGCACGAGTTCTTGTTGAAATGGATGTGTCCAAAGGATTATAACCTGAGATTGAGATTGTTTGTGGCAACCACATAATCAACCAGCGATTGGATTACCTTAATATGCCCTTTCGATGTAACTATTTCCATGAAACTGGCCATCTTCAGAACAATTATTCTTTGCTACTTCAGGGTGTCCCGGTCTCTCAGGGTTTTGATCAATGTCCTTCCCCTTCCCCTTCCTCTTGTCCTTCTATTGTGCTCTCTCTTTCCTGTGAATAACCATTACCTCCACCAGAGGACATTTATGTCTCTTCATCTCCCACCCCATATGAGGGATTGTCAAAGGGGGAATTTCTATATATTGAGGATATTGAGACTGTAGCTTGATTATCCAAACCCAACCTCATGGTCTCCCCCCTTGCTGCTAATTGTGTTGTCGAGGTCAGTCCCTTAGATGTAAATGGTCCAACAGTAGAGACCTATATCTATTAGGCCCCCTCTCCACATCTCCCTCCACCTGAACTGTCCCTGGAAGGTCCTCCTCCTTTTACCTTGGACCACTTTCCCTCTCTCCCTACTATTGTATCCTCTCCTCATATTTCACCCTCACAACCCTCTACTTCTGCCCATAGCCCTAGAGACTCTCCTGCCTTCTCAAACCCCTCCCTCCTCAAATCTCTCTCCATTTTCATTGACAAAACACCTGTTTCTCCCTCAAACCTTCCTCTATACTTAATACGTTTTTAAAATGTTACGATCTGAAAGTCAAAAAAGAAAAATCCTACTGACCTTGGTGCCACTAGCCTCTACACTCCCCTCTCTACTAGGTTGAAGGATGCAACTAGATCTCCTCGAACATCGCATTCCACCTCACAGGTACTTAGAGCATGTACACTTGAGGAGGATTTTAATCCATGAAGATCCTCTCTATGAATATCAGGGGTTTCGGAGGGGTTTCCAAAAAAAAATCCCTCAGTTTACTGTTCCATGACTCAAATCCTGACATGATTCTCATCCAAGAAACCATGTGTAGTTATCATCAGGCTATCCTTATGTTCTCTAAGCTTAAGCCTAGTTGGGAATTATGTGCTCTTGACTCCTCGGTCCTTTCGGGGGGTATCCCATCGGGATGGAACCCATTATTGATTCGATGCAAATCCTTCTCATCCTATGCAGGAATTCTCCTCAAAGCTAGCATTAAGGGCATTAACCAAGTATTTTCCATCTTAAATTATTATGGCCCATATTCACAGTGACTTGACTTCTGGAACAAAGTCCTTGGGGATGGACTCTTGGCCCTTCCAAACCTTCTCTTAGCTAGGGACCTAAACTTCACCCTCACATCTTCGAAAGTATGGGGAGCACATGCCTTCCTGATCCCTTGTCCACTTATTTCTCTCTACTCCTATCCAATAATAGCTTGATTGATCTAATTCAATGTGCTCCTTGTCCAGCTTGGAGAAATGGTCGTTCTGGTGAAGATGGCATCAGCAAAATACTTGATCGTTTCTTCATAAAGGAACTGTTAGACGCTGAGAGGGGGGGTGAATCAGTGTAAATCCAATTTTAAAACTTTTCTTAACTTGTCACAATTAACTACCAATTCATTCTACCAATTTCATAATCATTTCATAAACACATTTCACTTCATTATTCACATATCATAAGCATTTGAATCATCAAGAACCATAACACAAAAGAACACAGCACCATATAATTTTGTAATCTTTTTGTATTAGTTTTGGATCGGCTACAACCGTGAGGTAAAATCAGCACCTACTGATACAAAGAGCACCTACTCTTCATCCAGGACCCTACCTGGTTTTCTTAGAACCTGCTAAGAAGGGTTTGAGGTATCCTAACCTCAAAAGAAAGACAAGCTTGCTTTTACAATTAAAGCTCACTGTCACATCATTTCATCAATTACATCAACATCACCTATCTCTTCAATCTATTCTGCTGCTGCTCATCCTTTTCTCTGATCATCATTCTTAAGTGCCATACTCAAGCATATCATTGTCAAGGTAACACAGTCAAGCATTCACTGTGTAAACATGGGTAACTACTGTCATCAACATTGCTCATCTAGTCATCAATCACCAAGGTCTGCTCATCTATGTTGTTGTTGGTCAATTGCTCATCAACACTGCTCATCATCTCTATTGCCGGTCATAGGTCTGGTCATCAATATACTCATCAATACCGCTGCTCATGAACCTCTGGTCAATCTCTACTGCTCATCCTCTTCATTCTTTACTGCTCAACTCTGTATGATCTGCTCATTGCTTATCAAGTCATCAATCATCAAGGTCTTCATGGATGTAGGTATAACATTATGCTAGTCAAAATTCTGTAATACAACTTGCCATATCCCTGATCAGTAAACTTAGGGCTATGTATACCTTCTTTAAAATCAGCATTAAACTACTTCCCAAGTCTTATCATACTTCTTATTCACCTCAATCCTTTGCACATTCAACTGTACAAGACACTGAGACCTAACACATGAGGTCTGATATTCAAATGCATGCCTTCATTAATTAAACCCTCAGTCAGAGCTATAGCTCGTGCACCAGCACATAAGCAAATTTTCTCTATGTCTACTTCAGATTCTTCAGTATACTTGGGCTAAGTCATGCATCTAGCGATGTAACCTTACTGACTGTATATGTGTAGTAGCTGAGGACTAGGAGAAAATCAGACTTACCTTTATGAAAACCACCTGTGTAAGTCACATTTCAGGCTGTTATACATACTAGAGGTCACTGGGATGACCATGTATGTCTTTGGACTATGTGCAGACTCCAAGCTGTGGATGAGGACTGTGGTCTGTGCATCATTGGCCAACTTCAAAAACTTGCACCTTTGGACTGTTTTGTATGTGCTGGTAAGACTTCCAACTCGGGCTCCAATTCATGACTTGTGACTGCTGGGTCTATCCAAGGGCAGCATTAAAATTTTAATCCACCAAGCTTGGACTGTTGTACCACCTCAAGACCACTGCTATACTTTGGAACTGCTCCACGATTAATTAGTCTGCTGCAAACTCGGCCTGTTGTAACTAAAGGTTAAACCCAAAAGCTATACTGCAGCAAGAATTTGGGCCTCCAATACTTCTTCAACATGTGTACTGTTATAAGGATGTTGTAATAAATTTGATCTAACGCTTCGAGACTATTAGGGTGTAAAAAATTTCAGGACTGTTAGGGCATCAAACAATTTGAAGGCAGCTCGGTTCTCTGCTGGCCATGCTTACTGCTCATACTTGACCTTGAAATGGGTGTACATCATCATAGGGCATCATTGCAATTAGACTCTATAAACAAAAGAATGGTATGCTGCTTCAAAAGGAGAAAATCTTGCTCGTACACCAAGAATATCAGTCACTTGCAAGTACTGCTCCTCTAACCCCAAAAGGACAGCTTCAATCCACTCAAAATCCACCTATAGGTTGCCCAAAAAGGTGCTGCAAAAATTTGGGTCTGTACTTCTTCTCTACTGCTGTAACCCTCAGTCAATGAAATGAAACTCAGTCCATTCCATATTTTCAGAATTGAAAAAAATCCAAACCTATGCTGCTTTTTTTGGATGAAAAAGATAAAACAAACTGCCATCTCATATGCAAAATTTCCTTAGAGATGATGCCCGAAAATCAGAGAAGAATAAGAAAGAAAGAAAAAATCACATGTTTGCTACAAAAAGTTCTGCGTTTTTCTTCTGTGGACTGCTACCACCCGAATTTCCTCAGTCCCTTACCTCAGTCCCGAAAATGCCTCAGAGCTCATCCACCGAATTTTTTCATACTAAAATGAGGACATGTTATGTCCTATTTATACACATTTTTCACTAACTTTATGGAGCCTACTTGTGTATGCTTTTATATATTTTTATTTATTAAATCTTGTTTGATTGAGCCAACTTGTATTGGGGGGGAAAATATTTATTCGTTAGACTTCAAAAATACAAATATCTTCAACTGTGAGGAGTTAGCAGACAATCCATATATCAACCGAAAGGGATTGACGAGAACTTCCTTCTATGAAACGCTTGGTTGCATTTACAAAGTCCTTTACTCTCATTTTCTTGAAGTTGTGTAGGACATCAAAATTTGACTTCAAATCTCTTGATGGCTGCTTCAAGTATGTTAATGGTAATCAAGGGTTTCTAAGACTATTAAGAGCACAAAAGGATGGGTGAAAATACCACACCTTCAATCACAAGGGTTTCAAGAGCTCTTTTCAAATATTTCATACAATTTTTAAACAAGGTGCTTTCAAGCCCATCACATAGGACCTCATCGTAGCAACAAAGTATCAAGGACCCCAAGAGTAAGAGTAACATGTGCTTTGTTACCATATGAGCTTCTTCAACCTTCAAAAACCTCATCATCAGTGTCAAGGACTTCATCATAAAACCAAATTCCCCAATGGGCGTCAAACATGAGATCTATAAAGCTTGTGGGCTTAAGGACTAACTTGTGGGTAGAAGCACTTCTTCAATGCTTCTTCAAGTGATTCAAGAGCTTCTTCATCATATGGAGGGCATGTGCATGGGTTCCACAACATGGCAATAGCCACAAATTCCACCAAGGGTAGTAAGGTCATCATCAATCAAATAAGGGTCTCAATCCTCACATTAAGGGATCCACACACATGAGCCACACCATGAGGCCTCCAAGGTCGAAAGTCCACCGTGCCATCACTTTTGGGGTAGAAGGGCCTTCTTCTAGGGTACCATGACACCATCAGAGCATAAATGACCATAGAATGGGTCATTAATGCTTCTCCAAGCCATTTAGGGCTTCTCCAACATCCATCAAGGATTTAAGACCATTTCCAGGGTCTTCAACGCCATCAGCAGGGTGGCGACTTCAAGATTCATCCTTGTGGGTACTGTTGTAAAGGAAAGTGTCCTATGGCTAGGGTTTAAGAGGCCATCAACGTACTAGGGTTGAAAGAGAGATGCACAATGTTCAGCAAGCATATAACA